>CM069142.1:41312315-41695885 GCA_035221665.1 Okamejei kenojei
TACCATCAGCAGTTGTATCATCAATGAAGATAAGTGACCCAGTACCTTCAGCAGCCATACATGCCCAGGCCATAACACCCCCTCCACCGTGTTTCACAGATGAGGTGGTATGCTTTGGATCTTGGGCAGTTCCTTTTCTCCTTCATACTTTGCTCTTGCCATCACTCTGATATAAATTAATCTTCGTCTCATCTGTCCACAAGACCCTTTTCCAGAACTGTGGTTGCTCTTTTAAGTAATTCTTGGCCAGCTGTAACCTGCCCATCCTATTTTTGCGGCTAACCAGTGGTTTGGATCTTGCAGTGTAGCCTCTGATTTTCTGTTCATTAAGTCTTCTGCGGACAGTGGTCATTGACAAATCCACACCTGACTCCTGAAGAGTGTTTCTGATCTGTCGGACAGGTGTTTGGGGATTTTTGTTTATTATAGAGAGATTGCTTCATTCATCATCTGTGGAGGTCTTCCTTAGCCTGCCAGTCCCCTTGCGATTAGTAAGTTCACCAGTGCTCTCTTTCTTCTTAATGATGTTCCAAACAGTTGATTTTTGTAAGCCTAAGATTTGGCTGATGTCTCCAACAGTTTAATTCTTGCTTCTCAGTCTCATAATGGCTTATTTGACTTTCATTGGGACAAGGGCCAAATAGCCTCCTCCTGCAACTATTTTCCATGTTTCTATATTGGGGACGATCAGCCATGATCACAATGAATAGCGGTGCTGGCTTGACCTCCTCCTACACCTATTTTCTATGTTTCTAACTTTGGTCCTCATGTTGATAAACCGCAATAAAAGTTTCGAAAGGTGATGGAAGACTGGAGGAAAGACGAGGTGTTGAGAGCTCTCTTATACCTGCATTAAGGAGGCAATTAAACGTACCTGAGCAATTACAAACACCCATGAAGCCACGTGTCCCAAACATTATGGTGCCCTGAAATAGGGGACCATGTATAAACACAGCTGTAATTTCTTCATGAAATCAAAATGGGTAAAAATGGCTTTTATTAAAATCTGACAATGTGCACTTTAACCACATGTGATTTTCTTTATTACAAATCTTAAATTGTGGAGTACAGAGGCAAACATTATGGCGGGAACTGTAGATACAATTAGTTTAAACTCAAGTACAATAGATAGAACACAAGGGAAGATACAGGGTGCAGAATACAGTTCTCAGCATTGTAACACATCATTTTCTTAAACATAGTTGGTTGTCCTTAATGGGGTAGAGGTGAATCGAACAATACCCTAGCTTATGGAAGAAAATAAATAAATAAATGATGGGTCTTTGTCCCAAACATTATGGAGTGCACCGTATATATAGTTAGCTTCATCACAGCTAATTCAAATGCACAGTTCACAATTATGTATTTTCTGATTATATAAATAAAATCCAATTTACCATCTCTGCCTGTTTCCCACTCAGCTGATTCTTCTTCACTTTCTGGGGTGCGTTCCTTGGTAATTTTCAGATTAGCATCATCTTTTTCTCGACGTCTGCTTCTTGAAGAAGCCCTCTAAATAAAATAACTTGTTTTATTGTACTGCAGAAAACAAAAATGCATTTATTGCACATCATCTTCTCTGGTTTCATTTTGCCACAAATGTATCTCTTGCATAAAAATAACTACGTCTTGGAAATATGGAATTGGTATAAAGGGGTACCTGAAGTTCAGCATGGGCATGGTGTGTTGATGTCTCTTGTTTTATGACTTTATATCTCTCTAACTTTAATCTGATACAAGGAAAATATTATCCATTTACAAGCACAAAATTCTATTCCACTATTTCCTACCTTTGCAGGCAACTCTCATCTCAAATATAACTTTATTTTGGCCATTAATTACCATACACAATTTTAGGTTTTGCAAAGAAATAGCGAATGGAATCCTAGAATCACAGAGCACAGCACGGAAATAGGCCCATCATCCATGCCGAGCAAATTGCCTACCTGATCGAGTTCCACTTGTCTACATTTGGCCCGTATCCCATTAAACCTTTCCTATCCATGCACTCCCTTGTCTAAATGTTGGATAAACCGTAATTGCATCTCCGCCACTTTCTCCAGCAGCTCGTCCCATATATCCACCATCCATTCCATGAAAACCTACCCTTCAGAATCCCATTAAATCTTTCCCGCTGCCTTCTAGTTTTAATCTGGGTCAAGTATGAGGTGAGGCATAGAGGTTGGGTGCAGGTGGTGTATAATCTATGGCAGGACCCTTAGATGCATTGATGTGCAGAGGGATCTTAGGGAGTGATCCATAGCTGCATAAGAGTTGCAACACAGATGGATGCAGTGGTGGAGAACGCTTGCATCATGGCATTGAATGTGGAAATTGGGAAATCACGTTTCAGCTGTATAAAACTTTGGTTAGGCCACATTTTGAATATTGTGTGCAGTTCTGGTTGTAGCAATATACGAAGGATGTTCAGGCCGTGTAGATTGTTCTGTCCTGTCCAACTCCTGCTCTCCACATCTCGAACATCTGACGGTGAAGTGCCGTCCCTTCTACCTTCCAAGGGAATTCACCTCCATCATCCTGACCGTGGTCTACATCCCACCCCAGGCAGACGTCCGTCTGGCACTGGAGGAGCTGCACGCAGTGGTCAACAAACACCAGACGTCTTACCCCGAGCCTTTTACCACCATTGCTGGAGACTTCAATAAGGCAAACCTCAAGAAATCGCTCCCTAACTTCCACCAACATGTCTCCTGCTGCACCAGAGGACCAAACACCCTCGACCACTGCTACACCACCATCAAGAATGCTTACCGCTCTATTCCTTGCCCTCACTTTGGTGAATCCGACCATACTGCGCTGCTGCTTCTTCCTGCCTACAGGCAGCAATTAAAGAGAGCACCCCCAGAGGTGAGGACAGTACAGAGCTGGTCGGGGGGGGGGGGGGGGGGGGGGGGGGGGGGGGGGGGCAGAGGAACAACTACAGGTCTGTTTGGAGTCTGTAGACTGGGCAATGTTCAAGGACTCGGCAACGGACTTGAATGAATACGCCACAGTCGTTACAGACTTCATTAAGAAATGTGTGGAGGACTGCATCCCTACAAAAACCTTCCGAGTGCTTCCCAATCAGAAACCTTAGATGAACTGTGAGATCCGCACTCTTCCGAAGACCAGACATCGGGCATTCATGTCTGATGATACAGTGGTCTACACGAAGTCCAGATACGACCTTGGTAAGGCCATCAAAAAGGCCAAAAGGGAGTTCTGCTCCAAACTGGAGGATGAGACAGATGTTCGGCAGCTGTGGCAGGTATTGAATGCAATCACCTCCTACAAGGCGAAACCAGGAGGCAGCTCGGATGTCGGCTATACATCACTCCCTGGTGAGCTCAATGCGTTTTACGCATGCTTTGATAGGGAGAACACCGATGTGCCTTCCCGAGCCCCCACTCGCTGTGATGGTATTTCAGTCTCTGTCACAGAGGCCGACGTCAGGTAATCCTTCAGAGGGGTGAACCCTCGAAAAGCGTCTGGACCTGATAGCATACCTGGTTGTGTTTTAAAAACCTGTGCGGACCAACTGGCTGGAGTTTTTACGGACATTTTCAACCTGTCACTTCTGAGGTCTGAGGTTCCCACCTGCCTCAAAAGGGCATCAATTATACCGGTGCCCAAGAAGAGCAAGGTGATGTGCCTCAATGACTATCGACCTGTGGCACTAACGCCTGTGGTGATGAAGTGCTTCGAGAAGTTGATCATGGCGCGAATCAACTCCTACCTCGACAAAAACCTGGACCCACTGCAATTCGCTTACCGCCACAACAGATCAACGGTTGACGCGATCTCGCTGGCCCTCCACTCCGCTCTGGACCACTTGGACAACAAAACTCATATGTCAGGCTGTTATTCATTGACTACAGCTCGGCATTTAACACAATCATCCCCTCCAAGCTGGTTACCAAACTCGCAGAACTGGGTCTCTGCGCATCCCTCTGCAATAGGATCCTCGACTTCCTCATTCACAGACCACAGTCTGTTCGTATTGGTGGAAATGTGTCAGACTCGATAGCAATCAGCATGTGAGCACCTCAAGGCTGCGTGCTCAGCCCCCTGCTGTACTCACTCTATACTCATGACTGCGTAGCCGGTCACAGTGGCGAACTCCATCATCAAGTTCGCTGATGACACCTCTGTTGCGGGACGTATCACTGATGGGATGAGTCGGAGAGTACAGAAGAGAGATCGAGCGACTGTCCATATGGTGCCAGCACAATAACCTGGCCCTCAACACCAGCAAAACCAAGGAACTGATTGTAGACTTTGGAAGAAGTAGGATGGGGACCCACAGTCCTGTTTATATCAACGGGTTGATGGTTGAAAGGGTCAAGAGCTTCAAATTCCTGGGTGTGCACATCTCTGAAGATCTTTCCTGGTCCGAGAACACAGATGCAATTATTAAGAAAGCTCATCAGCGCCTCTACTTCCTGAGAAGATTACGGAGAGGCGGTCTGTCAAGGAGGACTTTAACTTCTACAGGTGCACAGTAGAGAGCTTGCTGACCGGTTGCATCATGGCTTGGTTCGGCAACTTGAGTGCCCTGGAGAGGAAAAGACTACAAAAAGTAGTAAACACTGCCCAATCCATCATCGGCTCTGACCTTCCTTCCATCGAGGGGATCTACCACAGTCGCTGCCTCAAAAAGGCTGGCAGCATCATCAAGGACCCACACCACCATGGCCACACACTCATCTCCTTACTACCTTCGGGTAGAAGGTACAGGAGCCTGAAAACTGCAACGACCCGATTCAGGAATAGCTACTTCCCCACAGCCATCAGGCTATTAAACCTGGCTCGGCCAAAACTCTGAACATAATACCCTCCATCTGTTGAGAGAGAGAGAGAGAGAGAGAGAGAGAGAGAGAGAGAGAGAGAGAGAGAGCGAGAGAGAGCGAGAGAGAGCGAGAGAGAGCGAGAGAGAGAGAGAGAGAGAGAGAGAGAGAGAGAGAGAGAGAGAGAGAGAGAGAGAGAGAGAGAGAGAGAGAGAGAGAGAGAGAGAGAGAGAGAGAGAGAGAGAGAGAGAGAGAGAGAGAGAGAGAGAGAGTCAAATAAGCAGAGGGGCGTAAGAGTTACTTTGTAGTGTTTCGTTATTGATAGTTGATAGTTTTTCTGTGTTTACTTGTGTTTGCTTTAATAAATAGTTATTTGTGCTCTTCACCATGTGCTTCCCTCCATTCATTGATCTGCATCCTTGAATCCTATATATATTTCATTACAAAGGGAATGGAATGCACTGCCAGGGTAGGTGGTAGATATGATAGTAATGTTT
The DNA here is from genome assembly GCA_035221665.1 of Okamejei kenojei. Classification (NCBI taxonomy): domain Eukaryota; kingdom Metazoa; phylum Chordata; class Chondrichthyes; order Rajiformes; family Rajidae; genus Okamejei; species Okamejei kenojei. The sequence continues at coordinate 41,317,600 of CM069142.1, forward strand.
AAGAGGCATTAAGCAGATACGTGAGCAGGCAGGAAATTGAGGGATACGGACTAGTACAAACACATGCGATTGGTTAGATTGGCATCATTGTCAGAGCAAACATGATGTTTCAATGCACCTATTCCTCTACTGTTCTTTTCTGTTCTCTACGTTCTATTGGATTGTTTAGGTTAAAAATCCATAGATACTGAGATCTGTTCCCATGCAATAAGACTAAACTATGAAACTAAAATAAGGTACTAAAATAAGGCATCTATTTATTCCACTTGAATTCCACTTTTGTGAAAGAACTGCGTATCCTTTCACGCTACAATTCTTAATTTCAGCAATCAAAGGACAGATTAGATTATATTCAATTACATCGTATTTGATGTAACATTAGATATCTGATTTTTGGCAATAGAAATTTTTTCAACAACTTGAAACTAATTTATATTTTCATTAAAAAATAGTTCTCAAGCAAGATGGAAAGGTTAATGGAAGATTCCTAAAAATCATACATTTGGAATGACAATCATTTTTACCCTCGTTGGAGACGAGGACTCATCCTGGGTTCTCTTCTGTGGTTCAGATTCTACATCTTGCCTTTTATTCTTCATTCTCTCTCGTAAATCACCAGTTGGCCTTTCTGGAGATCTGCATATTGACAAACAAGTGACAAATTTGAAAAATTAGGAATTCCTTTAAATGATTTTTGTTTCTACTGTCTAGCTAAAATTTATAAAGGAATGTATACAACCAATGTTTTAGTGACATTAGAATATATATTTACGGATATCCCAGACTTTTATTTCATTTTTAGAATCTCTATATCAGTATTAACCTAGTAACCAAAATGTCAAACACATCCAAATACAGAATCTTGATGCAAGCACCTTTTCCCAATTATCGATGAGATATCACCAAATAATGAACATTTGTAGTCTACAAAATTTAAAGTAAAATATTAAGGGACAAATAAAGAATATCATAAACTCAAGAAAATCTGCAACTTGATATATCATAAATTATTTAAGTAGAGAAAAGTCCTTCAATTTAAGTTAGTTGCAGAGAAATGCAAATGTTTTATGAAAGCTTTAAAAATATCCAAACAGATATTTAAAGCCAGAACATCGATTAGTACAACCAAATCAGTTAGTACATGTGCAATAATTGTTTTGCATGTGTGCTTGATGACAATTAAGTGTTTTGCTACTCCAATTCTTCTGCATAGTAGTAGATGACAATATTTTATGATCTGCCAGATTTTAATAACAGTGAGATTATGGACTGTAATGTGGAATTATTCATGGATTTCACAATTGATCTTTTTAAGTTCTAATGCATGAAAGTTGAATTACTGCATCCACAACAAATATCGTAGCTCTAATAAATGTTAAACGTTGCAACTTAAGAATATGTAATTGGCACATATTACATACACATCAGGCTAGTAGAAATGGAAAAAAAATAAAAAATGCAAGCCTACAACTCATTAGGACCTGTGGCACAAGCGAGGTTTTCAGTTGCCCACATGGGTGGCAAAAAAAAATAAGTTCCTTTCATATATGAGATTGGGTCTGCATTCAAGGACATATAGTCATAAATGTCACTGTTCACAGGGAAGATATAACTTTATGAGATCATAATATCTATTCTTAAGTCACAGCAACTACATCCTGACATCATAAAGTACATTGTAAAGTTTTTTTTTCAAATAAGTTAATTCTTATATCTTTCTATTAAAGATGAGCATTAAAACATATTGAGTTTGATGCAACCAAAGAACCCATACATATATCATATTGCCACAGCTCTTAAAAATGTCCCAAAGCATATCCCATATTATGTGAAATACAGTGCTGATGTTTTGTATTAAACTATGCAATCAAACCGCACCATTACATGAAAAAAATGGAAACCAATGAGTTCAGGCCCTCGATTTCCAAATCACTCAGTGGCGATAATAGATTGGAAATATTAGCTGCTTTGCAACTATAATGTGGAAATTTGGATTTACTGTGTTAAAGCTGCTAATGTGCGAGATGTTCCATAAAGATGGCGTTATGACAATAACCACACTGTCAATGTCAGCAAGGCGCTCGATCTGGACTGTAGGATGCATGGTGGAGTACATGCCCCAATCACCATGCGGAAGTGGAAATGGTTGAAAGCTTCAAGTTCCTTGGCGGTAAAATGACCAATGATCGCGAACCAACTACTTGATGCAGCAGCCAAGAAGGCAGACCAACACCTCCACTTCCTGATGAGACTGAGGAATTTTGGCATGTCTCCAGTGTACCATAGAAACCAAACTGCCAGGTTGCATCACACCTTGGTTTGGGAACAGCTTTGCCCAAGGCACAAGAAATTGCAGAGTTTTCGATGTAACCCAATCCATCACTCAGACCAGACTTCCCACCAATGACTCCATCTGCACTTCACTCTGCCTCCGAAAAGCAGCCAACATAATCAAAGACGTGTTCCACCCCAGTCGGTCATTCCTGGTTCTCCCTGTTCTCCTCCGGGAAGGTACAGAAGCTTGAAAGCATGCACCACCAGATTCATGAACAGCTTCTTCCCCTCCATTATCAGAATTCTAATGGTCCTTCCATAAGCTTCCATAAGTATGGATGTGGCAATCCATAACGGTCCTTCTAACAGTCCTTCCATATGCTAGGGTACTGTTCGATTCACCTCTACCCCATTAAGGACAACAAACTATGTTTAAGAAAATGATGTGTTATAATGCTGAGAACTGTATTCTGCACCCTGTATCTTTCCTTGTGTTCTATCTATTGTACTTGAGTTTAAACTAATTGTATCTACAGTTCCCTCCATAATGTTTGGGACAAAGACCCATCATTTATTTATTTGCCTCTGTACTCCAGTTTGAGATTTGTAATAGAGAAAATCACATGTGGTTAAAGTACATTGTCAGATTTTATTAAAGGGTATTGTTATACATTTTGGTTTCACCATGTAGAAATGATACCTGTTTCATTTCTACATAGTCCCCCATTTCAGGGCAGCATAATGTTAGGGTCACATGACTTCACATGCGTTTGTAATTGCTCAGGTGTGTTTAATTGCCTCCTTCATGCAGTTATAAGAGAGCTCTCAGCACCTAGGATTTTCTCCAGTCTTTCCATCACCTTTCCAAACATTTATTGCTGTTTATCAACATGAGGACCAAAGTTGTGCCAATGAAAGTCAAATAAGCCATCATGAGACTGAGAAACAAGAAAAAAACTGTTAGAGACATCAGCCAAACCTTAGGCTTACCAAAATCAATTGTTTGGAACATGATTAAGAGAGCACTGGTGAGCTTACTAATCGCGCAGGGAGTGGCAGGCCAAGGAAGACCTCCACAGCTGATGACAGAAGAATTCTCTCTCTAATAAAGAAAAATCCTCAAACACCTGTCCGTGACAGATCAGAAACATTCTTCAGGGATCAGGTGTGGATTTGTCAATGACCACTGTCCGCAGAAGACTTCATGTACAGAAATACAGAGGCTACACTAAAAGATGCAAACCACTGGTTAGCTGCATAAATAGATTGGTCAGGTTACAGTTTCCCAAGAAGTACTTAAAAGAGCAATCACTCTGGAACAAGGTCTGGTGGACAGATGAGACGAAGATTAACATATCAGAGTGATGGCAAGAACAAAGTATGGAGGAGAGAAGGAACGGCCCAATATCAAAAGCAAAGCACCTCATTTGTGAAATGCGGTGGTGGGGGGTGTTATGGCCTGGGCATGTATGGCTGCTGAATGTATGGTATCCGTCAGTTGTAATATCATCATACCTGCTCAGCAGTGAATCTGGACAGTGAAGAGCCCAGAAAACAAATTACAATTAACCTTTAAAACATTATACAAAGTGGTAAATGAAAAATCAGTTAGAACAGGAGAAAAAAAATCATTTAACAATGCTTCACAAAAGATTTATTTAAATCATTTAAGTTCTTAAGAATCAGTTACATTTTACCTTCTGTATGTGGCACTGTATCCTTTACCTCTGGGGGAGGATCCATGAGTAAACCTACATGTGTTCCCATATGGACAATGACCAGTTTTCATCCAATTACGACATTGTGTCTAGGTTAAAACACAGAAATGTTTAATTATACAATTGTTCAGAACAATTCTTAAAAACATATTTGATTCATACAATAAACAGAATGTCCTCCTTATGACTTTAAACACAAAATCTTATCCTATATAGAGATAATGAGATACATCAGTGCAGATTTTTTTAGATTTCATTGTAACTGTCCTAACATTTATCCCCTCTGTGTATGACTAATTCTTGGGTCAGTGCTTTAATGGGTTTGATACAATATAACTTTCACCAAGAGTTGCATACACTTAATGATGCAAACAAGCTCAAATGCAACATTGTAGAAAGCCAATATACCAAAATATAAAATAACATACATTTCTAACATTGGTGTTACATGGCAATGTAAGGTGTGACAACATTTTGAAATCATCAAACAAAATTTCGTGAAAGGCATGATTATAGAGAATTAATGACTTGAGTACAACACACAATATTCTTAATGCTCACATCCCAGTTTTGATTTTTTCAAATAGGTTTCCCAGTTTAACTGTATTCATAGTGAAATTTAAAGCATTCAAATACTTAATTAACCATTCCAAAGTTCTACCATACAAAGATACCTAATCAACTATTACCTCCTGAAGTAAATAACGCAAACTCTTTAGAAATTGTCTGCAGCCACCTTGGAACTTATATTATCAGTGGAATGACTGTTAATTTCCAATTAAAATTAGCCTGACATGATAATGATTATTCCAAAAGAACAAACAATCATCAATAATAATTAGGTCAAATTACCTTACATCTGGCTTGGCAATGATACCCTTATTAGAAACTAAACACTGTTCATATAGGATTTTGAAAACTAGATAGGCACGTGCCTCAATCTTGCTCCTGGATCATAGTTTATTTTTTGATAGCTGACAAATGCAATACAAAACACTATTATTAAAATTATTAATTTTAGTAGAGCAGAATGCATTACACAAAGAGGTTACTTCTACTGCAAACTTGTTTGTTTTTGTTTCCATATCATTTTGTGCTACCAAAGAACACAGCTTTAAGAAAATAGTTGACCTGTGGGCTCGAGAATTTCCAAAAAATAGCTGAAAGTTTTAGATTAAAAATGTTCAGAAAGCAGTTTCCTGTACTTTGCAATATTATGTCGTTTTTAACAGTAGGTCATCTGGTGAACAGAGGGCAAATATACCCATTGGATATCCTGTTATTGAAGGATTGGGGATTATGCATTTTATTCAACAACGTAAGATATAAAAACCTAGTTTTACAGGAATATAACCACCAACCCTCACAGCTTAACTTAATTAAAGCAACCCGCACCTTTTCTCTGTTTTGAACATAAAATGAATTTGATTCGGAGTGCTGCATCATCCCGGTAAATTAATTTTCATAACTTCTGTCACGTTTGGAAACTAAGGAGGTAAGGTCCGTTTCCAAACTCAGCTCTTCTTTTTCATCTGTGCAGGTAAGAATTACAAGACTTCAAACCATTGATGCATGCCACATTTTGTTAATATTGTTATAATGGTACAAACTTTCAATCCCAACTATTTTAATAACTAAGAAAAGAGTACATTTATGGGCCTGAAAACTGATTAAAAAAATCCTTAGTAACTACACGAAAAAAGTACATTATGAAGGTTTAAAGCTCCTGAAAGCAAAACTTTCATATGTCAAAGATTGTAATTTGGATATCTTTTCGAATATTAGGTAATGCACAGACTGTTTGAATGCGAATAAAAACAAAATTCTGTGGTTAATGAAAATTACAAAAACAAAAACAGAAATGTTGGGACCACTTAACAGCCAGGCAAGATATGTGGAAAGGATGGTTGCTTATGCATTTACTCCAAACGGTCTCTCTTGGTTTTTTACTTCATGGGTGGTTAAAAACATATTTTGCTCATTTATAACATGGATACAACATTGAAGACCCATGTTCCGAATTAATCTAGAGTACTTTCTGAGGTTATTTTTCAGCGATAATGCTGCACTGATTAGGCACTATAATTGTATGACGCAAATAATGTTTCTGTTTTGATCGCCAATGAAAAGGAATAAATAATTTGGGTATATATAACAAATATCATTTTATTGAATTGTTATTTGAATATAATTTTCTTTTAAGTAAATAAAGTTGATAAATAGGACATGCATCCCAGCCAAGTGTTTAAATCCTAACCATAGCAGAGCAAGTTGAGAGGTCAGTCATCTAATCACAAAATCCAATGTGCTTAACAAGGGTGGAAGCCAGTTAGATACCAACAAGAATGGCTGCAGACGAGGCGAGATGGTAGAATCAGATGCTGCTACCTCACCTTTTGACGTTAAACTTTTCCACTACTCCACTTCACAATCTGGCAAAAAATATCCTAAACAAGGCATCAGCCCAAACCTTAAATTTATTCATCCTACTCGATCAATATCAAAAATAGGCGATAGTTGATTTCTGAGCAATATAATTGAAACACATGACAAATGCCTCTACAGTTAAATTTTGAGACAGTCTTCTTTCATCTCAGATAATTCTGGCAATTATTATTCAATAAATGCACGCCAATGACAGCATAAATTTTACAGGAACATTTGTGATCTCTTGCTATAAAGTTATGGGTAAACTATCTTTGGGCTAGAAGGTATAGTCAATGTTGTATAGTGAATATGAAACATGCTCACAAAATTAATATTGGAATGAAACTGGTGTCGAGAATGGTGATTTCTAAAGTTATACTGAACGTAAGAAATTAGCCTCTAGTAACTATAATATGAGGCGGTAGTTAATACAAGGTTTTTCTTGAATGTATTCAGAAGTAGTATTTTGTAGGCTAGCATAGGCAGAGGAACATTAAAGTGTAACTGTGGAAATAGTAAAATGTTGACTCTAGATTTTGTGGACATTTAATACAACAATAGCATATGAATTTGAAAACTTTCTCCCCTCTGCTAAATCAGAGGTGTATCAGCACCTATAACCAAACATACGCTTTGTTTAATTTTTTGGAAGGAGCAATTTTTAAGATACAACACAATGGGGAGAAACTTTATATTGATCATTCAATAAGGTAGTGGTAGAACATTTAACAATAATTGTTAACAATAAGAGACAAACAGCAACTGCTGATTCTGGTTTACAAAAAAGATACAAAGTGTTGGAGTAACCTGGCAGGTCGGGCAGCATCTTTGGAGGCTAGGTGGGATTTCGGGTTGGGACCCTTCTTTAGAGATGCTGCCTGACTCGCTGAGTTACTGGAGCAATTTGTGCCTCTTTTTAAAATAAGAGAATAAACAACAGGTGAACTAAAATTAAAAATGCAGAGCATACATTAACACAGTAATGAATCATTAGTATCAGTCTAACATTCAATGCTGCAATTCAATGCTTCATTTCTGGATGTCATGGCTGCACCCCTTCACAAAGTGAATTGTGAAAACATAAACTGCCCCGTCAACAGTCTGTCTGTCCTTTCTTCTGTTTTTGTTATTTTAAGTATGTGTTAAACGTATGTTTTAGTGTTCCTTGGTTTGTTTTATGTGTGTGTGTGTGTGGGGGGGGGGGGGGGGGGGGGGGGTTGGTGGACACTTTTTTTCAATCTCTTACCTTGACAGAGATGCGATATTTTTCCGTATTGTATCTCCGACCCCACTGCGACCTAACATCTTGGAATGGCACGGCCTTTGCCAGAGATCAACGGGCGCTCCAAGCCCCGGGAGTCTGCGGGACGTTTAACATCGTGGAGCTTGCGATCCCTTTGCTGGGGATCGAAGTTCCAACCGCAGGGCCTGTGGACTTTAACATCGTGAAGCCCAAGGTCTCTGGTACGAAAAGGTCGACTCGGGAGCTCCGTGCCACGGAGAGTTTTAACCACTCCGACGCGGGAGTTTCGATCACCCCAACGGGTGCTTCGATCGTTGGCTGCGAAAGCTGTGATCGCCCCGACTGCGGATGGTTTTTACTGCCCCAAACGTGGGAGAACAAAGAGGAAGAAGATTGAACTTTATTGCCTTCATCACAGTGAGGAATGTGGAATCCACTGTGATGAATGTTTATGTTAACCTTTATTTTATGTGGTTGTGTATCTTGTTGCTTTTCACTTAGTATGGCAACTCAAATTTCACTGTACCTTAATTGGTACATGTGACAATAAACTGACCTTGAACCTTGAAATAATTTAACACACAACTTCAATAACACATTTTCCATTGTAATCCAGGGAACCAGAGAAATATTAAATGTCATTTATTATACTTTTGGTCATCAAAATGATATATTAACAATTGAAACTGGAATAATTTCCTGATTTTGGTGTTGGGTACATCAAGTACTTTCATATCTGATATACATTACAATTAGTGTATGGCCTGTGTAAAAAAATGGTTTGCCATTTCAGATAATCATCCTCTTTTGTAACAATAACATTTTGTGTAGTTTCACCAACAACCTTGTTTTTCTCTCAACAAGGCTTCCAACTGAACTGAAGGTATTTGTGTGCATTTTATATAAAGTTCAAGCCCCCATGATAAAAATAAGAGTCACAGTAAATTTCACATATACCTCAAACATTGCAGTCTGGTTTCTAGATCACTATTCAATCCTCAGCTGCTAAACACATTTACACAAAGATGTCCTCTAAATAATGAAGGTGCTGCAATGTCATTTAAATCCTCAAGTTTCTGGGGTACAGTGCCCATCCAATCAGGATTTCTCTTATAGAAGGCAATGGTTTCCAGCTTGTTGAAGACAAGACTGATTTATTGTACTGTACCTGCAAAAACCTGACTTATTGTACTGTACCTGCAAATATCAAGACAATGCATATTAAACTAACCAGTTACAGGGATATGGTTGGTATCACAACATATAAGTAAAAAGTAAATAAAGAGGGTGAATAAGATAGGTGTAAAATAATTAATATTCTGAAACACATTTGATGTGTTAAAACCTTGATTTAATTACAATTAACCTTGGGATTTGAGATCTGGTCATTTCAGGAGTTCACGCTGAGTCTATTTATCGTCTGTGTTAATATTTTTACTCTATAAATTTCTCTACGTGTTTGGTTTAAGGTTTAGAAAATATTTATTACTGACTAAATCTCATTTAATCTCTTCCATAAGCATAAACTTAGTTATTTTTCACACCACCCTACCCTTGCTCTCAATACTTAATTTTAAAAACTTAATCCCCTGAAATCATAAATTTCTTTCATCAACAATCATTTGCATATAAAGTTCAACAGACCTCTGGCCACTAATACACATTTGTATTGTATAGGGCAAACAAAAACACACAAGTTTTTCAAAATGTGAGTGAGTTAATGTTCTAGAATATTATGGAGCTAAAATGTAGTCACAGTTGTTAGTTATTTTTAATGAAGCATTATACAGCTGGAGAATGGCATGTAGAAAAGTGGAGAAATAAATTTCCAAGGGGGCCAAAATACTCTCAATTTGCATCTGTAAATAATAATTAAAAATCAAAGGTCTTAGATTAATCAATGCAGTAATTAATTGTACCATTTGTTACATTAAGTTATTTGTTGCTGTTTATCTAGACCATCCTTTTAAAAAAATGTTTAGTAGAAATAGTGAAAAGTAAAAGCTGTCCCAGTCATGAAATACTGACCTCAGCACTTGGCCCTGTGCTAGGCCCAAGCCTTTCAAACACACTGGGTCTACGAGACGTGCTCTCAGAAATGGTCTTTGAATTTTCAACTGTAACCTTCCGTCTCACTTTTGACATTCTGATTCATTGGAAGCTAAAAATAAAAAGACAAACCATATGAAAGTGTAAAGGACAAAATTTAGGTTCTTCATTTGCAGCTTTAATTGCGATAAACTGAAAACTAAAGCATCAGATGTAGTTCTGAATTAAGTAGATTTTACAACAAAGGAGTGTTTCCTTAGGAACATAAATTTTCAAATTGAAACACAAATATTATAAGACTACGCTTCTTTGGTTTAAAACTGTTATGGGGTTTAGTTAATTGCACTTGATGGGATTGTCCAGCAATGAATATCTAAAAAGTTTATTTCACAGTCTTCACAGCCATGATTTTAAAAAGGTCACAAAAAAAGATTAATGTGGGAAAGTTCAGCCCATCATAAATTGCCCATTTACTGTTGTTATTACTACCAGCTACCCATTCTGTACAGCAATCATTCTGTGAGATGAGTGCTAAATATACTCAAACTTACTAGATTGCTGAAACATAGAACAGTACAGCACAGGAACAGGCCCTTCGGCCCACAATGTCTATGCCAAACATGATGCTAAAGAAACTAATCTCAGCTACAGTTTTTCATATCCATGTGTCTATCTAAAAGTCTTTTAAATACTACTATCGTATCTTTCCACCATGATTCCACAACTGTTTCCAGCAGGTTCCAGGCACACACCATCCTCTATAAAATACTTGCACTGCGCATCTACTTTAAAATGTTCCCCACTCACCTTAAAACTATGTCCTCAATGCTGGAGAAAGGATCTGATTGTCTACCTTAACTATGCTTTTCATAATTTTTTATATCACTATCAGGTCTCCCCGCAACCTCTGGCATTCCAGAGAAAACAATCCAAGTCAGCTCAATAGCTAATACCCCCTATCCAGGCATCATTCAAGCAAACTTGTACTGTCTCCAAAGCCTCCACATTCTTCCAATAATGCTGCAACCAGAACCGCACATAACACTCCAAATGTGGCCTAACCAAAGTCCTATAAAGCTGCACCATGAATTCCTAACTATTATAATCAGTGCCCTGACCAATGAATATCATATTATTTTTTTATCGCCCTATTCACTTGCGTTGCCACTCTCAGGAATTTTCTGGTCTTGAACCTCAAGATCCCTCCATACATCAATGTTAAGGCTCTTACAATTAATTGTACATTTTCCCCACATATTCGACCTCCCAAAGTGCAGCACTTCACACTGCTCGGATTAAACTCCGTCTGTCATTCCTCCACCCATTTCTGTAGCTGATTAATATCCTGCTATATACTTTGATAGCTTTCCTCAGTCAGCTATTCCAGCAACCTAGGCATTGTCTGCAAATTTACTAGCCAACCAATCTACATTTACATCCAAGTCATTATGTACATGACAAACACAGGCCCCCAAGCACAGATCCCTGCAAAACTTCACTGTTCAGAGACCTCCAGCCTGAATAATCTCTTCCACCACAACATTCTGCCTTTTATCAGTAAGCCAGTTCTAAATCCATATGATCAAGTCACTGTGAATCCCGTGCATCTTAATCTATTCCAAGCTGTTGTAGGAGGAAGCTTTCTTGAAGTGTAACATCCCCGAAGTCTCCTGGAAACTTCTGACCATGATAGCTCAAAGTTAATAAAGAGCAGGTGGGCTGGTAATAAGCACCTCAAGGCCATGGATGTGGAGCATGTAATATCCCTGCATAAGCTCACAAACAACCAGTCCTCCACCCTAATAGCCACTTCCTGAGTCATTTGTGGAAAAGACAGTGGTTCCTGTATTAATCACCTCTGCACCCACAAAGCTGTAGTGGAAGTAAGTCATCCTCAATTCATACGGACTGTCTAAGAACAATTAACACAAAATGTGAGCCAAATAACTGGCCCAGTGATATGCCTATAATGCCTGTAAAGGATAGTCAATTAAGGTTTTGCCAGTTCTGTTGGTGTTCAGGATAATATATAATTCAACTATAATTTTTCTATTACCTCTTTAATTCTCTAACTAAACAAAAACAAAAACCTATTGAGATTTGTCTTGAAAATGTTGAATAGCCTTTTGGGGGTGTTTAGAACAGACCAATCAGTTCCCCTCAGCTAACACTCTCCTCCAAACTTGTGGAACTTGTCCAGTCCTTCAGCAGTTTCTTTTGATTCCCTTCACTTTCTTCAAGTCAAAGGTGTTGCCATGAGCACTCACATGGAATGTCTTTTTGTTGGCTACATTGAACACACTTTGTTCCAAATATACCCTGGCACCACTCCCAAACAATTTCCCTGTTACACCAACAACGGCATTGTGGCGGCCTTCTGCACCGATGCAAAACTTGGTGATTTCATCAATTTTACCTCCAACTTCCTCCCTGTCTTCAATTTCACTTGGACCATTTCTGACATTACCTCTTCTTTCTTGTTCTCTCTGCCTCCATTTAAGAAGACATACTATCCACAGATATCTTTTACATACCCATTGACTCACACAGCTATCCTGATGGGGGATGGATGTATAAAGGGGCTGGATTTCCACGGCAAAGATGAGGTAGTGGGGACCAGGAAATGTGAAGTTCCTGAAGTGCAGAGATCAAATTCCTTCTGCAGTTTGTTTTTTATTCAATGTTCCAGAATCTGCATTTTCTTGTGTCTGTATGGTCACTAATATAGATTGTAAATGACTGATGCCACAGCAAAGATCAACAAAGAACCCCACAGTTAACAACCTCCCAATTGGAACATAATTGTTTATGTCTACTTCAGGGCTCTCACATAACTTTTTTTCCCTGTTGCCAGCCGGGCAACCTTGGCAGCTTTTTAGGTTGCCAAATGACAGTTTAGGTGGTAGTTTAGGACGGCTTGCATGACACGTGCGATAATGTGCTCGGACGAAGTGTGTAGTTACTAATCAGAATTCTGGTCAATGAAGCATTCACATATTATTTCTGCTTCAAAAAAAGTCACAAACTAAACATATTCACCAATCAAGACATGATATATACCACAATGACATGCAGCAAAATTACAATACAGTATCTCATCTCTTTTTACACGTTGCAATGAATGCAATTTCTATTATTTCTTTCCACTTCCAAACAAAATTCTGGTTGGATTGTTCAGCGTATGATCAATATATTCAGCGTGAGACCAAGTGCAAGTTTGGCGATCGCTTCGCCCAACACCTACACTCAGTTCTCAATAACCAACCTGATCTCCTGGTGGCTCAGCACTTCAACTCCCCTTCCCATTCCGAATCCGACCTTTCTGTCCTGGGCCTCCTCCATGGCCAGAGTGAGGCCCACCGCACCTGATATTTCGCTTGGGTAGTTTACACCCCAGCGGTATGAACATTGGCTTCTCCAATTTCAGGTAGTCCTTGCTTTCTCCCTCCTTCCCCTCCTATTCCCAGCTCTCCCACAGCCCACTGTCTCCGCCTCTTCCGTTCTTTTTGCCGACCCCCCCCCCCCCCCGGACATCAGTCTGAAGAAAGGTCTTGACCCGAAACGTCGCCTATTCCTTCGCTCCATTGATGCTGCCTCACCCGCTGATTTTCTCGAGCTTTGTCTACCAACAGGATCCCACCACTCGTCACATCTTCCCATCTCCTCCCCCGTCGGCTTTCCGCAGAGACCGCTCCCTCCGTAACTCCCTGGTCAATTTGTCCCTTCTCACCCAAACCACCCCCTCTGCTGGCACTTTCCCTTGCAACCGCAGGAAATACTACACTTGTCGCCTTACCTCCCCCCTTGACTCCATTCAGGGACCCAAGCTGTCTTTCCAGGTGCGGCTGAGGTTCACCTGCACCTCGTCCAACCTCATCTATTGCATCCACTGCTCTAGGTGTCAGCTGCTCTACATCGGTGAGACCAAGCGTCGGCTTGGCGATCGCTTTGCCCAACACCACCGCTCGTTTCGCAATAACCAACCTGATCTCCCGGTGGCTCAGCACTTCAACTCCCCCTCCCATTCCGAATCCGACCTTTCTGTCCTGGGCCTCCTCCATGGCTAGAGTGAGGCCCACCGTAAATTGGAGGAGCAGCACCTCATATTTTGCTTGGGCAGTTTACATCCCAGCGGTATGAAAATTGACTTCTCCAATTTCAGGTAGTCCCTGCTTTCTCCTCCGCTTCCCAGCTCTTCCTCAGCCCACTGTCTCCGCCTCTTCCTTTCTTCTTCCCCCTCCCCCACCCTCGCATCAGTCTGAAGAAGGGTCTTGACCCGAAACGTCGCCTATTTCCTTCACTCCATAGATGCTGCCTCACCCGCTGAGTTTCTCCAGCATTTTTGTCTACCCATTCACACAAGTTCTGTTATCCCACTTTCCTCACCCACTCCCTACACATTAGGGGCAATTTTACAGAGACAAGTTAACCTACAAAGCCAATGCGTACATGCTTGCAGGGAGAATGTGCAAATTCAACACAGACAGTGCCCGAGGACAGGATTGAACACAGGTCTCTGGCGTGTGAGGCAGCAAGTCCACCAGCTGTGCCACTATATTTTATTTTCCAACACGCAAAAAATTATACGTTGATAACTTTGGTTACTAAAAAAAAAAATAAACTATCCAATTTCAGTCTTAAACCTCTAAGTGACGCTATGCTGTAAAGCAGCTACTGTATGTTTTAATTCAGTTCAAGACTATGGGGCAGTACATTGGCCATAAAGTTGCTGCTTAAAATTGCCAGAGACCCGGAATTGATCCTAAATATGGGTGCTGTCTGTATGGAGTTTGCTCCTTTCCCCTTTGATCGCATGGGTTTTCTCCGGGTGCTCTTGTTTCCTTCCACATTCCAAAGGTGTGCAGGAACCTTTTTCAGACCCAACCCAAAACGTAATATTTTCCTTTTGTCCAGAGATTCTCTGACCTGTTGAGTTACTCCAGCTTTTTGTGTCTATCTTCAGTTTAAACCAGCATCTGCAGTTCCTTCCTACACACACAATACTATACGATAGAACTTTATTAATCCCAGGAGGGAAATTTTGTGTGTGTGTGTGTATAGTTATATATTCATATATAAATATACACTGTTTTGTTTTCTCGTTTATAACATTGTTTACAGAGTACTATGTTTACATATTCTGTTGTGCTGCTGCAAGTAAGGATTTAATTGGGACGTGAGAGAATAAAACACTCTTGACTTACGTCGCTAATGTGTGGGATAGAACTAGTGTACGGGTGATCGGTGGTCGGCATGGACTCGGTGGGCCGAAGGGCCTGTTTCCATGCTGTATCTTTAAATTAAACTAAAAACACTAAAACCAGATGAAATCTAAAGAAGTATCTCTACCCGAAACGTCACCCAATTTCTTCTATCCAGACATCCAGAGTTCCGCCGGCACAATTAAAGCATGGAATAGTCTTCACCCCACTATAGGTACCCAACCAGACACAATTAAATTTAAGGTAGCTCTTTTTCCCCCCCAAGTACCCTTTTTTTGCTTAAGTCCAAGTCAAGAGCCAAGAGTATTTTATTGTCATGTGTCCCAGATAGTGCAATGAAATTCTTGCTTGCTGCCGCACAACAGAATATGTAAACACAATAAAGAACAGGAGACAAACGTTCAGTGTGTCTATATACCATAGGCCATGTATATATATGTAATACAATATACATATACACACAATAAATAAACAGATAAAGTGCAATAGGCTGTTATTTTTTGGAGTTTGGTGGTGGAGGGTCCACTTCTGTTTAAATTCCATTTGGAATATTTTTGGAGGACCAGGAAACCAAGAAGCAAGAGTTACTCCAGGGAGTTACTCCAGCTCCAGCGAGTGATTCTGCGTTGGTTTTCAGCGGTCGTGGCGAGGCGGCGACCGGACAGCAAATCAGGCCAGATCTCCCACAATGCAAAGGGAGGGAGAAAGTGGCCGACGCCAACCAGTTGCAATGGCAGTGCGCATGTGCAGGGTGGCCGATGATGTGCTGGCCAAAGATCCTCGCTATAGGATTTTTGATGCTGGCTGTGGCAGTGCGCATGTGTAAGGCGGCCAGCCGTGCCGGCGGATGAGGAGCGGGCGGAGAGGGAGACACGGACGGCGGGCGGACGGAGAGTGACAGAGAGAGAAAGATAGAGAGGGGGCCCGCTCTGAATTAAACGATAGGTGTCCTGGGTGCTTGCCAATCTAGGCAAAATGGCATGGCTTTTAGGTTGCCCGGCAGAACTGTCGATTGTCATTTGCAACCGCTAATTTCGAGCCCTGTACTTTGTCTGCAAATTCATCCTTTGTGTGTTAATGTATCACCTTTAGCCTATATCTTATCTTGTCACCTCAAGAAGTAGGTCCTGAAAATCAAAATACACCATCCTCCAGTTCTTCTTTAAAAATGATTGTAGTCTCACCCTCAAAATACTCTAACAAAGTGGTCAAACATGAATTTGCTTGCACAAAATTATAATGACTCTGTCTAATCATATTATTCTAATCTAATCCTACTATCGCTTTCCTAATACTAGACTCTATATTTCCCAAAAAACTATTGCTAGACTAAGCAGTCCCCATATAATTTGCTGCTTTGCAACTGTGAAAACTATTCTAAAATCTAGGAAATTTTCTAAGATTATTGTGGCCACCTTTTCTGGAATTTAGTATACAAGCCAGTAGGGACAGAGGATGTGCCAGATTCTACAGAAGTTATAGAGTGAAGATCAAACCTTTTTCACCTCACACTGTCTAGAATGGTCCTGTGTGAAACTTGGTGCAAAATATTTAATGAATGTCCCAGTCACAGTTCCCAATCACAATTCCAGCCTTGGCAATGAAAGGATCCAGTTTACCTTCATTATTCTCAACCTTTTTACGTACATTGGAGTACTTACAACATATGCTTATATTCTTGGCTGATGTACAATGCATTAAATTTAAATTTTTTTTGGTCATTCCTCGATTTTCAAGTTTACGTATTTTCTTTGAAACATTATAGCCTCTTATTTTAATCCAATGCTATCCTTAATCATAGGATGATACATAATTTCAAATAAAACTTTTATATCTTTTTCTCGAATGGAATGCAATTATTCAGAATTTTCTCTTTAAAAAAATCTGTGCCACTATTTATCGACTAATTTCCCAACCCATCCAAATCAATTTATCAATGTAACTTGTACATACTTTGCCACAATGCCTACAATAGTTTTTTAAATGTGCACTAAACCATAAACCATAATTAGCAATCCCCCTGCCCCGTATAAAAAAATAAACAAATTTATATATGTTGATTGTATTTCTCTCATTAATATTTGATCTTTCAAAGTATATTTAAAACAATCAATAAAGTTTATGACGTTATGTTTTATCTGTATGCCTTTATTCCATCTTTATTTTATTTTCTGCAATTTAACTATATAGGGGCAACGAATTATCTTCATTGTTAAGAAGATAATCATGCATTTTGCTACCTGCTTCGCTGAATATTATTTTTAAGATCTGACTGATTCGCTTGCCAACTTGATGACATCATGAATGCAGGAGTCCAGATATCATTATACTTTTGTGGGCACAGTGCATTTTGAGCAACAAAGAAATGTAAAGCTTTGTCAGTCCTGGCAATAATCATAAACCTGTCTAAAATAATAATTTGAGCCTAACGCAGGAAGTATCCTACCATATTCAGTTCAGTGTTTTCTCAAATTCAGAACTGTTATTCAGGATAGAAGCACCAAGCTCAGTGTTCATTTGTACTTATCTAATTGATCATAGCATTCTTGAGACAGAAAGTTACGAGGTTCAGTAAAAATATTAACTTGATTAGTATCCAGAGACTTCTGCAAGGAAGTGAACACCATGTACATGAATGCAACATTATATTTTCCCATGATCCTACATATGATTTAACATTCCACCACTAGTCACTATCAAAGCTTGTACTTGACAAATACATATTTAAGCAACCACAACACTGGTAACATAAGTGAAGAAAATTAGAAAACAAAATTCAAAAGCAAGGTAGAATGAATTTGGGTTGAAAATCAATTTTCCTATAATTCATCACTAACAACGCCATAAAATCTTCTGCACTTGGGAATGACTAAATGACAATATTTTTTGCATTTTGCTGCAAAAATAATAGTATTTAATTTTTTGTTTCCCAATGCAACTGAATGCTTACATTCAGCACTGAAAGAGATCAGAGATATGAGTGCACATGCATCTCAATCAGAATGTAATAAATAAACAAATTAAGATTTGTCATTCTCACTGAGAATGCTGAGGACTATATTTCAACTAATGGATGCAAATCACATTAGCATTTGTGCCACTATTACTGTGAACTTCTTTGGCCATTCATCCTACACACAAAATATATCAAGTGCCATCAAACTAAGGGGTTAGAAATAGAACCTACCTCTTGAATTTGGAAGCTCGCAGTGCAATTTGACTACTCTTTCTTTCCTGTGAATTGCTGTCCTTTAATTATTGCCCATTGAATAAAACATTCCACAATCATGCATGATTACTCTGGTTAACTAGCTTATGGAACTTGTACTCATTACTACGTACTCATTGAAGACTGTTTTGGCTAATTTGATGGTTTCAACTGACACAATGACAGAAGAATAACATATTTATTTCACACAAAAATCTGGAGTAACTCAGAATCTCTGGCAGCATCTCTGGAGAGTATGAATGGGTGACGTTTTGGGTTGAGACCCTTCTTCAGTGAGTACTTTCATGGAGCCGTCAAGGGTGCTGTCTGTAAATCAGCTACAATCCCCATCCGAACCCCACCCCTAGCCTTCCTCACAACTATGGTTTTATGGGGGCTTTGGATGACATTATTCAACTCTATAATGAGAAAGTGATTAAAATGTTGCCCTTTATCAAACTGGAAAGAAAGCGCTCCAACTCAAATTGTAAAAAAATTAGTTTTAGAGATACAGTGCGGAAACCGGCCCTTCGGCCAAAGTCCACATCCACCAGTTCACGTTAGGTCTATCCCACACACGGGACAATTTACAGATGCCAATTAACCTACAAACCTGCACGACTTTGGATTGTGGGAAGAAACTGGAGCACCCGGAGAAAACCCACACAGTCACAGGGAAAACGTACAAACTCCATACAGACAGCACCAGTAGTTAGGATCTGAAGTCAGTAGTCAGAGGGTCTCTGGCACTGTGAGGTAACAACTCCACCGCTGTGCCACTGTGCTGCCCCAGTACAGAGTACACCACATCCACACTGTCATCAAGTTTGGGTTCACCACAACTTTGAATTAAATCCTTATTGAGTTACAAGGCTGGAACATGATAGATTCATCTTTAGTCTCCCCCAAAAAGTTTCAAAATATTAATTAGTCCAAGAGAGTCTCAAACCTAAGATTCAATTGGCTATTTCTTCCATCAAGGAAACAAATCTTCATAATTAACAGGGGATGGAAAAGGGGGCGAACCGCTTTCGGTCGCCTCCTCGACGGAGAGGCAAATTTTTCCATGTCGCCTCCTTTGCCGCCTAACAGCATGGATTGGGGCGGCCTTTCCCGGAGTCGGGCCCGGAGTTTCAGCAGCAGGCAAGGCATGGACATTTCCATCGCGGAGCGGGCGAACCCTTTCCGGGTGTTGCCAGAGAGGAGTGCTCCAATTGCTGGTCTGCGGACTGTTACATCCTGAAGCCGTGGCTAGCCACAGGCGTGGCGTGGACTTACCATCCGGAGCCAGGGATCCCTCACCGGGAATCCCCGGATAAGAGCTCCGACCGTCGGCCTGTGGCCTATAACATCCTGAAACCGCGGTCTGCAGAGCATGTAGCCGTGGGCGCGGCGGGGACTTAGCATCTGGAGCCTGGGATCCCTCGCCGGGGATCCCCGGAGAAGAGCTCCAACTGCCGGCCTGCGGCCTATAAGATCCTGAAGCCTCGGTCTCCGGTAAGAAAGTGCCGATTCGGGACCTCCAAGCCGCGGAGTGTGTTCGACCGTCCCGACGAGAGGGCCTGTACATCGTAGGGTTCATGGCCCCGACCACGGGTGAACAGGGAGGAAGCCTGACTGAACTTTGTGCCTTCCACCACAGTGAAGAATGCTGTGATGGATGTTTGTGCTAAATCTTATTGTGTATTGTGTGTTCTTTTTTAATTGTACCGCTGCTGGCAAATTCATTACCTTCGGGTGTATGTGACGAATAAAATTGACATTGACTTTTTGGTATGACACTACAAGCTTGGCACACCGGTATTTTCTCCCATTCTTCTCTGTAGTTCCTCTCAAGCTCTGTCAGGTTGGATGGGGAGCGTTGATGCACAGCTATTTTCTAGTCCCTCCAGAGATGTTCGATCGGGTTTAAGTCCGGGCTCTGGCTGAGCCACTCAAGGATATTCACAGACTTGTCACAAAGCCACTCCTGCGTTGTCTTGGCTGTGTGCTTTGGTTCGTTGTCCTGTTGGAAGGTGAACCTCCACCCCAGTCTGAGGTCCAGAAAGGTCTTCATCAAGGATCTCTCTGTACTTTTCTCCATTCATCTTTCCCTCGATCCTGACTAGTCTCCCAGTTCCTGCCGCTGAAAAACATCCCCACAGCATGATACTGCCACCACCATGCTTCACCGTAGGTATGGTGTTGGCCAGGTGATGAACGGTGCCTGGTTTCCGCCAGACATGATGCTTGTCATTCAGGCCAAAGAGTTCAATCTTGGTTTCATCAGACCAGAGAATCTTGTTTCTCATGGTCTGGGAATCCTTTAGGTGCCTTTTAGCAAACTCCAAGCAGGCTGTCATGTGCCCTTTACTGAGGAGTTGCGTCCGTCTGGCCACTCTACCATAAAGGCCTGATTGGTGGGGTGCTGCAGATATAGTTGTCCATCGGGAAGATTCTCCCTTCTTCACAGGGGAACTCTGGAGCTCTGTCAGAGTGACCATCAGGTTCTTGGTCACCTCCCTGACCAAGGCCTTTCTCCTCCGATTACTCAGTTTGACCGGGCAGCCGGCTCTATGAAGAGTCCTGGTGATTCCAAAGTTCTTCCATTTAAGAATGACGGAGGCCACTGTACTCTTCGGGACCTGCAATACTGCCGAAATTGTTTTATACCCTTCCTCATATCTGTGTCTCGACACAATCCTGGCTTGGAGGTCTACGGACAATTCCTTCATCTTCATGGCTTGTTTTTTGCTCTGACATGCACTGTCAACTGTGGCACAGGTGTGTGCCTTTCCAAATCATGTCCAATCAATTTAATTTACCATTGGTGGACCAATCAAGTTGTAGAAACATCAAGAATAATCAATTGAAACAGGATGAACCCAAGCTAAATTTTGAGTGTCATAGCAAAGGGTTTGAATAATTATGTAAATGTGATATTTCAGTTATTTCTTTTTAATTACTTTGCAAAATTTCCAAAACACTTGTTTTCGCTTTTTCATTCTGGGGTATTGTGTGTAGATTGATGATTAAAAAAAAGAATTAATCAATTTTAATATAAGGCTGTAATGTAATAAAATGTGGAAAAAGTGAAGAGGTCTGAATACGTTCTGAATGCACTGTACATTCAAAATCAAAACCGTAGGTTTATGCTGACATAATATGCAGATTGTAGAAATGCTTGGCAAAGTATTCCAGACACAGAGCGATGATATGAATGGCAGAACAACACTGAAGCCAACTGCATCAAGAAATAATTGCAATGCAAGCATAAATTATACTTTCTTTTTGATGTGGCTTTACTGTAAACATAATAAACAATAATCTGTAAAGTGTAATAATTGCCTTTTGAGATACATGTACTACCATCCACAAATTTCCCATGAGCATTTTACATTGATCCATCCTGTGGACCTAAGCTCGAGGAAATCATAACTATCTATGGCAGACTATCTTTAACATTAACAAATATTAAACAATTCAAGAAGCAGTAACATTTAAAATAATTAAAGATAGACAAAAATGCTGGAGAAACTCAGCCGGTGAGGCAGCATCTATGGAGCGAAGGAATAGGTGACGTTTCGGGTCATCGTTTTTCAGCATCTGCAGTTCTTTCTTTAACTTTAAAATAATTCACTTTTTAATATAACTTTGAATAAAATGATACCGAAGAGACTAGGGTAATTAAAACGCTTAAGTATATCAACTCAATAAAATCAAATTAAAAGGAAATTAACATACTTGCAGCTATTTAGACTTTAGTGATAGAGCGCGTAAACAAGCCCTTCGGCCAATGACCAGCGCATACAATCGCACTATCCCACATACTAGGAACAATTTACAATTTTACTGAAGCCAATTAACCCACAGCCTGTACATCTTTGGAGTGGGGGAGGAAACCGGAGCATCCAGAGAAAATCCCAAGCGGAGAACATACAAACTCTGTACAGACAGCACCCATAATCCGGATTGAACCCAGGTCTCTGGCACTGTAAGGCAGCAACTCTACTGCTGAGCCATTGTGCTGCCCCAAACCTCTTCCCGTTGATATGGCATTTGGATTTGCTGAGTAATATGAGCAAGTTTGCATTAAACCATTACAGTACAGGTATTCCAGGATTGTTCTAGCCAGTTATGGTTATGCCAGTTTATGCCAGTTGCAAGTAGAACTGCTAGTTTTCAGATGGAATATTTTCCCCATTATCCTTTTACATTTTCTATCATGCGAAAGACAGATTACCATGAAGATGCTTTCGGAGACAAGGAGCATCATCAATCTATGATGAAATGTAAAATGTTACCAATCTTTCAAAATGGTTTTAGTCTATTTTGCTTTAAATACACGGTGAGGAGAATTTCTTCATAACCTATTTCCACATGCCCCCTTTTCACTTTATTTCAGCAATTCAAGAATTTACTACTTCATAATGACCCATGTAGTCCATCAGTTGTGATAAGAAAAGTTCTGGAAAATTATAATTTCCAGGAATTATGTAAAAGTGCTACAGAAAAGAAAATACCGTATATGTCGTCAAGATGAAGAATTACAGGCCAATTAAAACATTTATACATTTTTGTTTTCATGCAGAAAATCAAGTGAACAATTCAAATTAATTTCTGTGGGCCATTTTTAAATCAAGAGTCAAGACTCAAGCGAGTTAAGAATCAAGAGAGTCAAGAATGCTTTATTGCCATGTGTACTGCAACGGAACAATGAAATTCTGACTTGCAGATAATCTTACATTTTTCCGGTCAATGGTAACGGCAGGAACAGCTTGAAGGAGAGGTTGACAATGGGGGGGGGGGGGGAGAGGAAGGGGGGAGAGAGAGAGAGAGGGAGGGAGGGAGAGAGAGAGAGAGAGAGAGAGAGAGAGAGGAGAGAGAGAGAGAGGAGAGAGAGAGGGAAAGGAGGGAGAGAGAGAGGGAGAGAGAGAGGGAGAGAGAGAGAGAGGGAGAGAGAGAGGGAGAGAGAGCGAGAATGTTGCATTGGGGGAACTGGTGAGTGGTGGTATATTATATTAGGAGTTGCCAACGGTAACGGCAGCAGCACCAGCTTGAAAGAGAATGCTGCGCGCCACCATCTTCAGTCCGACTGGGCCGCACGGAGGTGGGAGTGTGTGACGGGGTGGGGGGGGGGGGGGAAGTGTGTGACGAGTGGTCGAGTCAAAAGTCAAGTCTATTCATTGACTCAAAAGTTGATTGGCGTTTTACAAAAAAAGTTCCAGACCCCACACGTCGAGTCCATACTGACCGCCCCCCCCCCCCCCCCCCATTATATTTCATAGTGTGTATGCTTTATAAAAGGATACTATTTTAAAAGTGAATGATAAATATAAAATCAAAATACAGCTTCAAATAAACTGCATTTACAAGGTAATAGTATACATTTTAGTTTAGTTTAGTTTAGAAAACAACATGAAAACAGGCCCTTCCCGCCCACCAAGTCCATGCTGACCATTGCTCATCCATTCACATTAGTTCTATATTTTTCCACTTTCATATCCACTCTCTACACATGAGGGGCAATTTTTATGGACGCCAATTAATCTACAAACCCCACTCGTCTTTTGGATGTGGGAAGAAATCGGAGCATCCAGAATAAACCCTCGAGGTCACAGGTAACACATTCAAACTCCACACAGACAGCACTTGAGATCAGGTTCAAACCTGGGTCTCTGGCACTTGAAGCAGCAGCTCTACCAGCTGCGCCACTGTGTCGCCCTCAAAATTATATATATATTTAAATCATTAAAAAAAATATTTGTTTTGGTCAGATAGCTTTTAAAATATAGTGACAAGATAAAAGCTGGATGATCAATAAATAGCTGATGCTTCAGTAGGGATCTGTAAAAAAGTTATTTTAATATGAATAGGTTGTGAATTATCGTCCACGATTGTATTTCTCGTAACATCTACACACAATACACTCTACCACATCCATTGCCAATATCTCGTTTCTCAACATTTTCTGTCACTGCTTTTCTCACCAGTTCTGACACAAACCCTTGAAGAAGTACAGTTTTTGTCTTTTGATGCCTTATCCTGTTTGTCTCATTTGAGGCTGGTACAATAACAACATTTAAAATACATTTGGATAGAAACATGTATAGCAAAGGATTAGATGTATATGGGCCACACCTCACAAATCACACTGAGATGTGTCACTTGGTCTCCATCGGCAGGTCAAGCTAATTTCTGTTAATCCTGGCTAAATTGGAGCAGCTAGGACTTCAAAATGGGGTAATGTTTTAGGGTTGCTGGGAGATTTGGTCAATTTGGAGTTGCTCTCTGCAGAGCTGGGACAAGCTGCGAAGAGGTGCCACAGTGCCTGGAGCTTAGATACAATTTGCAAACAAAGAATGGGGGTATCTGCAAATGGGGATATCTGTTGTATCATTGGGTTAGGGGAATGCATGTTATGTATGGGGTTATCTGTATCTGTAATTGGGTTATGTATGGGGTTATCGATATCTGTAATTGGGTTATTAAGAGACCACCCCTATGTGGTTCGGCCCCTTATGGTCCCGGGACATATAAAAGTCCACGATCATGAGGCTCAGCGTCGATCTTCTGGGAGAGCACTTGGGACTGCGTGAACTGGAATGTCTCTATCTGAGCGAGGCCTAAAGGGCTTGAACAGGCAGAAACGAGTATCAAACCCGCGGTGGGATCGGTACAGTAGTTGAACTGTGACGTGCTTTTGGTAAAATAAAATTTATTTGATTCAAGCGCTTGATTCAGTGTTTTTACTGAAACTAGACTGGGGGGAAGCTTAGAAACAAGCAATTATCATTGGGGACTCGTCCGGGATCACAAAAGACACCAAACACAAGTTTGCGATCAAGGGTGTTGAGCTGTTTCGATCGTGCCCACGGTGCGGTTTTCACATTGATTTTCGGCACATCATGAGTCGGCGTGGATCGATCATTCGCGCGCTTGGGAAAGGGTTTAATCGAGATCATTAAAACAGAGTCTAGCAAGCACGGGGGAGTGGTTAGCATACATTTGGGCTGGCGACCCATAAAACCAGGCTGGGGTTAGAGGCTCTGGTGGGGTTGGGTTAAAGTTCCTTTCCTGGGTTAGAAGCCCAAAACGTTGGTTGTAGTTGGCAGACTGCAGCTGCTTCAACAAGAGCCAAACGCGCTTCATTGGGCGAGGAGTGGCTCAGGGTTAGACTTGGTATACGAATTGGTGGGGTATTAAAATACAGGTCTCGCCTTCGATCGGATCGTTGCCGGGAGCGCGAATTGAAAAGATGCTCTTTGAAAAACGGCATTGATAATTCACAGCAAAGCGGCTAACCGCTGGATCCTCGGTACTTAGCAGAGAGGTGTGTCTGTGTGTAGGTATCTGAATCTCTCCCTGAAGTGACGGACGAAGAGCCTCGAGAAGGTACCGGGCTTGGACGGACAGAGTATAGATTGGCCGGAATACTCCAGTCCGTTCAAGAATTCAACTGGGCCATTTTAGTCGATTCGAGAGCCCGCGTAGTAGAAAAGATATGCACTAAAATTAGGAGTTCGTGTTCGAGTCTATATTTGGCAAAGCCATATTTTCAAATACTGGATTTCATATTGAAGTTCTGCCAGTAAGGTGGAATTCGAATT
This sequence comes from Okamejei kenojei, assembly GCA_035221665.1. Lineage (NCBI taxonomy): Eukaryota > Metazoa > Chordata > Chondrichthyes > Rajiformes > Rajidae > Okamejei > Okamejei kenojei. Next base: position 41,343,330 of record CM069142.1, read on the forward strand.
CCTGTATATAGAACTTCGAAGTTGGTGCATGTCCGTGATCGATTCCGAATAGCGGCTGATCAACAGTGAATAGTAACCCTCTGGTCGATTGTTGATTAGTACCTGATAGCGAAGAGTACCTGAGAGATGGGAGCCTCCTTACTTGACGAAAAGTAATATGAATAGCGAAGGATACCTCTAATTCTGTCGAACTTAGAGAGGAGGGATAGAGGTCCTCCTATAGAAGTCCAGTCTTAGCAGAGGGATAGTAACATTCGGGAGGAAAAGTACTCATTTAAGGAATAGTGCCCCTCAGCAAAGAGTAAACTAGGAAGGGGAAAATCTTCGGTATCAGAGGGAGAGGTTCACTGCGTGATAACAGCATGATACGGCATCGAGATCGAGTGTTTGTGAATTGTGCGCTAGTGCTTTAAATCTCTTTGTAAATTGTAAAAATCTAGCTTTCCTTATTGTCATAGGATCCGGATTTTGTAAATAGTCTCTGTATGTAAATAAACTTAGAATAAAGTATTTAGATAGTGTTAAATCCGCGGACCATCATTTGTGTTGCTGCTTGCATGAGTATTTACAGATTTTAAAACTTGAAGTGAGAGTGTGTTTAAGTTAGATATTCGTATTTGTTTAAGATTGTTTTGTAAGAATCTGAATCGGGGTAGTTCGATCTCAGCTTAAGGATAAGGGGGAAATCCTTTAAGACCGAGATGAGAAAGACTTTTTTCACACAGTGGTGAGTCTCTGGAACTCTCTGCCACAGAGGGTAGTTGAGGCCAGTTCATTGGCTATATTTAAGAGGGAGTTAGATGTGGCCTTGTGGCTAAGGGGATCAGAGAGTATGGAGATAAGGCAGGTATGGGATACTGAGTTGGATGATCAGCCATGATCATATTGAATGGCGGTGCAGGCTCGAATGGCCTACTCCTGCACCTAATTTCTATGTTTCTATGATGAGGGGTTGTACTCCTTCGATCGTTGCGTTGGGGGAGGAGTCATCCCGCTGATTGATTGCGCCAGGAGGAAGATTAATAGAGTGGGGTTTACTGGATGCTTATAGTTTATATTGGGGTGTGTTTTGGGTTATTGATAATCAGGGGAATATTTTAATTCTTAATTATAGTTTTGTTAGCGTGGTTTGGGTTCATCTGTTTGTGCAAACTTAATTTTTTATTATTTTTAAATTTTAAATTTTATTAGAAGCATTTGTACAAGGATAAGATGATCGACATAGCAATTATACAATTATTGTACAGCTTCATTTTTAACCTTATCACCTAAATTTAAATAAAAGGAAACAAAGAAAGAAGAAAGAAGAGAATGAAAAAAAAGTAAAATGCAAAAGAGCAGGAAAAGGACCCCTAAACTACCAAAAAAGTGCAGGAGAAAAGAAAAGAAATAAGACAAGAAAAGATGGAGATATACCTCCCCCCCCCCCCCCCCACCACCTCGCCCATCCCTGTCGTCGGATTTAAAGTTAAATTTGTGTTTATCCTTTCCGTTGTTGCAGAAGTTCAGTAAAGGTAACCATGTTGTAAGAAATTGATCTGGTTTTTCCGCCAAGACAAGCCTAATGTTTTCCAAATGTAGTGTCCCGGACATATCCGTAATCCACATCTTCACTGTAGGGACTCTTGTCTGTTTACAAAATTTGAGTATTAATTTTTTCGCCGTTATTAGGTCGTAGTTGAGGAAACATCTTTGAAATATCGTTAGCTTAGAGCAGGCCTCTGACATACCTAATGTGATCAGTTTTATATCTGGTTCCAATTTAATTTTGATTATTTTGGAGAAGCTATCAAATATTCCCCTCTAGAAGTTTTGTAACTTTATACAGGAAGCAAATTAATGGGTTATAGTCGCTTCTTGGAGGAAACATTTATCACAAATAGGAGAGACATTTGGGAAGATCTTGTTCAATTTGGTCTTTGAATAGTAGAGTCTGTGCAGTATTTTAAATTGTATCAGGGAGTGCCTAACATTAAGAGAGCAGTAATGTATGTATAAAAGGCTTTCCACCCAGCTATCTTTTGAGATTAATAAACCAAATTCATTCCCCATGCTCTCTTAAGCATTTCAGAAGATGGGATGTGTGCAATTAAAAGGGTATTATAAATGTAGGATATTAACTTACTTGTATCCGCCTGTCTATTCATGCATTTGTCTAATATATCTGGGCGCATAAAATTAGTCATGTGTATGTGTTTTCACATACTCTCAGATTTGAAGATATCTAAAAAAATTACTTGCTTTCAAATGATATTTCTCCTGTAATTCTTGAAACAAGAGGAAAATCCCCTTCTCGCAGAGATCTCCCAGCGTTTTAATTCCTGAGTTTTTACATTGTGCAAACGCCTTATCTAAAATAGACGGTTTAAACGAGGGATTGTTAGCAATTGGTAAACGGAGAGAGAAATTTAGCAGTTTGAGGCTTGATTTCAACTGTTTCCAAATTCGTAGGGTGCTATGTATTATCGGATTTTGCTCATACGTTGATTTATTCAGATGATTTATTCAGTTGATTTATTCAGATTATTCAGTTTACCTGTTGACATGTATCATCAATCCAGTAGATTAAGTTTTTAATATAAGTCGCCCAGTAATAGAAAAGGAAATTGGGGAGTGCTAATCCTCCATTTTCTTTAGATTTACATAAATGTTGTTTATGTATTCTATGGGTTTTATAATCCCAAATAAATTTTGTGATAATAAAGTCTAGTTTTTTTTTTTAACTTTTAGGGAGATAAATCGGTATTGATTGAAATAGGTATAGGAGTTGTGGAAGAAAAATCATCTTTATGGCATTTACTCTACCTATAAGGGAAATAGGGAGTGTTTTCCAAAATTGAATGGGGACATTTAATTTAGTAATTAATGGTGGGAATTTTGCTTGAAATAGAGAGGTATATTTTCAAGTCACATGGACTCCAAGGTATGTACATTTTTCAGTGACAATTCTGAAGGGATATTTTTGGAGATGTAAAGGGTCTTGAGCTTTTATTGGCATAATTTCACTTTTATTCCAATTTATTTTATACCCTGAGAAGGAACCAAATTGTTCTATAAGGTTTAATATATTTGGGATACTGACTTGAGAGTTGGTGATATATAAAAGTACATCGTCCGCAGATAACAAAATCTTGTTATTGGTATGTTTAGTATTATATCCGTGAATGCCCGGATGTACTCTTATGCTTTCTGCTAAGGGTTCTATGGCTAAAGGTAATAACATTGGTGAAAGAGCACATCCTTGTCTATTACCCCTGGATAATTGAAATTTAAAGGTGACAGATTCTGTCTTCATTTATCGTTCTGTGTGAATACATTATATTAAACAGACGTCTCAAATTATGAAACGAATGTCACTTAGGTATAAACCCAGTTTGGTCTGGATGTATTAATTTACCAATATATGAACTTAGTCTTCTTGCCAAAGTCTTAGCTAATATTTTCTGATCTGTATTTAGAAGAGCTATTGCTCGGTATGATCCAGGCTCTTCAAGATTTTTGTCTTTTTTAGGTATCAATGTAATGGTTGATTTGGCTAGGGTTTATGGTAAAGTCTGTTCTTTAAAAGCATGAATATAAAGGGCCCATAGGCGTGGGGAAATTAAGTCATTGTATTTTTTACTGAACCCATTTGGACTTGGCATTTTCCCATTATTCAGTGATTTGATAGTCTCTTCAATATCTTTTACTGTAATCTCAGCTCCTAACTTAAAGTTAATTGAGTGAGAGAGAGAGATTGCTGTGTGAGAGACTGCAAGTGGGAGTTAGATCCTTTGTTTGAAAGTTTGGAATTGAATGCAGTTATTGTGATTTAACTGATAAGAGAGTTGGAGAGAGACTGAATAGGATACACAGAATGCAACAAAGAAATCCTCACTAAAAGGAAGAAGTATGACAGAGAAACATAGTAGCTAGCGTCAAAATGGATAGCAACTAAGGAATGGAAATGGAACTAGGGAGAGAAGAAACAAACTTACCGTGCAGGAGGAATGGGAGTGGGGAAAGAAGATAATGAATTAATGTATTGCTGCGTTTGTGCCTGCAGGACAGTATATCAATGAGAGACTATTTGGGGAGTGAGGTAAAGTAATGCACAGACCCCTAAGAATGGAAAGAAGACAGCAAAAGGTAATGTAGCTCCCCATGACCAGCAGGATGAACTGATACTGTCCTGCCCCTTTAAGACATTTGGGAAGGCCAACAGGCAGAGCAACAGGCTCCTCAGTATCCCTACTCCCTAGTAACTGAAACTACTATCAGAAAGGAAGAAGAAAAGGACCTACCCTAGTGCCCAACTTTAAAATCACCTAGCTACTGGAGAAAGAAAAGGAAGGAGGATAAAGGACATTTTAATCATCTTTGAAAGAAACAACATCGACGACCTATAACGACTTCTGGGACATGCCTCACTTTAAAGGACTGACTTCAAATAAAAACATTATCCTGTGGTTTGGAGTAAAATACCTGAATTTCATCTAAATTATGGGTTTTAGAAATAAATTTCTACATTTTGGATTCGGTCTCGAAATTGTATAGTGATGAATCGGAGGGACTTTAAAACATTTTGAGATTTGGAAGAGACGTGGAATCTGTTTTGGAATAATTGAAGTTTGGTTATTAACTGACATTGTTATTATCTCATAAAGGCAGACAAAGATGGAAAGGATTGTTCAAAGGGCATCAAGAAGGATGGAACTTGGGAAGATCTGGTAACAAGGAATTACTTCGGGAATATGAGAGTTGGAATTAAAATCAGGATTAAAATTGGAATTAAGCTTGAAAATTAAAATGGGAATTGGAATTGGAGTTATAATTGGAAATGTGAGCAGCAGGACTTCCCTTTAAGGAATGATTCAGTAGTTAAGAACTAGTTCCAGTGAGAACCCCTAGACAAAGAAAGAAGCCAATAGAATAAAAGTGAGAACCCCTAGACAGAGAACAAAGCCAACATAGTAAAGAGCTAATAGAATAAAGAACCAACATAGTAGAGAAACAATGTGTTTAAGAAGGAACTGCAGATGTTGGTAACTGAAGATGGGTTTCGGCCCGAAACGTTGCATATTTCCTTCGCTCCATAGATGCTGTTGCACCCGCTGAGTTTCTCCAGCATTTTTGTCTACCATAGTAGACAAACAACATAGTAACAAGTTACCATAGTGAGGAGTGCATACATAAATAAGAAGAGGTACTGGAGGAAAGACCTGGTAACTGTAGGGGGAACTTGAAGATAGCAGAGCCGATGTATATTTGCCCGATGGATTTGAACTGTTTAACCCTTGCTGGTAAAGTGGCTTATATTATCAAGGTGGAAAGAAATTGTCCCTGGATTTGGCATTTTTGATTGGACTTAGGATAAAATTATTAACGAAGGAAATTGATTGTTTAAATTTGAACAGCTGGGAATTCCATAGGAATTGAAATGAAATTGTATTATCGGCTACAATGCTGTGGAATAAGAAGGATAAGATTGGCATTGAAATTTGAAATAGCAAATTGTAGGCTGAGCGAATTTGATTAAATTGGAACATTTATCATGGTTTGCTTTAAATTAAAGTCACAGCTGTCAGGAAATATGGACTGAACCCAGCTGAAATGTACATGATTACCTGTCATCATAGTTTGCTTTAAATTAAAGTCACGCCTGTCGGGAAATCTGGACTGAACCCAGCTGAAATGTATATGATTACCTGTCATCAGATATACATATTATAACATTGTGTGAGTATGAAGAAGGCTAATTAGTGTCGATCCTAGAATAATGAAGATTATGTTAGGGAACAGATAGGAATAGTGATACAATAATAGAGCATAATTTAATAGTTTCAATAAATAATAGCATAGGAATAGGTTCGAGTGAAATAGAACTATAGCGGATGTATGGGGAAGCATGAGTGCATGATAGTAACTTGCTTTGTCCCAAGTTTCTTAGGATTTTCTAGGATTTAGGTTCGACTGTGGAAGGTGATGGAAGACTGGGCAGTAACACGGATAGAGGGAATTCGCACCCATGAAAACTCGGGAGGTGAAGACTCTCCTAGACAGAACTTGTGAAGTTATGCCCATGAAAACTCGGGACGCTTGACAAGATTCTGAGAAGAAACATCATATTGTGTTGCTGATAGATGGAAAATGTAAAGTACACTTACGCATATCTGGTTAGCTGATTATTGAGCCACTTTGGTTATCATTAATGATGGGTTATCGTTATGATAAAAGGAAGGAATGTTAATCCTGGCTAAATTGGAACAGCTAGGGCTTAAAAATGGGATAAAGTTTCAGGGTTGCTGGGAGATTTGGTCAATTTGGAGCTGCTCTCTGCAAAGCTGGGACAAGCTGCAAAGAGGTACCAGAGTGTCCGGACCTTAGATACAATTTGCAAGCAAAGAATGGGGATATCTGCAAACCTTGTCAATTAGATGCAAAATGCATAGAATGGATTGGATGGCTGCAAACCAGACTTACACATTGTAAATAATGTTGAAGAGTTTGACTTTGCCAAGTGTTGATTGGATGAGGTGTTGAACCTTGTCTGGGTTTTCTGTAAATCAGGGTAAATGTTTCTAAGTTGGCTTCCTTACAAAGTCCGTTTTGAATACAATGTATTGAGCTGTTGTATCATTGGGTTAGGGGAATGCCTGTTATGTATGGGGTTAATCGATGTCTGTAATTGGGTTATTAAGAGACCACCCCCACGTGGTTCGGCCCCTCGTGGTCCCGGGACATATAAAAGTCCGCGATCACGAGACTCAGCTTCGATCTTCTGGGAGAGCGCTTGGGATAGTGTGAACTTCTGGTGTGTCTCTGTCTGAGCGAGGCTTAGAGGGCTTAAACAGGCAGACACGAGGATCAAACCCGCGGTGGGATAGGTACAGTATTTGAACTGTGACTCGCTTTTGGTAAAATAAAACTTTAGTTGATTCAAAGTGCTTGATTCAGTGTTTTTACTGAAACTAGACTGGGGGGAAGCTTAGAAACGAACAATTATCATGTCCAGCTTGCTTTTGTGTTGTATGACTATAACTGAATTTGCTCAAAATACGCACTGCACAGAAGCATTTTGGTTGTATTTTAGACTTCCAGCATTTGCATTTTCTTTTAACCTCTGAGATGCAAATCTTTGACAGCACAGCTAACAAGTTGCAACAATCTGTTAGAGGAACTCAGAGGGTCAAGTAGCAACTGGGGGGAAAAGGAATGGTTAACATTTTGGAACAAAGCCCTACATCAGGACTCATTCGTCCTGCAGCATCTGCAATTCCTTGTGTCTCCAGTCAGATCTAATTGCCTTAGCTAAATCCAGCATTCTCAGCCATTTCTTGAGTGAAGCAAATTGGTTGAGGAACAATTTATATCATGGTTAGGATTTCAGAACGAAACTAACATGGATCATCAAGCTGATGCCACTGCTAAAAAGTAGAGAAGCTTTCATCAGAAACAAAATACTAAATACATACAAAGTCTGAGGAACTGCAGTTCATTCGATTATCCACATGGAATTCACTTAGTTGAGTATTTATCCTTGTTGCCATTTCATGATATAATTAATGGAAAACTCGATTGAAAACAGGCATCAGAACTTCAGTTTATATCCAAGAGCTAGCTCATAACACTGCTACACGAGTAAGTACTTTACTCTCCCAACTGGCAGCATGTTTTTCTAGATGAAGAGCCACAACAAAAGAATTTCAAATATACGCTATATAACATTTTCAAATGAAATAATTCAATGCCCATAGGATTTCAAAGTACTATAGATCTGCAAAATTGTAATATTTCTGTCTCCACAGACACAGCCTGACCCACTCAGTGATTCTAAAATTGTTATTTCTGTAATATAGACTGGTAACTCTTCGGCTGCGGCACAAAACTGACAGCAAGGATCCGCACAAAATGTGTAAGAAGGAACTGCAGATGCTGGTTTAAACCGAAGATAGACACAAAAGCAGGAGTAACTCAGCGGGATAGGCAGCAACTCTAGAGAGAAGGAATGGGTGATGTTTCGTGTCGAGACCCTTCTTCCAACTGGTTAGGGATAAGGGAAACAAGAGATATAGACGATGATGTGGAGAGATAAAGAACGATGAATGAAAGATATGCAAAAAAGTAACGATGATAAAGCTGTTTATAGATGTGAAAATGAGAAGCTAGTGCGACTTGGGTGGGGGTTGGATACAGAGAGAGGGAATGGCGGGGCCACCTGAAGTGAGAGAAATTAATATTCATACCACTGGGCTGTGGGCTGCCCAAACAAAATATGAAATGCTGTTACTCCAATTGCATTTAGCCTTGCTCTGACAATGGAGGAGACCGAGGACAGAAAGTAGCGTTGTTACAATCCCCACGATCAATGACGATCTAGATATGCCCACTGCCTGTGCGTGCGACCTGCGAGGTTGTGGGGGTGAGTAAAATGCAGGTTTTTAAATTGGTTGTCAGGGAGGGATTTCCTCATACGACAAGCTTATGATGTACAGGAAATCTCGTTCTGTCATCTCGTTCGTGTTTTATTTCATAATGTTGCTGGTCTATTGAATCACTGGATTTGAAAGTCGAGCTCAAGTTCTCCTTCAAAAATCACGGAATGAAGTTCAGGACAAAACAAAAGGATGTAGGACATTTATTTAACATCTTATCTAGTTTTTGGTGAAATTTTATTTTAATCTGATGAAGCGAAATACGTTATTTTGGCCCCGATATCTGTATGTACTGTGGAAGTATTTAGTCAGATACTAGACTAAGTGGGACCCAGCATCACACGGGAGGGCAGGTCCCCCAACACAATATTCCACCTCTCCACCAATTCCAATATTAGTGGCCAGTGGGGGGGGGAGGGGGGGGGGGGCTTTCTGGGCCGCTAGTATGGGTGTTGTGGGCTGGAGGGACTGGTACTCCAGAGGGTTAGTATGGACATTGTGGACCGAATGGATTCTTGGGCTGGCAGCCGAGTCACTCAAGCCTGTTGTGCTGCAGCCCACTCACTCATTTCCATTTCAAGCAGGGTGTAAGGCCACCAAATTCAAGTGCGGTTTCTTACCACTTCAAGCAGGGTGCAAGGCCCCCAAATTCAAGTGCAGTTTCATACCATTTCAAGCAGGGTGCAAGGCCACAAAGGACAGTGAGTCGTGCCCTCTCCCTCCTCCACCTTGTAGAGACTGAGCCACACCTACACTTCTGGGTTTTATAGTCCCTCCCCCTCCCACCAGAAGGGACGTGACCTTCATGGCGTGATTGACAGGAGAGAGAATCTCAACATTTTTTAAACACTAATGACTCTTTTACTTTTCATCGATGGGAACAATCCTCGTCACCTGATGAGCGGAGGGGGACTGAATAAGATGGCAAAAAATCACAGCCGTACGTGGTAGCTTTTTTTCTAAAATCAATATAAAGCGCAAACAGGAAGTGGTCAAGATTAGGCTTTTAATTATATAGAAGGCAAGGCAACTTTAATTAGGCAAGGCAACTTTAATTAGGCAACACAGCTTTAGCATTTCCAAACCATAGGCAACACAGCTTTAGCATTTCCAAACCATAGGCAACACAGCTTTAGTATTTCCAAACCAAAGGCAACACAGCTTTAGCATTTCCAAACCAAAGGCAACACAGCTTTAGCATTTCCAAACCAAAGGCAACACAGCTTTAGCATTTCCAAACTATATTTTCAAACCACATTAAGGGCACTGACAGGTCAGTAAAACCACTCAGTTTATTAGACATGTGTTCAGTGTTATTCACAGCTCAGACTGAGAGACGCGACCCTCTCGTTCCCCCATCTTGCAGAGACTGACTGAACACTCAACACTTCCGGGTTTTATAGTCCCTCTGGAAGGGGCGTGGCCTTCAGGAGAGAGAATCTCAACATTTTTTAAACACTAATAACTCTTTTATTTTTCATCAATGGGAAAAATCCTCTTGTCCTGCGCAGCGGAGGGGGACTCTGAGTAAGATGGCCAAAAATCACAGCCAAGTGGCAGCGTTGTTTCTAAAATCAATATACAGAACAACAGGAAGTGGTCAAGATCAGACTTTTAGTAATATAGATTTAGTAGGAAATATTGATCATGGATAGATAATTACACAAAATAGAGATAATTTAGATGTTCTTATGATATGATTGAGCGAAAAATAATTATTTTAATTATCTTGAGAATGGATGTTTGAGGATTTTGAACACATGTGTAAATGGCCCTTGCCTTTTTGTGCTAAGTTAATGGAAAAACAATGGGGAACAAGTTGATAATTTCCGAGTATGAAAATGGCCATCTCATTTTTAATACTGAAGATATGAAAGTGAATTAGGTATCAAATTAAAAGTTTTTTTATGCTTTATCTGATGGGATAAATTACAGGCTTGACTTTTAACATCTCAAAATTGTGTGAAACCCCACAGAAAGGTCTGTGTAGGAATTAGAAGGGGAACAAGGAAATGGCAGAAGAGTTGAACAGGTACTTCGGATCTGTCTTCACTAAGGAAGATACAAACAATCTCCCAGAAATACTGGAGGACAGAGGATCTAAGGGGGTCGAGGAACTGAAAGAAATTTTCATTAGGCGAGAAATAGTATTGGGTAGGCTAATGGGACTGAAGGATGATAAATCCCCGGGGCCTGATGGACTGCATCCCAGGGTCCCCAGGGAGGTGGCTCTAGAAATGGTGGATGCATTGGTAATCATTTTCCAATGTTCAATCAGGCACGGGTTTATTGATTGGGGATGATCAGCCATGATCACAATGAATGGCGATGCTGGCTCGAAGGGCCGAAGGGCCTCCTCCTGCATCTATTTTCCATGTTTCTATGTTTCTAATTAAAGTATTAAAGAATTGAAAGAATTAAAGAGAATTACAATAATGTGATTTATGACATATTTCTATAAGATATTTACATATGGGGAAGGCAATTAAACACCCAAAATCGTCCTTCTAGTGCAGATTACGGAACTGCCTACAAGGAATAAGGACAGATAATGTGCTGACTGTGGGCACAATTGAGGGAGGGCTTAATAGTGAGAATAGAATGTACACAGGGAAGGCTCCCTTTAACACACGCCGATGGCTGATCCCTGATTCCTTTTAAAACACACTGGTGGCTGATCCCCGGTTCCCTTTAACACACACTGATTACTGATCACGCTAGATTTAAAAAAAAAAAATCGTGGCCTGCCGATGCCTTTGTGTCCTGTGGGGACCATCGGATCATCCTGAACTGAGGTCCTTGGTTCATCAGTCAGGTAGGCCTCAGCAGATGCTGCCATGACCCGCCTCCCCTCCCCTCCCCTCCCCTCGCCCGTCAGCGTGGCCTGTGGACACAGGGCTGCGATGCGGATGACCGTGATACCTGGAGCGGTTGAAGTCGCCGCTGGGCTGGGGGTGGTGGTGGTGGTGGTGGTCCTCTCCTCCTCCTCCTCCGCCTCCGCCGCCGCCGCCTCCCTCGGGCTCGGACGCGCGCTCCCGTTCTGCGGCTCCCGATTTCGGTCAAGACGTCATCGTCGAGCGACGGTGCTCCCTTCGCGTGCGCAGGCGCTGCGCGTGGAGACGCGGGCGTTGTGAGCAAAGATCCTATCAAAGATTACGGGCTGCACAACATGCTGGAGAAACTCAGCGGGTGCAGCGGCATCTATGCAGCGTTTCGGGCCCAAACCCTTCTTGAGACCAATCAAAGGTTATAGAGGAGCTATAATCTTTGGATCCTATAGCGCTATAGGATCTTTGGTTGTGATTCGCCGCGGGAGGGCGGGAGACGTGCACTTGATGTTGGAAACGCCCAGCGGCTCTGACAGAGAATCAAACTTTGGTTGACCTTCGACACAACTAATTGAAAGAAAATCTAGAAATATAAGAATTAAAATGGAAAAAGCCCACGGAAAGAGCGTTAATGTTTCAGGTCGAAAACCCTTGATCAAGACAAGAGACAAGAGACATTTATTGTCGCGTGTACCAATTGGTACTGGAAAGGAGAGAAAACAACTTATTCCGAAGAAGGGTCCTGACCCGAAACGTTGCCTATCCATGTCCTCCGGACCCACTGAATTAATCCAGCCCGTTGTGTCTTCTTTAGTAATAAATTGGTGTGGGGAAAGATAGGACAATGGGAATATACCTGGTAGGATGAGGCGACGGTTGCTTAGTTTAGTTTATAGCGCGGAAACAGGCCCTTCGGCCCACCGAGTCCGCACTGATCAGTAATCCCCCGACGTTAACACCATCCTATAGAGGGGTTGCACGTAAGGTCATCAGGTCAAAGGGCGTGACGCACGGAGCAGCTCAATCCTAAAAAACGCCGAAATGGTCCATTTTTGCACTGTAAATAATTGTGGCGGGTGACTGAGCACTATGAACCAAATGCTGTAGTATCTTTGCTCTGAACCCGAGCACCAAGGTGTAAGCGGCCGAAGGAGCGCATCCCTCTGGACAGCCCCCACTCTCCCCCTGGGTCAGCGCTGTCTGGCCACGACCATCCTCTGCCCCGTCTCCCAATGCGCCGCAATGTCACGGGCTGTGGGTCGGCAGTGGCCACACACGGGGCCGGGTGGAGCGGGGCCGTGGCTCCCTGCAGCGGACACACGGGGACGAAAACCCGGCAAAGTCCCCGACAGCTGCAGCTGAGTTGGGGACAGTCTGAGCCCTCTGCCCAGCCAGAGTGTCACTGATCGCACTGCACCGACACCCTGACCCCCCCCTCCCTGGCCAACCACCCCCACCCTCCCCCCCCACGACCACCCACCCAACAAAAAATAATTGTCACATGTACCAATTATGGCACAGTGATATTTGAGTTACCATACAGCCATGGGTGGAAATCCCGGGTGAAATGCACCTCCCCTCCCCCCCCCCATGTTTTGAGAGGTGGGACAATTCTCCTCATGGTTTGTAATCCGGATTTTGAAATTCGGTGAAAAAAAATATCCGCTTTCTGCGAGACTGTGGGGGTGTCGCTTATTAGATGTCTCTATTTTTGATGGGGTTTTTTTCTCTTTTCTTTTTTTTTCCTTTTGTTTAAATTTATTTCTTCTTTGTTTTAAATTTTTTGTTAATTTATTTATTTATTTTAAATTTTTTATTAGAAGTAAGTACAGGAATATGGCACCATGGTGCCTAATATATATTGACATATTACATTTTATGTACAGCTTCTTTTTTTTTCAATAATGAAAAAGAAAAAGAGAGAATAGATAATAAAAGATAGAGAAACGTGTGATATATAGTGTGTGAGAAAGGAAAAAAGTGTGAAAGAAGAAAGTTGAGGGGAAAAAAAGAAAGAAAAAGAGTAGAAAGTAAGAGATTAAGGAGATTGTTATCTATATTCTTGACCATCCCTCACCCAATCCTGAAACAGTTAGCTTCTACGGGTTTGTTGCACCATATGCTTCCAAAAAATCGACAAATGGAGACCAACTCGTTACAAATTGGTCTGATTTATCTATTAGTATCAGTATTTTGGAGACACCTGCATATGGCTAGGAAAAGAATTAAAGAAAGAATACCCCTAGAGTCTGCGAGAGCGGGGGCGGAAGATGATTCATTGATGGATAACACGACTATAGACCTAGGAACGGAAATGACCATGAGCAATACATGCAGTCAACAAGAACCATGCGCACAATCATCATCCGAGAAGAGGCTTCAGGTCTGCTCCTGCGGCTGGATGAAAATAACATCTTCAAAGGGCCTGAAAATACATCAAGGAAAGAAAGGGTGCTTGAGAGAGGGAAAACAGGGACCTCGCATTGATAAGTACTTCCTGAGAAGTCAATCAAATAAGTCGAATGAAGTCCAGCAACTGGAGACTCACCAAAGTTCGCAGGGCATCAGCCCCCCTGATGAAGGAAACTCAAGCACAATTACGCAGGCAGAGGAAGATACGGAGCCCATCCAGCCAAGAAAACCAGCAATGGAGAAAAAGATCAGCGGAAGAAAACCTTGCGTCAAATGGCCTGGAGCCTCGGAGAAGAAAGAATGGGAGACCATAAATGTAAACCTAACCCGTATCTTACAGGGTCTAAGGGGTACAGTTGAAAGAAAGCTTGATAAGATGGGGGACATCATCTATGGCTATGGAGCAGAACGATATGGAATAAGGGAGAAAAAGGAAAAGGCACCAGCTTTGGAAAAAAATAAGTCCAGAAGAGTCCAGTAAAAGGAGATGGAATGCCTAATTTGAGAGAGAAGGCAGCTCAAGAAGCAGTGGAGGAAGGCATCTGATAGTGAGAAGGAGGGCATCAACATTCTCCAGGGAAACATCAAAAACTGTTTAACAACCCTGAGACGAGCAGAGTACCTGCGGAAATCAAGAAAAATGAAAGAACGAACGAGATCACGCTTCTTCAAGGACCCCTATAAGTTCGTAAAATCACTTTTCATCTAGGAAAAGGGAGGAAACCTGAAAACATCAAGGCAGGAGCTGGACGAGCATCTGGAAAGAATGCATGCGGATGACAAGAGACACCAGAAGACAGCCATTCCATCGGACATTCCACCAATTGAACAACCAGAGCACAAGATGGACATTAGTCCTCCAAAGTGGAGGGAGGTGGAACAGACAGTAAAGCGGGCAAGAGCATCTTCAGCCCCAGGGCCAAATGGGGTTCCCTATCGACTCTACAAGGGTGCTCCTGATGTTCTTCGCTTCCTGTGGAGGCTAATGAGAGTGGCTTGGGAGAAGAAAGTCATACCCAAAGCATAGCGCAGGGCAGGAGGAATCCTGATTCCGAAAGAGAAGGAATCCACAGATATCAGCCAATTCCGCCCTATCAGTCTCCTCAATGTAGAGGGTAAGATTTTCTTCAGCATCATAGCTCAGAGGATGACCAGCTATTTAGAGAGAAACAACCTTGTGGATACAACAGTCCAAAAAGCAGGCATCCCAAGGTTCTCTGGATGTCTCGAACATACCAGCATGATTTGGCACCAAATCCAGACTGCAAAAAAAGAAAAGAGAGATCTGCATGTCATTTTTCTTGACCTTGATTTCACTTTTATTCCAATTTATTCTATATCCAGAAAAAGAACCAAATTTCTCTATTAAATTTAATAAGTTTGGAATGCTCGTTTGTGAGTTTAATATATAAAAGTATATCGTCTGCATATAATGAAATTTTATTATTTGAGTCCCTAGTATTATATCCCTGAATATTCGGATGACTTCTTATACTTTCAGCCAGGGGCTCTATCATAAGGGCAAATAGCAGAGGTGATAATGCACATCCCTGCCTATTGCCCTTCAATAATTGAAATTTTGGAGATAACATATTATTGGTTAATATTCTTGCCGTCGGTTTATCATATAGTAATTTTACCCTTACAATAAAATTCTCTCCCATATTAAATTTTTGTAAAATATATAAATACTGCCACTCTACCTGGTCAAATGCTTTCTCTGCGTCCAGAGAAACAATTGATATATCTCCTTCCTCCGTTTTATGTGAGTACATTATATTAAACAGGCGTCTCAAATTATTAAATGAATGTCTTTTGAGTATAAACCCCGTTTGATCAGGATTTATCAATTTACTAATATATTTACTCAATCTTCTTGCTAAGGTCTTTGCTAAAATTTTCTGATCTGTATTTAAAAGTGATATAGCTCTATATGAGCCCGGTTCATCTAAATCTTTATCTTTTTATGGTATAAGCGTAATAGTTGATTCAGCTAATGTTTCTGGTAATTTATTTTCTTTAAAGGCATGAGTATATAAATTAAATAAGCATGGAGTCGTTATCTCATGAATCTTTTATAAAATTTGTTACTAAATCCATCTGGTCCAGGCGTCTTACCATTTTTCAACGATTTTATTGTTTCACCTATTTCTTCAAGTGTAATCTGAGCTCCTAATTCCTCTTGTTCCGGGAGGTCAAGTTTTGGAAGATTACAGCTATCTAAAAAATGTATAATTTTACTATCTTCTATTTTAGTTTTAGATGTATACAAATGTTGATAAAATTGAGCAGATCTATTGTTAATATCCTTAGGTAATGTTAGTAATTTACCTTTCTCTGATTTAATTTTAGTGATAGTATTTTCCTTTTCTTGTTTTTTCAATTGACGAGCTAAGAGTTTATGTGGCTTGTCACCAAATTCGAAATGTTCTTGTTTTGTGATTTGGAATAATCTATTACTCTTGCCGATAAAATTCGATTAAGTTTAAATTTCAATAGTATTATCTTATTATGTTTATCTGTAGTTGGATCTTTGGCATTATCTAACTCTAATTGTCTAATTTCTTGTTCTAGCATCTGTTGTTCTGTCTTATTCTTTTTATTTTGAAACATTTGATATGAGATTATAACTTCTCTGATAAATGCCTTGAAAGTTTCCCATAGTAAAGAAGGTGAAATACCTGGTGTTTTATTTGTCTCAAAAAAAAAAATTTCATTTGTTGTTTTAAATATTTATAACCTTGTGGGTCATTTAGAATTTGTGTGTTAAACCTTCAGAAAGTTTTTTACCCGGCATTCCCTCGAATTTTAATAGAAAAGTCAACAGGGAATGATCGGAAATAATATTGGTGTGGTATGAAGGATTAGTTGTATATGGAATTAATTTTGTATCCACTAAAAAATAATCAATTCATGAATAGGTTTTATGTACCGATGAGTAAAACGAATATTCCCTTCCAGTTGGATTAGCAGTTCTCCATACATCTATTATATTAGTATTTTTTATATATGTATTTAAAAGTTCACTAATCTTAGATTTTAAGTTACTCCTCCTTTGTTTTACTGATTTGTCTAAATATGGATCTAAAACGCAATTGAAGTCCCCCCCCCCTATTATTACATTTTGGTAATTAAACTCTGATATTATATCTATAATTTTATTAAGAAATTGGGGATTGTCAAAATTCGGAGTGTAAATATTTATCATAGTCAGTGGGGTTGAATAAATTTCTCCCGAAACTATAATATACCTTTCCTCTTTATCTGAAATAGTATTCTTTAATTTCCAAATAATAATAGCCGTACCTCTAGCTTTAAAAAATGAAGAATAGTATGTTTAACCTATCCAGTTTGCCTTCAATCTCAGCTTGTTGTTTCATGTGTGTTTCCTGCAAAAACATTATGTCAGAATTTAATGATTTTAATTGGGCAAAAATTTTACCCCTCTTAATTGGTTCATTGCCACCCCTTATATTCCAACTGCAGAATGTAATTCCTCCATTCTTTATTTGTGTATCGTTTTGCATTATATATCAGTTTGGTGTTTTTGACTCATATGGTGCAACCAAAATGCCTCAGAACTCTGGGTGCTGGGTGGATGTCTCGAACTTTTAAATTTATATTACATCTTCCTCCTGTGCGATATCTTAATAAGAAAAAAAAGAAAAAATGTGATGTGAAGTTAATTTTTTAAAAAATTAAACAAATAAGAATCTTGATTCTTAGGAGTGGCGGCGCTGCCCTGGCAGCAGCGGCTCGCCTGCAGTCCGTCTGTTTTTCTTTTTATTTGTTGTTTTCTTGTCTTGTTTTTAGCGTTAGTTTGAGTTATTATGTAGTGTATGTGTGTATGGGGAGGGGGGGGGGTGGGAGAAACGTTCTTAGTCTCTTCCTTTTGGGGGGACGCGACTTTTCTTGTCGTATCCCCCGTCTCCATCTCCATCTGCACTGAGGCCTATCGCGGAGCTGGCGGCCTCCAACTTTAACTGCGACCGACCCGAGGCTCCGGATGGCAGAGCCAGCCAGGACTTACCAGCACGGGGCTGGCCAACTTCGGGGCCGCGGCGGGTTCAGGGGTTCCCGCGGCGCGACTCGGAGCTATGGCAGCCTTCCGGTGGCGGTGGCGGCGGCAGCGACTTCGGAGGTTCGGCCGTGGGCCCAGTGGACGACATCGTCGGGAGCTCGCAGGTCACAGGTTGGTGACCTGTTTTTCCGGAGCTCCCGTGGCAACAGCTGCGTCCGCTGGACTGGAGGGCGGCAGCTTCGGCAGCTTTGAACGGCCCAGGCCGCGGAGCTGAACCGGCCCGCTCGCGGAGCGCGGTTCACCCGCGGGACTTATTTACATCACCCAGTGCCGTCACAACATCGGAGGCCCGGGTCGCCTCAGTGCAGAGTAAGAGGAAGAGGAAGAAGGGAAGAGACAAAGTGAATTTTTTAACAGATGTTAAATATGTGTTAATTGTGTGTTTTTTATTTACTATATGTATGACTGCAGGGAACGAAATTTCGTTCAGACCGCAAGGTCTGAATGACAATAAAGTTTTCCAAGATAGTGAATTTAAAAAAAAAATGATGTTAAGGTATCTAAGAGAAGATACCTTAAAAACGCGAAGCCATCTAAGGTGGCGAAAAATTTATGGACTTCCGTTGATGTTGTTGTATATTGAGCTCTGTACCCTTAACAGAGTCTCGTAAAAGGCTGTGAACCGTTTCATATACCAGAGCAATTGAAAACAGAATAAATTCAAAAAAAGAGAAGGAAATTAAAAAAACAAAAATAACACACAACGTACGTTCAGTTCTATAAGTATATATGCCTTTCCAATTTATCTAACATTAATCTTTTCTGAACATTACCATGTATATCCACCCAAAATAATTACATTATATCCTCATGGTTTGTAATCCGGATTGTGAAATTCGGTGAATAAAAATATCCGCTTTCTGCGAGACAGTGGGGGTGTCGCTTGTTAGATGTCTCTATAAATATCGTATTAACACGATGTTTCACCATTGTGTTTTGGCTTTCAAGTATTACTGCAGCTATTCACGGAGAATTTCTTAAAGCTGTCTGATGCGGGTATAATTACAATTTGAACTAATTGGATGTATTGGTGGATGTGAAAGATTTAAACGGGTATCGGATTTAAACAGGTCATTAAGAGATCCGGTCGAACGGGATTCCTGGCTGGCTTGCAGTCAAGTCCCTCATTCGGTCACTCACGTTATTTAGTATTTTTTCTCCATCTCTCCCTCCTCCAGGTTTGGTTCTTCTGTTTGCCTTTATTTGCTTCAGTTTTATTTGTTTTAAGTGTTATTTATCACATTGCAGCTTTTGAAAGATTCAAACGTGTATCAGAGCCTTTATCGGCTGAATCGGCCCATTCGCGGGGTCTCATCGCTCGGCACTGCTTAAAATCAAACTGTTGCATCGAGGCTCCTGATGTTGAAGCCCCCGCCGGCCGATTGTAAGCCGTGCCGGGCGACGAAAGGCCCCGCAAACAGGCTGATTCAAACCCCACGATTTGGGGCGGACAAAGGTGCTGTTGCTAGAGTTCGGAGTCGGTCAGCTCCCAATGTTACCGTCCACAGAGGCCACGGCTGAAGCCTCCAAAGCCTCGCATGCAAGAAATCACATCCCAAATTGTGTGTCCCCTCCCATGTTTGGATAGCGATTTTCGCCCCCCTGCATACAGCCATACTAAGTGAAAAGCAACAATACACACAGCCACATAAAATAAAATTTAACATAAACATCCGCCACAGCGGAATCCACATTCCTCACTGTGATGGAAGGTAATAAGTTTCAATCATATTCATATCGGGGCTGTTGAACCCCACGCAGTCGCTGCTGCCAACGGTCTGATGTCCAAAACCCTTGTGCCGGGATTGATCGAAACTCTGGCGTCGGGACGGATTGGAACACTTCGCAGCATGGAGCCCGGGAGACGGCCTCTTCTTACCGAAGATCGCAGGCTTCACGGTGTTAAATTCCACAGGCCCCACGGTTGAAGCTCTTTCACAGGCGATCCTCGGCAAAAGATCACAGGCTCCTTTGATGTTAAAGTCCGCGCGCCGGCGGCTTGAAGCTCCGAGTTGGTCTTCAGGAAAGGCTGCACCACTCCACGTTGTTAGGCCGCAGGGGGACGGAGATACGATACGGAGAAAAATCGCATCTCTGTTGAGGTAAGTGATTGAAAAAAGTTTCCCCCAATTCCACCCCCCACCCCCCACATAAAATAGACCAAGAAACACTAAAACATACCGGTACTTTTAAAACGTACTTAAAATAATAAAAACAGAGGGGACAAAACAGACTGTTGGTGAGGCAGCCACAGTTGTAGAGGTAATCGGTTCATAGGTTATTGAGGTAGTTAACACGTCTCTACATCCTGAGACGATTGAAGGGATTTGGTATGTTGATGAATAATCCCTTGAACTTCTATAGGTGTACAGTAGAGAGCGTATTGACTGGTTGCATCATGGCCTGTTTTGGCAACTCGAATGCCCAGGAATGAAAAAGATTGAAAAAGTGGTGAACACTGCCCAGTCCATCACAAGTACTGACCTCCCCGCCATCAAAGGGATCTGCAGAAGTCGTTGCCTCTAAAATGTAGCCAACATCATCAGAGACCCACGCCACTCTGCCCACACTCTTAGTTCACTCCAGCATCGGAAAGAAGGTATTAGTGCCTGAAAAATCTAATGTCCAGGTTCAGGAGCAGCTTCTTCCCAACAACAATTGTGCTAATAAACTCTACAGTGCCCTCAATAATGTGTGGGACAGACCCATAATGTATTTATTTGCCTCTGTACTCCACAATTTAAGATTTGTAATAGAAATAATTGCATGTGGTTAAAATGCACATTTTCAGATTTTAATAAAGGCTATTTTTATACATTTTTCAACATGTAGAAATTACAGCAGCATGTAGAAATTACAGCATTTTGGGGCACCATAATGTTTGGGACACAGCAATGTCATGTAAATGAAAGTAGCCATGTTTAGTATTTTGTTGCATATCCTTTGTATGCAATGACTGCTTGAAGTCTGCAATTCATGGACATCACCAATTGCTGTGTGTCTTCTCTGGTGATGCTCTGTCAGGCCTATATTGCAGCCATCTTTAGCTTATGCTTGTTTTGGGGGCTAGTCCCCCAGTTTTCTCTTCAGCATATAAAAGGCATGCACAATTGGGTTCAGATCGGGTGATTGACTTGGCCACTCAAGAATTGACAATTTTTTAGTTGAAAAACTCCTTTGTTGCTTGCACAATATGTTTGGGATCATTGTCTTGATGTAGAATGAACTGCCGGCCAATAGGTTTTGAGGCATTTGCTTGGACTTCAGCAGATAGTCTTTTTTTTACTAGAATGTTGCCAGGGTTCCAGCAACTATGTTACAGAGAAAAGTTGAACGTTAGGTCTTTATTCTTTGGAGCGCAGAAGGTTAAGGGGGGACTTGATTGAGGTCTTTAAAATGATGAAAGGGATAGACAGAGTTAACGTGGATACGTTTTCCCCATTGAGGGTAGGGAAGATTCAAACAAGAGGGCATGACATGAGAATTAAGGGACAGAAGTTTTGGGGTAACGTGAGGGGGAACTTCTTTACTCAGAGGGTGGTGGCTGTGTGGAATGAGCTCCAGCAGAAGTGGTGGAGGCAGGATCGATTTTAACATTTAAGAGTAAAGTGGACGTGAAGGGAATGGAGGGGTATGGTCTGAGTGCAGGTAGATGGGACTAGGGGAAAACAAATGTTCGGCACGGACTGGAAGGGCCGAGAGGGCCTGTTTCCGTGCTGTAATTGTTATATGGTTATATGGATGTGTCTATACACTTCAGAATTCATTATGCTACCATCGGCTGTTGTATAATCGATGAAGATAAGTGAACTAGTACCTTCAGCAGCCATACATGCCCAGGCCATATCACCCCCACCACCGTGTTTCACAGATGAGGTGACATGCTTGGATCTTGGGCAGTTCCTTCTCTCCATACTTTGCTCTTGCCATCACTGTGATATAAGTTAATCTTCATCTCATCTGTCCACAAGACCTTTTTCCAGAACTGTGGTTGTTCTTTTAAGTACTTCTTGGCAAACTGTAACCTGGCTATCCTATTTTTGAAGCTAACCTGTAGTTTGCATCTTGCAGTGTAGCCTCTGTATTTCTGTTCATGAAGTCTTCTGCAGACAGTGGTCATTGACAAATCCACACCTGTCTCCTGAAGAGTGTTTCTGATCTGTCGGACAGGTGTTTAGGGATTTTTCTTTATTATAGAGAGAATTCTTCTGTCATCAGCTTTGGAGGTCTTCATTGGCCTGTCAGTCCCTTGTGCGATTAGTAAGCTCACCAGTGCTCTCTTTCTTCTTAATGTTGTTCCAAACAGTAGATTTTGGTAAGCCTAAGGTTTGGTTGATGTCTCCAACAGTTTAATTCTTGTTTCTCATTCTCATAATGGCTTCATTGACTTTCATTGGCACAATTGGTCGTCATGGGGAGGGCCGATGGGGGGGGATCTCCCTGTTGGTTTGCTTCACATTTCAAGCCATATTTCAAGTTATTCATGATTAAAGTTTACAAAAAAGTCAAAACTGCCTCTCACAGACAGCTTCCAGCCTTCTCACAGAGAGCTTCCAGCGATTATGTCACAATGCCTCTCACAGTGCACCAATCACGATGGGCTCTCTAGCTGGCTGCCGACTGCCACAATGACATCACAATGAGACGTTGCCAACGGTAACAATGGGCTCTCAAGCTGGCTGCCAACTACCACAATGACAACACAATGGAATATTGCCAACAGTAACCAATATCTGAAGGGGCTGCTCCTCAAGTACTGGTCGCATTTGGTCCAACACCGTACTCAGCTTCACTTAAGAATTCATGCTATATTTCAAAGTTATTCATGATTAAAGTTTTAAAAAAAAAGCTAAACCCGCCTTCTCGAAGACAGCCCCTTTTCCAGGAGTGATGTCACAATGCCAGTCACACTGCACCAACCACAATGGGCTCTCAAGCTGCCGACTGCCACAATTACATCACAATGGGACGTTGCCAGCGGTAACCGCAGCTTCTCACAGACAGCCTTTTTTTCCAGGAGCTTCCAATGATGATGTCACAATGCCACTCTCAGTGCAACAATCACAATGGGCTCTCAAGCTGCCGAGTGACACACCCCCCCCTCCCCCTGCCCACACATACCCCCCTCCCCCACACCAATCTCCCCTCCCACATCCTCCCTCCACCCCACACCCCGCCCCCCCACCACCACCCCCAAACACCCCCCACTCCCGCCCTCTCCCACACCCCCTCCTACCCCATTTCGGAGGGTGTGTGGGAGGGGGCACCCATCCCCGCACCCATCCCCAACCCTCACCTCCCGTCCCCTCCATAAATTAAATCATTTTCCTTGTGGGGGGTGATGGAGGTGATTGGCTCTGGGGTGCGCCTGTCTCCGGGGTGAGTGCCGATGCCCCCCCCCCCCCCCTGCGTTGGGGGACAGGGCTCAACGGGTCCTAGTTGGTCTAGTATATATTAGTAAAGCTCTCATCTTGTTTGGATGTCTGTCTGTCAATGTGCGTGAGATTCTGAAATTACGCCAAAACGGTGCACAATAGCGCTAAAATATTTGCACCACCTTACAATTGTCTTGTGGTGTGCTTTCAGCAAGTTTTATTCAGATTGATGATATATTTTACAAGTTATTAACATTTTTCGCTTTACTAAATCCATTTTGAGAACGATTCAGCAGTGGCAGTTAGAGGTATGACATCACAATGGGACCTGTCCGTGAACAGTCTTCCCGCCCACAATTACATCACAATGGGATCAGCAGCTTCCACCTCAAGGGGGTAAGGAGGAGTGAGATTTTTTTTAAATCCGTTTTAATCATATTCTTGGGGAGAGCTTTCCTTTATAAAAACAAATTCCAGCATTTTTCTTGAGAGGGTGCGGAGTGGGGGAGACGTCCACGTGGGGGTTCTTATTGTGGGGGGGGGGGATGGAATAGGGGAGAGGATTCATTTAAAAAAATCCAGAACATTCCTTGTGGGGGTGGGATGGGGAGTTTGAGAAAGATTCAGCATTGGCAGTTAGCTATGACATCACAATGGGATCTAATTTACATAACCTGCCCATGAACAGTCTTCCAGCCCACAATGACATCACAATGGGATCAGCAGCTTCCACTTCAAGAGGGGTAGGGAGGGAGTGAGATAAACTCACTTGAACTTGAACTTGAATTGCACTTGCTAAAGGACTCAGTGTACTGGAATAGCAACATTGTAGCAGGTAGCACTACAAGCCCATTGTGACGTCATAACATCAAATCTGAAGGAAAATTGACAGTAACGACCACGGTACACTGTAGTGCATACATTTTGCATCATCTTACACACCTTTGTCCCGTGGTCGTTACTGTCAATTTTCCTTCAGATTTGATGTTATGACGTCACAATGGGCTTGTAGTGCTACCTGCTACAATGTTGCTATTCCAGTACACTGAGTCCTTTAGCAAGTGCAATTCAAGTTCAAGTGAGTTTATTGTCATGTCAATTGCATCTTTTTAAAGTTTACAATGGAGGAGGGTGAATAAGGGGAAATGAGCCGGCCTGTACAGTTGGGAGCTATGACTGAGTGGTGGAATATTGCGTTGGAGGAACGGATTGCGTTGGGGGAATGGCTGAGTGGTGGAATATTGCGTTGGGGAATGAGTTGCGTTGGGGGACCAGGCCTCCCGTGTGACGGGAGGCCGGGTCCCACTTGGTCTAGTTGTACATTAATCCAGACAATCCGGTTTTGTGTACCTGTTGTGTGTTGTGACTGTTGGCAGACCAATTTCCCTCCAGGGATGAATAAAGTTCTATCGTTTCGTAATACTACAATATTTTACAATGTGTTCATTTGCAGTTTTCAGACCAATATTACATGTTGGAGTCTCACATTTGTCAAATTTAAAGTAAGTTGAAATGCCAAATGCATAGCTTTTTCCCCTTTCAGAGTTACAGCAGTGCCTGTCAATGCCATGGTCAAGGCTATCATATAGTCGTGGAGAGCTCGTGGGTGCACATCGATTATCTTCTGATCTCCTGCCTTCAATTAAAGTGACTAAAGGACTAAATCCTTGAAACGATATAAAATCTGTCATTACAATGTCAGATTCACATGTTTCACTCATGAACAACCTGCTTCAACTTTAGTTCCTGTTAAAGAAAAAATAGAGGCATGCAAAGTTGTCTCAGTGAGTATCTGGCACTTCCCTTTTGTTGGACATATGACTGGATAAAACTAAGCCATAATCTGAGCCTGCTCAGTCCTTCTCATTTTCACACCACAAACAGCTTACAATGGCTTGTTCCCTTTATCATCGATACTTTTTTGCATATCTTTCATTCATTGTTCCTTATCTCTCCACATCACCGTCTATATCTCTCGTTTCCCTGATCCCTGACCAGTCTGAAGAAGGGTCTCGACCCGAAACGTCGCCTATCTCCTTCGCTCCTTAGATGCTGCTGCACCCGCTGAGTTTCTCCAGCTTTTTGTGTACCCTCCTTAAGGCAAAGTCCGGTGAACCTAATGCAATCAATTAAATGTAAATACACTTTCCTTTCAGTTTATGTGGGACAGGAAACTAAGGTTTTCGCCTCTGAGATCTTCTCTGTTCAGGGATTTGTAAAGGAAGGCTGCCAGTTAAACTGACTATTGGATTGCTCGATGAAAATATAGTCACAACCAAATTTACTCTGAATGAATAAATAATTTGTAGCCAAGATCACTAATAATGAAAACTATACAGGGCTTACATAGAAACATAGAAATTAGGTGCAGGAGTAGGCCATTCAGCCCTTCGAGCCTGCACCGCCATTCAATATGATCATGGCTGATCATCCAACTCAGTATCCCGTACCTGCCTTCTCTCCATACCCTCTGATCCCCTTAGCCACAAGGGCCACATCCAACTCACTCTTAAATATAGCCAATGAACTGGCCTCAACTACCCTCTGTGGCAGAGAGTTCCAGAGACTCACCACTCTCTGTGTGAAGAAAATCTTTCTCATCTCGGTCTTAAAGGATTTCCCCCTTATCCTTAAGCTGTGACCCCTTGTCCTGGACCTCCCCAACATCGGGAACAATCTTCCTGCATCTAGCCTGTCCAACCCCTTAAGAATTTTGTAAGTTTCTATAAGATCCCCTCTTAATCTCCTAAATTCCAGAGAGTATAAACCGAGTCTATCCAGTCTTTCTTCATAAGACAGTCCTGACATCCCAGGAATCAGTCTGGTGAACCTTCTCTGCACTCCCTCTATGGCAATAATGTCCTTCCTCAGATTTGGAGACCAAAACTGCACGCAATACTCCAGGTGTGGTCTCACCAAGACCCTGTACAACTGAAGTAGAACCTCCCTGCTCCTGTACTCAAATCCTTTTGCTATGAAAGCTAACATACCATTCGCTTTTTTCACTGCCTGCTGCACCTGCATGCCTACTTTCAATGACTGGTGTACCATGACACCCAGGTCTCGCTGCATCTCCCCTTTTCCCAATCGGCCACCATTTAAATAATAGTCACTTTCCTGTTTTTGCCACCAAAGTGGATAACCTCACATTTATCCACATTATACTGCATCTGCCAAACATTTGCCCACTCACCCAGCCTATCCAAGTCACCCTGCAGTCTCCTAGCATCCTCCTCACAGCGAACACTGCCCCCCAGCTTAGTGTCATCCGCAAACTTGGAGATATTGCCTTCAATTCCCTCATCCAGATCATTAATATATATTCTAAATAGCTGGGGTCCCAGCACTGAGCCCTGCGGTACCCCACTAGTTACTGCCTGCCATTGTGAAAAGGACCCGTTTACTCCTACTCTTTGCTTCCTGTTTGCCAGCCAGTTCTCTATCCACATCAATACTGAACCCCTAATACCGTATGCTTTAAGTTTGTATACTAATCTCTTATGTGGGACCTTGTCGAAAGCCTTCTGGAAGTCCAGATATACCACATCCACTGGTTCTCCCTTATCCACGCTACTAGTTACATCCTCGAAAAATTCCACAAGATTCGTCAGACATGATTTACCTTTTGTAAATCCATGCTGACTTTGTCCAATGATTTCACCACTTTCCAAATGTGCTGCTATCCCATCTTTAATAACTGACTCTAGCAGTTTCCCCACTACCGATGTTAGACTAACTGGTCTGTAATTCCCCGTTTTCTCTCTCCCTCCTTTCTTAAAAAGAGGGGTTACATTTGCTACCCGCCAATCCTCAGGAACTACTCCAGAATCTAAAGAGTTTTGAAAGATTATCACTAATGCATCCACTATTTCCTGAGCTACTTCCTTAAGTACTCTGGGATGCAGCCTATCTGGCCCTGGGGATTCATGATTAGCCTTTCGTGTATTGGACACAACTCAGTTTATCCATGCAATGTATGTATGTATATATGTGTATATAACATTCATAACTAAATGTGCACTTTTAGTTCTAAGTCAGTTAATCAAATTTTAAGCATTAAGTTTACATCATTGTTACATTAAAAAAAAAGGATAATTCAAATATCTTTTTTTTTGTTAAATATTTTTATTAGACGGAAGTACATATTAATAGAATATACTTCTCACATACATTCTTAATATTATTAATATTAACAATTATGTCTTATTTGTATTTCTATACATGTCTTTTTTATTGCAAATAGGAAAAGATAGAGAAAAATAAAGTAAAAGTAGAAAATCAAAAATAAAGAAATGAGTGGAGTATTAAAAACGTTATCCACCATTGGAGATATATCCATGATTTATTATACATGATTCTTCATCCATTCCATTATTCAGGCTTCAGTCAGGCTCTCGTACCGAGCCATTTTGACCCTTTAAATATTCAATAAATGGAGACCATATCCCTCTGAAAAGATCCAACTTGTCCACTAGGACAAGCCTTAATCTGTCCAGATGAAGTATCTCCGACATTCCTGTAATCCACATCTTGGTTGTGGGGGATGTAGGACCTTTCCAGAATTTCAATATTAATTTTTTCCCAATTATTAAACTGTAATCAATAAAAATTCTTTGATTCGTTGTTATTAATTGATCTGTTTCTAATATTCCCAATATTATTAATTTTGAGTCAGGGATCAGATTCATATTAACAACATTTGAAATTATCTTAAATATTTCTGTCCAAAATTTAATAATTTTTTACACAATTTGTAAATGAATGCGTTAAGTTAGCTTCTAAGTGCTGACATTTATCACATATAGCAGATACATTTGAAAAAATACTATAATTTGGATTTTGAATAATGTAA
The DNA here is from genome assembly GCA_035221665.1 of Okamejei kenojei. Classification (NCBI taxonomy): domain Eukaryota; kingdom Metazoa; phylum Chordata; class Chondrichthyes; order Rajiformes; family Rajidae; genus Okamejei; species Okamejei kenojei. The sequence continues at coordinate 41,371,292 of CM069142.1, forward strand.
TCTATGTAATATTTAAAATTGTATAAGAGAGTGTCTAGCATTTAACGAGCAGTGGTGTATATGTTGTAAACTTTCATCCCATACTTCTGGTCTGATTATTTGACCTAATTCATTTTCCCATGATTGCTTATATATTTCTGTCATTGGGACATCGTTTTCCAATAAAATGTTATAAATATATGATATCAATTTTTCTGTGTTCGGGTGTTTATTTAGACATTCATCTAAAATTTCTGTCTTTCTATTTCTAATTTCCTGTGTGCTTTTACATAATCTCTAATTTGTAAATATCTAAAGTAATCTTTTGAATGTAATCCATAAATTTGTTGTAATTCTTGAAATGAAAGGAAGGAGTTTTCCCTGTAGAGATCGCCCCTTATTAATTCCATAGTTTTTCCATTGTAAAAAATCTTTGTCCATCGTTGAGGGTTTAAATGTAACATTATTTACAATGGTAAGGGCTAGTGGTATACATTCCAATTTTAATGTTTTCTTTATTTGTTTCCAGATACGTATCCCACTTTCTATTATAGGGTTTTCACTATAGGTTTTCTTACCTAGTTTAATGTTGGCGAATAAAATCGAACTAATTTCAAAAGGCGAACAATCTTCTTTTTCCATTTTTAACCAGATTGGTTGTTTATCTGTCTCCTACTAACCAAAATTCATATTTTTAATATTACTGCCCAGTAATAAAACATAAAGTTTGGCAGTGCTAGACCTCCATTTATTTTTGATTTACATAAATGTTTTTTATTTATTCAATGGCTCTTATAATCCCAGATAAAGTTGGTGACTATAGAATCAACCTTCTTAAAGAAATTTTTAGGAAGATCAATTGGAAAAGATATAGTAATTGCGGGAGAAAAATCATTTTTATTACATTAATTCTACCTAGCATTGAGATTGGCAATGTTTTCCAATATAAAATGTTCTTATTTAATTTATTCAATAAAAGTGGAAAATTGGATTTAAATAAAGAATCAAATCTTTTTGTTACATTAATTCTAAGATATTTGATTTTTTTGTTTGCTATCTTAAAAGGAAATGGTTGTAGTATATGTAAGTTATTTACCATTATTGACATGTTCACTTTTATTCCAATTAATACTATATCCTGAAAATAATCCAAATTCAGTTATTAATTTTAGTAAATTTGGGATACTAATTTCCGGCTTTGTAATATAAAGTAATACATCATCTGCATATAAAGAGATTTTATTTTCAGTATCTCTGGTGTCATACCCATATATTTCAGGATGTAATCACACACGTTGAGCGAATGGTTCTATTGCAAGTGCAAACAGTAGCGGGGATAAAGGACAACCTTGTCTGCAGCCTCGAAATAGATTAAATTTAGTTGATAGCATTTGATTTGTTATTATTCTGGCTGTTGGATTAGTGTATAATAATTTAACCCAAGTAATAAACTTCTCTCCCAACTTAAAAGTTTCCATAACCGAAAACAAATAAGACCATTCCACCTGGTCAAAGGCTTTCTCCGCGTCTAACGATATAGTTACTAGGTCTTTGTTAATACCTCTTTTCGAATATATAATATTGAATAATCGTCTCAGGTTATATGAGGAATATCATTTTGAATATCAGGTATAAATCCTGTTTGATCTGGGTGAATTAATTTATTAATAACTGTACCTAGTCTTTGTGCTAATATTTTGGTTAGTATCTTTTGATCAGTATTTAAAAGAGCTGTAGTTCTATATGATCCTGAGTCATCCAGGTCTTTGTCTATTTTAGGTATAAGTGTTATAATAGATTCATTTAACGTTTCTGGTAGTTTCTGGTAGGTATAAATGTATTCATAGAGTATCTTCAAACGTGGTGCAATCAGATCATAAAATGTTTTATAAAATGCCGAACCAATACCATCTGGTCCCGGTGTTTTACCATTTTTTAATGATCTGATAGATTCTTCGATTTCTTTTACTGAAATTTCAGCATTTAGTGATTCTCTATTTTGTGAATCTAACCCATTCAGATTACATTTTTTTTAAATGCTTCTATTCCTATCCTGTTTTCTGTCGTTTTAGCTGAATATAAATTTTTATAATATTGCAAAAATCTCTCATTGATATCTTTGGGTTGTACTAATGGTTCGCCATTATATGATTTAATTCTATGGATTATTTTTTTCTCCTTCCATCTTCCTTAATTGACGAGCCAATAATTTTTGAGGTTTATCTCCAAATTCAAATTGTAATTGTTTTGTGTATTGATAGAGTTTTACAACTTGATCTGAGTATATTTTATTTAATTTATATTTCAGTGCAGCGATTTTATTATGTTTTGTTATGGATGGATTAGCAGCGTTCTCTGTGTCTAATTGTTTAATCTCCTTTTCCAATTCCTGTTGTTCCCTCCGATTCTCTTTATTATAAAATGCTTGAGATTTAACCCACAAATTTTAAAAGACAAAGTAACTCAGGAATATATTATAGAAGAGATCAAGATTTTCTTTGAAATAAATGATAAAGCGGAAATATCTTCTTCCCTAATGGGAAACTTTTAAAGCATATGCCTGTGGAATTATGATTTCTTCTCAAGCATTTTATAATAATTCAAATATCTTTTGACGATCAACACTGAAATGTGAACTAACAAAATGACAGTACATGTACATGTACATAAAAAGGCCAGAAAACAGTTGCAATCAAATATTTCTGTTGATGGTCATGGGCAAATATTAACTTTATTCAAATGTCTTGAATGGTGTGATGTAGGATTTCCCTCAAAGCAATTCCGGCCTCAATACACGTTGGTTTAATTAGGTAAGGTGGGAGTAAAAAACCATATTTTCCAGTATCACGAAGTTCAAAAGTAAATGAATATTTAATGCCCAAGTCATAAGCCCAGTCATCCGAACAGCCACTGGATAAATCTGTAATAACGATAAGAAAGAGACTTAGAAATCTATTTTGAAAATAAAATGTTCCTTTCCAAGTCGTTACTTCTTGTTAATTAGGGTTAGCAGAGGACCCTCTCACGTCAATAAACAAAATACAAACACAAGTATAGAAGTTGGGATGTTACGTTCCAGTTGTGCCAGATGTTGATGAGGCCCCTTTTGGAGTAAGGTGTTCAATTTTGGTTACCCTGGTATACTGTATGAAGGATGTCACTAAGCTAGAAATAGTGCAGCAAAGATTTACAAGGATGTTGTCAGGAATCGAGGGCCTGAGCTATTTGGAAAGGATGGGCAGGCTAGGTATTTATTCCTTGGACCACAGAAGGCTAAGGTGATCTTAAGAATGAGGAGAATAAATAGGGTATATGCACAGAGTTAAGATCCAGTGGACAGAGGGCTAGTCAAGTGTAATGAGCTTTTTGAGGAAGGAACTGAATTTGTCCACAGAGGAATGCCTATAGAGGCAGTTCATATGTACTTTCAAAAGCAATTAGTAAGGTTGTACAATAGGACAGAGCAATGAATAATACTTCATGAAACTGAAGGCAGCTAGAGATTGTACGAGTGGTAGGCATAATTGGTGAGTACTCAAGTTATGATGTCCCACAAGCATTGTTAATCTGCAGGTAAGGAGAGTAAATGTGGAGCAGCTGTTGTTGCATAAGTCCACATCTGATATGGGAGTCATTTAAAATCCAGCTGATCAGAATTCAGGATCAACATGTTCCAGTAAGGAGGAGTGACAAGGTAAAGGAATATTGGATGATCAAAGAGGTGGTAAATTTAGTCAAACACAAAAGGAAGCATATGTAAGGTTTAGGAAGATTAAATCGGATATAGCCTTTGTCAAATATAAAGAAAGCTGGAATGAATTCAAGAAGGAAATTAGGAGGGCTAGAAGGGACAAGGCGGATATGCAGGGACTTGAGGGATATGGATCATGTGCAGGCTGAAGGATTAATTTAATTTGGCATCAGGTTCAGCACCGGCATGAGCTAAAGGATCTGTTCCTGTGCAGTACTGTTCAATGAAGTGTTCTGTATTTCAGTTCTAAAAAATAGAGAGCCTTATTTTATGTTTGCAGTGATGTGAAAATTTAGGTTTACTAAGTACTATTAAAGCAATATTAAGTTATGAAGAGGCACTGAATAACGTGGGTAGACAAAACTGATAGATGGGCTTTCAATGCAACAAATATAAGGTGGATCAAGAAAAGAGATTTAAATATTTTTTTAACAATAAAGGGAAAAGAAAAGCAGATTCAAAGACATATACAAAAGTTATTGTGATCATGATGACTGATCCATTTGAGAAATCACTTAAACTTCTATATTCTGGTGTTCTTAAGCTAAGTATTTGTAAACTAACCTTGTGACCAAGTCCTTGGAATGCTGATAATAGTTTACACACATTAATATTCTAAACTAACAGATTAATATGTCATTAGAAGCCCAGCTGTCTCCGACCGACAGGGATTACTCGTTCTATTCTATGGTACACAAGACATATTTACGAATAGATTATTTTTTGGTGGATACAAAACTAATACCCCACACTTCTAAACCAAAATACCACACAAATACAATCTCAGATCACTCCCCAATAACTTTTTTTCTAAAAATGGAAGGAATGACTACGAACAAACCGTTTTGGAGGTACAATCCACAAATTTTAAAAGACCCGCAAGGGAGTACATATTTAAAAGAGCAAATGGACCTTTTCTTCGAAATAAACGACACGACAGACATATCACCTACATTATTATGGGAATCTTTTAAAGCATTTATTCGAGGCGTGATAATTTCATATCAAGCTTTTCAAATAAGAAAAATAAGAATGAACAAAGACAACTAGAAGAACAAATTAGACAACTGGACATAGAAAACGCTAAAGACCCCACTACGGATAAACATAATAGAATAATAATACTAAAATTCAAATTAAATAAATTATTATCAGAGAAAATCATAAGATTATTACAAATTACAAGACAGGAACACTTTGAATTTGGGGATAAGCCCCATAAACTTCTGGCACGTCAGTTAAAAAAACGAGAAAAGGATCGCACAATTTTAAAGATTAAATCAGACAAAGGGGAAATATTGACCTTGCCGAATGTTATTAATAAAAGATTTGCACAATTTTACGAGAATCTGTATGCATCTAAAACGATAATGGACACCAACAAAGTTACAGAGTTCTTGGATAATTATAACCTTCCTAAATTAGAGTTGCAGGAACAAGAGGAACTGGGAGCACAAATCTTAAATAAGGAAATAGAAGAAACAAAAATCTCATTAAAAAATGGAAAAACACCAGGTCCCGACGGATTTAGTAATGAATTCTATAAAAGTTTTTATGACATATTTCCCCCCCCCCCCCCCGCCTACAGAAAATGTATACTTATAAATGTATACAAAGCACAAATACTACCTGAAACACTAGCAGAATCCACGATCACACTAATACCTAAGAAAGATAAAGATGTGGAAGAACCTGGATCATACAGAGCTATTGCGTTGCTAAATACAGATCAAAAAATATTAGCGACAATACTAGCTAGAAGACTAAGTAAATATGCTAGTAAATTAATACATCCAGATCAAACGAGGTTTATCCCTAAGAGACAATCATTTAATAATTTGAGACGTCTGTTCAATATAATGCATTCACACCAAACTGAAGATCAAAAACTATCAATCATATCGTTGGATGCAGAGAAAGCATTCGATCAGGTCAGGGTATTGCAAGGTATGCTCAGGGTATTGCAAGAATTTCAACTGGGAGAGAATTTTATTCTATGGATTAAATTACTATATAATAACCCAACAGGCAGAATATTAATGAACAATAATTTATCTACGAAATTTCATTTGTCAAGGGGAAACAGACAAGGATGTTCATTATCACCATTGTTATTTTCCCTCATAATTGAACCCCTAGCGGAAAGAATCAGAACTCATCCGAATATCCATGGATATAAAACAAAATATTCCAATAATAAAATATCACTATACGCTGACGACGTACTATTGTACATCACAAATCCTCATAATACTATACCAAATATTTTAAAATGAATAGAGGACTTCGGATCATTTTCAGGATATAGAATAAATTGGAATAAAAGTGAAATCATGTCAATAAAACCGAAAGACTCTACGCATCTTTTACAGTTTCCTTTCAAAATAGCTACGGAAAAATTTAAATACATCGAAAATACTATAAGATATCCAGCTATGTTTGACAAAAATTATAACCCTCTACTTAAGAAACTATGTAACTTGATTAAATTTTGGAAAACGCTTCCGATGTCCTTAATAGGCTGAATAAATGCCATAAAAATGATTTTTCTACCACAAATTTTATACCTGTTCCAATCTATCCCAAAATATTTACCCAAAAAGTTTAAAAAAAAACTGGACTCAGATATCACAAATTTTATTTGGGATTATAAATCCCACCGAATACAAAGAGCTCATCTGAATAAACCCAAAGTAGTAGAGGGATTAGCACTCCCCAACTTTATGTATTACTACTGGTCTGTAAATATCAGAAACATGATCCAACTGCTGGATAACTCTCCCCAACAACCGGATTGGACGATTATGAGAGAGAGGATTGCTCTCCTTATAATATTGGAGCAATCCTTCTCTCTCCAATATCGATGAATAATAAAAATTACAACAATAATCCAATTATATACAGTACAATCAGAATTTGGAAACAAATAAAACACAATCTAAAATTAAGAAATGTATCTCTCTTATCTCCTATCGGTAAAACTCCCCCATTTAAACCTTCAACTATAGATAAAGCAATGGGAAAGAGCTGGAATTGAAATCTTCAGAGATGTGTATGAATCGGGAAAACTATTATCATTTAAACAAATACAACTAAAATACAATTTGGGAAACAATCAGTATTTTAAATATTTCCAAATCTGTGACTATCTGAAAAAATACACACAAGATTATCACAATATGCCTCCAGACTTACTGGAAGAAGTAATGAATACAAAGACAGAATCAGCAAACCTAATATATATATAATATTATTCTAAATGCAGAAATACCAACATCAGATGGTATCAGGAAAGACTGGGAAAAATAATTAAGTATAAATATTCCCAAAGAAAGGTGGGAAGAATATTTATTAAACGTGCATAAATGTTCAATTAATGTAAGACACACCTTAATACAATTTAAAATCTTACACAGATTATACTATTCAAAAACTAAAATAAGTAAACTTTTTCCCAAAGTCTCACCGATATGTGATAAATGTCAATGTCAAGAAGCTAATATAGCACACTCATTTGTCTTTTGTACAAAAATTCAAACATTTTGGACTGAAATTTTTGAAATTTTCACAAAAATATTTAAAATAAAACTGACCCCGGAAGCAGACTGGATAATCTTCGGGATATCAGAAGATTGCCCCGAATTAAATGTGTTTCAAAAGACTCTATTTGAATATGGCTTAATAACTGAAAAAAAGCTAATCTTAAAATTCTGGAAAAATTCTCCGGTACCAACAGTCAATATGTGGATTTCAACTATGTTCGAAACACTACACTTAGAAGATATGAGACTCCGACTAGCAGGAAAATCAGACTGTTTCTATAAGACGTGGTCTGCATTTATAAATCTATTACAAGGTGCAAGAGTACCTCAAAAAAAGTACCGGTGTCGGGTCTTGGTAAAGGGTGAAGAAAAATTGTCGAGTTGGTAGATTCCTTTTGCAAGATTTTTATAATAAAGTAACTGGCATTTCTTTTTTCTTTCTCTATTTTTCCCTTTTTCTTTTTTTTTCATCTCCAGGGTCTATCTCTTATTTCCCGTTTCTAACTCTTCAAGGGTTTCCTTTCCCTCTGTCACGCTTTTGCACTTTCACATCTCTTTTTCACTTTTCTACTTTCTTTGCTGCTATTTTTCTCTCTATTCTCTTTTTTCTAAAGCCTTAAAATAAAAAAATTAAGGGGTACAATGACTGTAATACAATTCAAGGGATGTACACTGATGTAACTTACAGTACCGCTAATAAATAAAGATATTTAAAAAAAAGCCCAGCTGTCTCCAACCAAACTAGCGCTTGAATTTGAAGTTTTGTAGGAGTAGTAGTGCATCTCCACAGAAACAAATAAGAGTTTCCAGATATATTAGTTACAGTACTATACCCAATTTTTCACATCACCTGGCTTAAAGCTATCTGACTATGTGAAAAATAACTGAAGTATCAGAACAAGTCCTTATGGGACAGCACAATTTGAATATACACCAATTATCCTTAGAGGGACTGGTAAAAGGACCAGAGGCAACATAAATAAGCATTATTTTATACAATGAACTATCATCTGGAATGATAGAAGCAGACTCCGTGGTCAGTTTCAGAAGAAATGTGAATTTCTGTTATTCATGTACCCAACATTAGCCTAACTGGTACAAGCCATTATTTGTTGCTCCTCCCTGATAATCCCTAATCAATACCTAAAGAGAGCAAATGCAAGGATGTAGCAAGTACGTGTACTTAATTAGATAGGCATCAAATCAGAAGAGCAACAATGAGCTGGATAGCTTCCTGTGTATAACTGGAATCTATTAATGCATCAAAGAGACAAATTAAACCATCACTGTGAATTGTTCCACTCAATGATTTCGCTAACTTTAAAAATATAAAAGCCACGCTCACAGATTGTCCTTGCTGCGTTCCCATATGTGTACCTGGTCCCATACACCGACCTGAGAGCAGCGGCGGCCTTCTTTGACAACTGTTTCTAAAGAATAGAGGGAGGAAGAGATTGTAAGCATTGATTTTTTAATGCTTTTTGATGTAAATTTGTAAGAAACCTTGCAACATTTGAGAAATGATTTACCAATTCATTATGATCCTTTGATCTGGAGATTTTGTAGGAATATGGAAACAAAATCATTTGAGAGTATGAATGTATTGAGATATAGCACTTGATGTGATCTGATCTCTGTCTAATGAAAGCAGCAACAGCTTTCACCTCTGGTTCAGACTCTGGGTATTGTCCACCATATGTTTCACTGCATGGGTTGTTTGATGCACCATGACCTGCAAAGGGACAATAACCAAAATGAGCTGATAGATTGTTAAATTCCCACCAATCATTCAGGTAGCAAATAGTGAAGCTTAATATTTTTCTTAAGTTATTTCTTAAAATCCTTTACCATTTATGGTTGTTGTACTGTCGTACATCAACAGTAACCATCCACTTCTACCATAGTTTAGCTTAGTTTAGATGCACAACCTCTCCTCATAGCTAATACTCTATAATCTAGACTTTCCAGATAGGAAATTCACACACAATTACAAATACATTCCCCTCTTCTTGGTTCTGAATGGCCATCTCTTTATTTTGTGTACCTGACTCTAGACACCTTAGCCAGAGAAAACATTATCCCTGACAAGCTTTGTGTCAAAAAATGTGGGGTTTTTTCTATAACTGTTTCAAAGTCAAGAGTATTCAGGTCCAATCTGCTTACTCTCCCTGTTTACGACAGGGAGAGTAAGTAGGTAAATTCCTTCCCCAAATCCCCACCCATCTCAACTTCAGAGTTGAATCTGGACTGGCACAGGTTTTCTACAGAGACCAATTCATTCAGTTTATGCATGCTGATCAAGCTCATTCTTACTACATCAATACACATGGGTTTAAGCTTCAGACTTCAGACTCTGGGGCTTGTCTGTCAAAGAAACTCAAGAAAAAACGCATACGGAAGTTTCCAGGTGCAATAATGGACATTGGGCTCATTGATAGGAGTCATCCATTGGAAAATTTAAATCTTTAGACTTCATTCCAGGCTTCCTATGATCTTCATTCCCACCACTTGCACTAATATCCATTACTTGCAGGGGCATAGTTTACAATCAAACATGTACTTGTTCCAGTGCAGGAGTGGTGTTTGAAAGCAATATAATACAATTGTTTACATATCTCCAACCAATTATTTTTAAAAATGCTTTAAGTGATCTGCAGCTTCTCCCATTGTAGAGATATTCTTTCAGTTGGTGGATTGGTAGTTATGCAGAGATAGATTGCTTCCTTTTCAGATGGGAAGGTCAATCTCCTATTGAAAGAATTTAGACGAGTTTGTCATTTTTTTTCTCATTGTTATTTGTTCTTTTGCTGTGGGCTGCTTCAAGTGAATGGCTTCACTTACAAATGGTGATCAATGCCCCAGTGACAAATTGTCTACTTACAGTGCTGAAAGTGGCAACATTCTTGCACAGCAGATACATGCAAAATTCCTGAAGTTATTTAAGTCAGTTTCGGAAATGAACAATAATTATTGTTAATTGCGGAGACATCTCACCCAAAGAGAAAGTTGGAATAAACATTATTGTTTAAGCCTTGTGCTTTCAAGTGTTTGAACAACTCACCACCCCAGCCTGCATCCCAGTTGCGGTTTAGGTCAGTACCTACGCATTGTCCCATTTTATGTTTGGCAAGGTTCTTCCTCCAGAAACGATTCTGCAATATTCAATGTAAAACATTGTTTTAATGTTTAATGTTTGAGATATAATCAAGTGACAATATAGAAAATTCCATGCTGTGGATTTTGTTTTAATTTTCTTTTAAATTAAGCATCTGAGGGGGCAAATGGGGATTTGTTTGTAGCTCAGCAGAAGTGACAGCTAGGCACTCCCCGGGTTCTGCATTAAAAATGGCAAAACACTCACAGCTGAAACCTAGAAATTTAGAGGTATTAAGTTTAGTACTTTTAAACCATCTTCTCACTCAGAGGTATGTTACCACTGAGCCAGGGCTAGCACAATGCATTACAAATAATTTACAAAATTTGTTTATATCTTGCCCAGAAAACTTCTGAAATTCCTCTGAATATGCTGCGTTTTCACAGTATGAAAGATAAGTAAGACAAGTAAATTGAACTGGTGAATTGTACCAATAACCACATGACATTTTACTTCGGAGTCACGTGAGTGACTACGTGAAGAAGAGCCCGCCTCACGCTGGTAACGGCATGACGTCGACGCTGACGGCGAAAGAAGGAGCTGCGGTAAGGAGCAGCTCCTCGCAGCGGTCGGAACGGCCCGCAGGTAAGTGAAGTTACATCGGCGCGGGTTTTAGGTTACGCTGGATGGTTCCAACAGCGAAACTAAAAGTAAAATTTAGACGTTAACGTGCTGATTGAGCACAAGATAAATTTTAACAAAAATGGAGAAATCGGGAAGGAAGGCTTCGCGGGTGAAGAGAGCCTCCCGGGGTGAAAGTAAATATACGGGAAGCGAAGCTAGAGTGGACCCGGTTCCGATACCGTTGGCCACTGATTTACCCGATATAGAATTTCCAGATTCTCCAGAAATTATAACCACGGAGGAAAATGCTCCTAAGAAATGCAAAAAGAAAACTGTGAGGCCCGTGGTTTCTGATGATTCTGATTTTGAAAGACCTCCAGATAATAAAACTATGTGGCTAAAAATGGAGCATATGGAGAAAGTTCTCCAAACTATTATGAGACAAGGGTCACAGTACCCTCATGAATCCCAGAAAATCCCTGAGGGGGTTTGAATATGATGAATATGGCTGTGGGCCAAGTTGGGAATATGATACTCCAGACCCACGATTTGGGCTGGAAGAAGTCTCATGGGATAATATCCCGATGGAATTAGGGCTGCAGAAGGCAGACCCTGCTGAATTTGAAATGGCTTTTGAAAGCACGCCACAAAGTAAAAAGAAAAGGCTTGATCTGCCTGGGATAGCACAAAGTTTTGCTATACCCGAAGGAAGTGGTGAGGCTATGGAAGAAAGCCTAGCTGCCAATATAAATTATATGGTATCTCACCAGCTTCATAATACTGTGATGAATGAATTATCAGAATTATATAAAGCACCAGGCAATTGTGCCTCATTGGAAGTGCCTACGGTGAATCCGATGGTATGGGCATCTATGACTCCAAGTATGAGAGCCCAAGAAGTGAAATTTCAAAAGGTGCTAAAATTATTCTCGGCTGCCATCACGGCATTTGGCAGGCAAATGGAGAATCTGGAAATGGACAAGATTCAAAAAGATACTTTGGGCTTAATGTGCAATTCGTTTTATGAGATCAATTGCATGAGGAAAATGGCGATTCGGCCCATATTTCACCCTAGATATGCAAGCCTGTGTCAAGAAAGTGGAGTTCAAGCTCCTGGATATTTGTTTGGAGAAAATCTGCCGAAACAACTGAAGCAGTTGGATGAAGAAGCTAAATATTTTAGCACTATTAAGCCTTTTGTCTCTGGACAAAGAAAAGGGTTTTCGGCCCGAAGGGGTTTTGATTTTCGTTATAGAGGCAGAAATTTGTCACGAAAGTACTATCGTGCTACACAGGCCACTGCTTCCCTGCATTCGGGAAAGAGGAGACCATCACGCTCCTATGGAGAGGTATTAAAGACTTCTATCCTTAAAGAAACTGTGAGTGAATCTCCAGTTGGAGGGAGATTGCAAAAATTTTATAATGCCTGGCTTAATATTACTTCTGATCGATTTATATTACAAGCAGTTTCAGGAGCTATTATTATTTTTAAAGAAGGGGTCAATCCTCCTGTACAGAATAAACCTGCTTATGCTTATGTGTTTTCTCCAGAAGAAAGAATGGAGATTAATGTGGAAATTGGCAAATTATCCGAAAAAGGGGTAATTGAAAAAACTTATGAACATAAGCATCAATTTGTCTCTAATATATTTCGCAGAGATAAGAAAGATGGTGGTTGTAGAATTATTCTAGACCTTACAGATCTAAATAAGTTTGTAGAATACAAACATTTTAAGATGGAGACATTCAAAACTGCAAAATATTTGATTTCAGCAGGTTCTTATATGGCTAAGATTGATTTGAAAGACGCCTATTATTCTGTACCAATTCATCATCTTTTTCGGAGATACTTAAAGTTTTATTGGCAGGGGCAATTATGGCAGTTCAAAGCTTTACCAAATGGATTAAGTTCGGCTCCTAGACTCTTTACAAAACTGTTAAAACCAGTTTTAGCTCAATTAAGAGCACAGAAACACATTGTAATGGCTTATCTGGATGATATTCTGATTATTAATGATAGTCAAGAGTCAGCTGAGCACTCAATTTCAGTTACTAAAAGCTTTGTTTAAAGAGCTTGGATTCTTAATTCATCCAATTAAATCCCAGCTGCAGCCAGTTCAATCAATTGATTTTCTGGGGTTTGTAATTAACTCAGTGACTATGTTAGTTACGTTGCCAGCAAAGAAGACAAATGATATTTTGCAAATGTGTAATTACCTCATTCACAAACCTTATCCCTCCATCCGAGAAGTGGCAAAAAGTCATTGGTACACTGGTGGCAGCATTTCCGGCAGTGGAATTTGGGCCATTACATTATCAAAATCTTCAAAGGGACAAAGTAAGGGCTCTTAAAGATTAAGGCAGGTCACTTTGACAGACCTATGCAATTAACAAAGAAAGCAGTATTGGAATTGCAATGGTGTGTTGAAAATGTCCCACAAGCTGCTAAGAAGATCATGATTAAACAGCCTGAAATGGTTTTGCAAACAGATGCTAGTGCTCTCGGATGGGGGGGCCACAGATTTATCTTCCAGTTGTGGAGGTAGATGGAAAAACTGAAGAGCAAGTGTTTCTCCAAAAGTATGGTATTAACTATTTGGAGTTATTGGGGGCCTTTTATGGGCTTAAAGCATATTGTTCTGCTAAACAATGTCTGCATGTATTAATACAATTAGACAATAAAACGGCTGTGGTTTTACATTAATCACATGGGGGGAGTAGATCAGTATCATGTGATTGTCTGGTCAATGAGATATGGCAATGGTGTATTGGTCGGCAGATATGGATTTCAGCAAGCTATATTCCAGGTAAAGACAATGTGGTAGCAGATGAAAGGTCAGGATTTTTAAAGATAATACGGAATGGATGCTTAAGCCAGCAATATTTAAGAATATTGTTAGACGATTTGGGTTGCCAGAAATTGATTTGTTTGCATCCAGGCTTAATCATCAATTGCCTCATTATGTGTCTTGGGAACACGATCCGGACGCAGTTGCAGTAGATGCATTTTCATTACACTGGGGAAAAATGTTCTTTTATGCTTTTCCACCATTTGCTCTGATCCAGAGATGCTTGAAGAAAATAGAGCAAGATTCAGCTTCCGGATTGTTGGTAGTGCCAAATTGGCCAACTCAACCTTGGTTCCCAGTTATGCTAAATATGATTAAAGAACCATATATGCAGATTCCTAACTGTAGTGATATCTTGACTAATCCAGTAACAAATGAAGGTTACCCATTATATGCATATATGAATTTGTTAATCTGCAGGTTTTGACCAGACCACTACAGGAACTGGGATTGTCGGACCAAACTTTGACAGTTATTGGCGCATCATGGCGACATAGCACACAGAAACAATATATGACACATATTAAGAAATGGGAAGAATTTTGCACACAGTCAAATATTTCTGATGATTCTGTGAATGTTACTCATGTTTTGGAATTCCTTGCCAATTTGCACTTTGGGCAACATTTAAGTTACAGTGCCATTAACACTGCACGCAGTGCCTTGTCGTCCTATTTAGGACTTATGATTGGTGAGAAGTCAATTGGGTCGCATCCATTAATATCACGATTCATGAAAGGAATTTTTCACATGAATCCGCCAAAACCTAGATATACAGAGATTTGGGATGTGAGCATAGTACTTGCTCTACTTAGAGAATGGACGCCAATTGAAGGGTTGACATTGGATAGGTTAACATTGAAATTGGTCATGTTAATGTCACTGGTCTCAGCCCAAAGAGTGCAAACTTTACAAATGTTGCGTTTAGACTGTATGCATGTGACTACAGATAACGTTGTATTCTATGTTTACGATCTGATCAAACAAAGTAGACCAGGGAGATCTGGAACAAAGGTAACCTTTCAAGCTTTTCATATTGAGCCTGCTTTGTGTGTGGTTAGACATTTGAACCAATATATTAAAGTTACGGACACTTTTCGAGGGAAACGAAAAGACATTGCTGCTTACGCACAAAAAGCCACACACAAAAGCTTCAGTTCAAACTATCTCAAAATGGTTTGAAACAGGTGTTGGTTTTAGCGGGAGTAGACACTGATGTCTTCAAATCTCACTCCACCAGGGCGGCAGCTACGTCCGCGGCGAAGGGGCGGGACGTACCTCTCGAGCATATTTTAAAAATCGCAGGGTGGAGTAAAGAAGAAACTTTTTCAAAGTTCTACAACAAACCTGTTCACACTATGACAAGCTTTGGACACGCGGTGTTGGGAGCACTATAATCACCTGCTTTGTTTGCTATTAATTGCTATAATCAGTTTGTGTAGTCACTGATATCTTTTGTCACTTGTAATCATTTTTCCCTCAAATATAAGGAGGGTATTATATGGTCTTTCAACCATTAAAAAATTTAATTGTGAAAAAGATCTAACTTTTGTCTGCTTTCTCATGTATGTGTTTACTTAGCCGGACTGTCGTACGGATTAATTCTACGACATAAAAAACACAGAAAGCTTTAAAACTCTTCACGTAGTCACTCACGTGACTCCGAAGTAAAATAGTAAGATTAAACGAGAACTCACCTGTTCGAAGTTTGATCGTTATTTTACGAGGAGTTACGATGAGGGATTACGTGCCCTCCACTCCCACCCTCGTAAAATAAATGATCAAATGGTGGTTCTAAGTCTTTTTATGAGCCTTACTATGTTACTCCGGCTTTGGTGTTCTGTGTTTTTCATGCCGTTGCTTTGAAGTATGCCGTTACCAGCGTGAGGCGGGCTCTTCTTCACGTAATCCCTCATCGTAACTCCTCGTAAAATAACGATCAAACTTCGAACAGGTGAGTTCTCGTTTAATCTTACTATTATCTCTTTCATTTCAGATTTGCTTGCAATATCCACAAATCATCAAAATGATAATGTTAAATAAAACACTTAATTTGCCCAAATTAAATTTGAGAACTGTTACCGTAGTCCAGGTGTAATCGTAGCCGTCAACATTCCACACAGGGAGGACGTATATTTCAAATGAATTTAGAATGTCGGTGATCATCTTGTCCTCTGTATCTATAAGCTAAAATGTGAAATATTTAAAGCTTTCATTTCAAGGCACATTTACAGAACCGTTAACTATAAATCTAAGATTAGGTCCTACCCCAGGTCATGATGTTCATACTTGATTATATATGTAGACAGATGTGTACTACAGTGTGGATTTTAGTATTGCTATTGTAGATGCCCATTATTGCTCTGAAAAGGATAAACATGATCCCTTGAGTAATACAAAATGGTGCCATAAAATGGCGACACTTGAGTACTACCTCAGTGTAATCTACTATTCTTACGCTCTTGTACTTTTTTAATTTTTATTTTATTTATTTTTTAATTTTTGTTAGAAGTAAGTACAACAATGTGGTACCTAAGTACCTGATGCATACAGACACATTACAATTCTTGTACAACTTCTTATTTTTAATTTAATAATAAAAGAACAGTGATAGAAAGAAGAAAATCGAGAGTGTCGAGATAGATAGACAAGATAGTAAAAACGAATAGCGAGAGAGACAGAAAGAAGAAATAAGAAGCTAAAGAGATTTTTAATAAAAGAGAAAAAAAGGAAAATAAATTAGGAGAGATATACCTATTTAATATCTTTACCCACCTGTCACCCGGTTCTGAACCATTTAATTTCTAAGATTATGTTGCACCATATGCTTGTAAGAAGTTGATAAAAGAAGACCAAATCTTTAAGAATTGGTCTACTTTGCCTAGTAGAAGGAATCCCATTTCTTCAAGATGTAGCATTTCTGACATATTGGAAATCACATTTTAAACATTGGCGTGGATGCGTTTTTCCAAAATTTAAGTATAACACTCTCGTACTTAAGTATGATTGTGCTTGTGTAGGGTAAGATTTTTGCTGAACTGTATGCACTGTACCTAGGTACATGTGACAATAAAGTACCATCGAACAATCTAACCATCACAAAATCAATCAAATATACCTTAATAGTTATATCATATCACATATCACATTTCTAGCAAGATCAGAGCAGACAGTCAGCTGTTGAACCTTCCCTACCAATTTACCAACTGATTTTTGTTTAAATTCCAGAACATTTCATTAGAAACCTTAATGATCCCAATTTTCATTTTCTCAGTTGATTCTTCACCTGAAATGACATTCTACATTCCTGAAGCACTGTGAGGAGACCACCTGAAAATCAGCAACTCTTCAGAATATGAAATAACCCATATCTTCATGCAGTTAGAGTAGGACAATATATAGGTACAGACCAGTATATAGTAAGTAACTTTGTGTTCTACAAGTAACAGCGATAGCTACTTCCAATTAAAAAATGTCTAACTTACTATCCTTAATATTATCATTGCAGAGGTTCACATTAACAACATCCTGGGGGATTCCATTTAATGAAAACTCAATTGAACCAAACATATAATGGTTACAGGAGCACACTCTGCATCTTTCCCTCTGCTCTATTATATTTGAGTTCGACTTGAATGTATTTACGTATGGTACATCAAATCTGTTTGGAAAGTATGTATAACAGAGTTTTTACTGTACCTCGATACACGCGACAATAATAAATCTAAACCTAAACCAGAGGCCGAATATCCTGTAGTGAGTGACTGAACACCGCACTCTTCAAGGCCTTTCCGTTTTTTACATATAACCCTTATGGTAATGGTAGTCTTGGTGAGATCAACAACATCCAAATTAGAGTGCCCTGCTTGTTTGAAACCAATATTTGCCACTCTGGAGCCTGCACCGCCATTCAATATGATCATGGCTGATCATCCAACTCAGTATCCCGTACCTGCCTTCTCTCCATACCCCCTGATCCCCTTAGCCACAAGGGCCACATCGAATTCCCTCGTAAATATAGCCAATGAACTGGCCTCAACTACCTTCTGTGGCAGAGAATTCCAGAGATTCACCACTCTCTGTGTGAAAAATGTTTTTCTCATCTCGGTCCTACAAGACCTCCCCCTTATCCTTAAACTGTGACCCCTTGTCCTGGACTTCCCCAAGATCGGGAACAATCTTCCTGCATCTAGCCTGTCCAACCCCTTAAGAATTTTGTAAGTTTCTATAAGATCCCCCCTCAATCTTCGAAATTCTAGCAAGTACATGCCGAGTCTATCCAGTCTTTCTTCATATGAAAGTCCTGCCATCCCAGGAATCAGTCTGGTGAACCTTTGTACTCCCTCTATGGCAAGAATGTCTTTCCTCAGATTAGGAGACAAAACTGTACACAATACTCCAGGTGTGGTCTCATCAAGACAACTGAAGTAGAACCTCCCTGCTCCTATACTCAAATCCTTTTGCTATGAATGCTAACATACCATTCGCTTTCTTCACTGCTGCTGCACCTGCATACCTACTTTCAATGACTGGTGTACCATGACATCCAGGTCTCGTTGCATCTCTCCTTTTCCTAATTGGCCACCATTCAAATAATAGTCTACTTTCCTGTTTTTGCCACCAAGGTGGATAATCTCACATTCATCCACATTATACTGCATCTATACTTCATTTGCCCACTCACCCAACCTATTCAAGTTACCTTGCAGCCTCCTAGCATCCTCCTCACAGCTGACACTGCCCTCCAGCTTCGTGTCATCCGCAAACTTGGAGATGTTGCATTCAATTCCCTCGTCCAAATCATTAATATATATTGTGAATAGCTGGGGTCCCAGCACCGAGTCCTGCCATTCTGAAAATGACCCATTTACTCCTACTCTTTGCTTCCTGTCTGCTAGCCAATTCTGTATCCACATCAATACTGAACCCCCAATACCGTGTGCTTTAGGTTTGCATACTAATCTCTTATGTGGGACCTTGTCGAAAGCCTTCTGAAAGTCCAGATATAACACATCCACTGGTTCTCCCTTATCCACTCTACTAGTTACATCCTCAAAAAATTCTATAAGTTTCGTCAGACATGATTTACCTTTCATAAATCCATGCTGACTTTGTCCAATGATTTCACCACTTTCCAAATGTGCTGCTATTCCATCTTTAATAACTAACTCTAGCAGTTTCCCCACTACCGATGTTAGATGAACTGGTCTGTAATTCCCCGTTTTCTCTCTCTCTCCCTTTTTAAAAAGTGGGGTTACATTAGCTACCCTCCAATCCTCAGGAACGACTCCAGAATCTAAAGAGTTTTGAAAAATTATCACTAATGCATCCCCTATTTCTGGGGCTACTTTCTTAAATACTCTGGGATGTAGCCTATCTGGCCCTGGGGATTGGACAAAGTCAGCATGGATTTATGAAAGGTAAATCATGTCTGACGAAACTTATAGAATTTTTTGAGGAGATGTGGTTTAGTCGCATCATTGTGGTCATATTGCCACTCCTTCATCCATATCATGTTTAAATTCTAGAACCCCATTCATGGATGCTGCACTAGAAGGATTGCAGCAGGTAAAGTTGCTGCCTCACCAGTATATTGAGCAATTAATCCAAAAACAAAGGTTTTCTTTACCACATCGTAAGATTAAATCAATACTTTAAGAATTAACTTTTAACACGGACTTACTCATTTTAGTTTGCCGGCATATTCTAAGGTGCTACTTTCCCTGAACCTGGAAATGCCATTTATGATTAATAAGCCAATGTGTAAATTACACTTTAACTCATATATCATAAAGTGCCCACAATCTCATAACTATTATGAAGTCGGCTTAAAAAGAGCAATGACGAACCCACCCTCTCTATCACTCTATACAATAAAATGTATCCTGACTGGTTATATCACTGATACACAATTTCACAGGAATGCAAGATGCTGCAGAGAGTGGTGAACTTAGCCTATTTCACAGCCCTCCCCAGCATTCGAAGAATCTACAAAGGTATTGCTCATAAAGGCAGATTCCATTAGCAAGGATCCCCACCATCCAGGCCATAGAACATAGAGCAATACATAACAGTAGAGCACAGGAACAGGCTCTTTCACTCACAATGTCCATGCTGAACAATAAGCAAAAATAAAATAATCCTCGCTGTCTGCATGTGATGCATATCCCACTATTTTCTGCATATCCATGTGCCTATCTAATGGCTTGTTAAATACCCCAATCATATCTGCCTCCACTACAACACCTGTCATCCAGGCACCCACCATTTTCTGTAAAAAAACAAACATGCCCCTTTATTAAATTTGCCCTCTCATCTTAAATCTATGCCCTGTCCGATTTCATCTTTATTTTCAACCATATTTACAACCTCTTTGGTCATCCAAATTCCCTTATCTTGCCAAACGTATATTTCTTCCTTACTGGAACATCCCAGACCTAAACTCTGATCCACTGGGGTTTAAACGGTTCCCGTCATGTTAGATGTGGACTTGCCCAATAACAACTGCTCCCAATTTACTCTCCCCAGATCCTACCTAATAATGTGGTAATCTGCCTTACCTCAATTTAGTAACTTTCCCGAAAGTCCAGGGAAGTCTTTATTCATAACTAACTTAAAACTTATGGAGTTGTGGTCACTGTTCCCAGATGCAGCAGCAGCTCACTGTACAAATAGAAATGTGAGCAGACTGTTTATTATGCAATTGGATATCTATTGACATCCAACATGTGTTGGGGAACGGGTTGCGTTGGGGGACCAGGCCTCCCGTGTGACAGGAATCTAACGGGTCCCACTTAATAGTTAAAATTATTCAAAAATAAATTAAGCGCAAACTGTCTTTAATGTTTCTATGATTTTTGCTTACCCCAGCTTCACCAGTAGCAATATCCTGGAAAATAATATTTTCCTAGAAACTCCAGGACAATCCCAGAGAGGTGTATTTCAAGTATGTTGGTGGGATGGGAAACCACAGCTCAATGTATTTATTTTCTCCCATCGTACTAGCTTACATAGACACAAAATGCTGGAGTAACCCAAAAATGACCTGAAACGTCACCCGTTCCTTCTCTCCAGAGATGCTGCCTGTTGCACTAAGTTACTCCATCATTTTGTGTCTATCTTCGGTTTGAACCAGCATCTGCAGTTTCTTCCTACATATTTTAACTTACATGTTGCACAAGCCACTGACAGAATGCGGGCGATATCCATTCCCGTGCATGAATACCACAGTCGATCCACAATGCACCCTTTGGTTGGTCAACACCTTTGAAAATCTGAGGGGTGGGAAAGTTGTATGAGATGAGGATACTGTAATTCTTGAAAGAGGAAAATGTTCACAAATAAAATATGGTTGTACCTTTAAGACATAAATTAGACGCTTCTCAGCTGATGGCCCGATAAGTATTTTTTCAATGTAGGGTGGATATGCACTGGTAATTTGTGACATCCATAAATAAATCTGTGAATAATAGCATAATATCAAATAATATACGCATATTGCAAACAAGGTCATGTAACCAATATGGATTTTTTACATTACAACTATCATGTGCAGGGGTGACCTTTGTCTCCTGTATGTGTCAGGAATAACATCATTTCCACTGACATGTGGGTGGTAATTGAAAATAGATAGTTTGAGCTAAATTTGCTTATAATGTTCACTTGTCCCAGTTGGCTGTGCTTTTTGTGTGAGCTCGCAGCTTGTGGGGTTAAGTCCCAGTCCAGAATTTGAACATCTTAATAAAATGTAATATGAGAGAAGTTATGATCGAACCGTGGTCACCAAAATATAAGGAGAACAATTAAGCACTGAGGGAATTGCAGAAAAGAACCATGCGCCTGACGCTATTAGAGTAAGACTGGAGAGGATGTGGCTCTCCAGCCTTAAAGATTCATTTTTATCATTTTACAAATATGCAAACATTGAATCTAGTTTAGACAGTGCAGAAGAAAGATACAAACTGCTGGAGTATCTCAGTGGGTCAGGCAGTATCTCAGGCGAAAAAGGATGGGTGACGTTTCGGGTTGGGACCTTTCTTCAGACTGAAAGTAGTGGTGCGGAAGGGTTTGAAGAGCTGGAGGCAAGAAAAGATCAGGACCAATCAAGGATGGCCACAAATGAGCACAGGCAGCACGGTGCCTAGTAAGCCCATTGTTGGCTAGGGAAGGTGTGATCTCAAGAGAAAAACAATGTGGAGAACTGTGGAACTGGTCAAAATGACCAAGGTGGAGGAGGAAAGTAAGTAGAAGTTACTTAAAAAGAAAGAATTCGGTGTTTATACGGCTGGGTTGTACTTTGTCCTAAATTACTCCAGTGGCCTCTGTCAATGGAGGGGGCCCAGCATGCTCATGTGTGGATTGGTAAAGTCACAATGTTCCTTAACATACAAGAAGGATTAACATAAGGAATTTATTCTAAATAAAGTAATAAAGGTGAAAACCTTTGAAGCTTTAGATAAGAAACTGCGTAATGTAAGATTTTTTTGGATAAATAAATTGAAAAACAATTGTAGAAAAAATGTCTAGTAGTTTCCCTAAAGGATGAGTGTGAAATTCCTAAAAGAAACATCTATGCTGCCCAATTGTACTGTCGCACTTTTAATCTATATTAAGAAAGAATGACTAAAAGGGAGACTGAGAATGTCGGATCTTGCATGATGATGGAAAAGGCACAGGACTGCCCTTCATCAAAGTAAATAAAAGATCAGGCTCAGGGGCCTTGGGGCCTACTTATTTTCTTATAGGAAACCCAGCCAAATCTTTCAGATTAACTATATTGAGCAGATACACCTCCTCCTTTGAATTAGCCTCCAACTGTTAAACCTAAAACTAATTTACAGGATCAGTTGGAGCCCCAATGCTCTATCTGACCAGATCAGTCCTCTGGCAGAATTTGCTGTTCAGAATGTTCCCTGGCAGAAGGCACATACACTTCTGGGATGGGTTGTATGAAAAAGCTGTCCAATTTCACGGTCAGTGTTTCAGTGTCCATTGCCATCTGACAATGTAGTAATACCATAATCCAAACACAATCCACTATCCCTCTTTTCCATCATGACCTCGGATGGTCACGTCGCACAGACACATCTGCACTTTAGTCTGTTTTGATTTTGACTTTTACTGTTCTAATGTTCTTTTCACAAACCTTGTTCTCGGGGTATCTATATCTAAACCTAAATTTTATTAGTCGTTTAAGTTATGACATCGGATGGAAGTTGCAAACCAAATCTCGTTGCACTTATGTGTAATGACAATAATATATTATTATTATTATTATTATTATTATTATTATTATCATTAGTACTAATTTGATACCATTTTCAGAGACAGCATGCTAGCTGGAAATATTTTTTTTTCTGAGTCGCTGTGTTAGAGGAGGAGGGTTTAATAAAAATACGTCAATGCCAAATGTTTCTTCAATTGCTGGAGAGCTGTTAATAAAAACCCACATAATTTAATCAAAAAAGAAAAATTATTGTGGTTAAACTGTCACCTTCAAGTTAATTGCTGTTTCTGGTGATTTACTATTTAAATATTTTAGGATAAATTTTCTGTTGTTATGTTCTAGGTATTATCGCCCCTTCTCTGA
This sequence comes from Okamejei kenojei, assembly GCA_035221665.1. NCBI lineage: Eukaryota > Metazoa > Chordata > Chondrichthyes > Rajiformes > Rajidae > Okamejei > Okamejei kenojei. The sequence goes on from CM069142.1 coordinate 41,394,720, forward strand.
CTGTTTTCCTCTCAAGTGAATTCAGATTTAGTGAAATCACCTTAAAGCAGTTGCTTTAGGCCCAGTAACTTACTTTCTTGTTTATTTGTCTATGCATAATTGACAACACCTGTATAATTTACTTGTTAAAACAATACACCAAATTTACACTACACAATGAGTAACTTTTGAATGATTTCACCTAAAACCACTTTGCAAGGCTGGCCTATCCATTTACTTTCCCCATCTGCTCTTTAATATGAACATTTGTAACAGCATAAAGTAGAGTCATAGAGTTATACAGCATGGAAACAGTTCCTTCGGCCCAACTTATCTATGCCGACCATGAGGTCAGTTTGAGCCAGTCTCATTAATCTGTGTTTAGTCTCTATCCCTCTAAACCCTTTTCACCATGTACCTGTCTAAATGTCTTTTGAACCCACTATTACAGTTTTGTCTGGTAGCTCAATTAATTTACTCCCCACCTCTTTATGGAAACAGCTGCATAGAACAAATGTGTTCGGTGTGGACTCGCTGGGCTGAAGGGACTGTTTCCACCATGTCTCTCTAAACTAAGCTCCCCATAGGGTGTATATTTAAATCTTTTCCCAATCAACTTAAATCTATGCCCTCTGGTTTTAAACTCCCCTACCATATCTAGGCTCTCTGGTTTTAGATTCCCCTCCCCTGGGACAAAGACTGTGACCATCCACTTAATCTATGCCCCTCATGGTTTTATATGCTTCGATAAGGTCACTCCTCAATTTCCTATGCTTCAGGAAAAATAGTCCCAGTCTATCCAGATGCACCTTATAACTCAAGCCTTCCAAACCCAATAACAATGTCGTGAATCTTTTCTGCATCCTTTCAGCTGAAGGACATTACTTGTATAGTTGGGTAACCAGAACTGTTCACAACGCTCCAAATGTGGTCTCATCATGAATTGTACAGTTGTAACATGACTTCCCAACTGTACTTAGTACCCTGACCGATGAAAGCAAGCATGCCAAACATCTTCATCATCTTGTCAGCCTGTGTTACCATTTTCTGGGAACTACGTACCTGTAGCTCTAGGTCTCTGCTCTACAACACTCTTTAGGGTTCTATCATTTACTATTTAAGTCATGCCCTGGTTTAACTTACAAAAATGCAACACCTTGCACATCTCCAACTTAAATCCCATCTGCCATTCCTTGGCGCATTTCCCAGTTCATCTAGAATTGATGTATTTTTAGATAATCACCTTTGGCCCCCAAGTCCACACCCAACCAGTGAACATCCGTACTAGTTCTATCCTACACACAAGGGACAATTTACAGAAGCCAATTAACCTACAAACCTGCATATCTTTGGAGTGTGGGAAGAAACTGGAGCTGCTGGAGAAAACGCATGTGGTCACAAAGAGAAGGTACAAACTCTGTACCGACAACACCCGTAGTCAGGATCGAACCGGGGTCTCTGGTGCTGTAAGGCAGCAACTCTACCGCTGCACTACTGCGCCACCGTGGTGTTGGAGTTGCCTTGGCAAGTTGCTGCTCTGCATTTGACCATTTGACCATTGATCATTTTGTAGGCACAGTATTTATGTGGTTGATCTGCTTGAGTTTCTAGCCAATGGTGAACTCCAGGATGTTGATGATGAGGGACTCAGCAACTGTAATACCATAGAATCTCCTGGGTAACTATTCAGACACTTTAATGACATGTTTACTACTTGCCACTTGTCAGCTTCTTACCACATCATGGAATTTCCGACATTGAATCTCCACCAGAGATAAAACATGTATACCTTCAAGAGTATCTATAATAATAAAATAGATTTGCACAACCATGTACAAGTGGCAAGGGTATGATTTAGGTTTTGAACTTTGTGCATATACTAAGTCTCTCTCCAACCTCGAAAGGTAACTCTAATGTCTTTAGGACGTGGTGAGGCAACATCTCCACATGGCAATTATGCAATTCCCATTCTCTGGATCAGCATAAATAAACAAGTCGAGCAAGTAATATCATTAAAAAAGCAAATTGGCAGTGAACAAATGAACGACCAAATTCCTTAAATTAATACCCCTGAGGTATGGTTTTAATGGACAATTGTCTCTGTTGCAATTGATTTCCGTTACAGATATTAAGCTTTCTAGTTTTCAATGACGTGGTATCATCTTCAAATTTTAAAATACTGCATAATTTGCATATTAATGATCTGGATGAATATTAATGATCTGGATGAGGGAATTGAATGCAACATCTCCAAGTTTGCGGATGACACGAAGCTGGGGGGCAGTGTTAGCTGTGAGGAGGATGCTAGGAGGCTGCAAGGTGACTTGGATAGGTTGGGTGAGTGGGCAAATGCATGGCAGATGCAGTATAATGTGGATAAATGTGAGGTTATCCACTTTGGTGGCAAAAACAGGAGGGTAGATTATTATCTGAATGGTGGCCGATTAGGAAAAGGGGAGATGCAACGAGACCTGGGTGTCATGGTACACCAGTCATTGAAAGTAGGCATGCAGGTGCAGCAGGCTGTGAAGAAAGCGAATGGTATGTTGGCATTCATAACAAAAGGATTTGAGTACAAGTGCAGGGAGGTTCTACTGCAGTTGTTACAGGGTCTTGGTGAGGCCACACCTGGAGTATTGCGTACAGTTTTGGTCTCCTAATCTGAGGAAAGACATTCTTGCCATAGAGGGAGTACAGAGAAGGTTCACCAGACTGATTCCTGGGATGGCAGGACTTCCATATGAAGAAAGACTGGATAGACTCGGCGTGTACTCGCTGGAATTTAGGAGATTGAGGGGGGATCTTATAGAGACTTACAAAATTCTTAAGGGGTTGGACAGGCTAGATGCAGGAAGATTGTTCCCGATGTTGGGGAAGTCCAGAACAAGGGGTCACAGTTTAAGGATAATGGGGAAGTTTTTTAGGACCGAGATGAGAAGATCTTTTTTCACACAGAGAGTGGTGAGTCTGTGGAATTCTCTGCCACAGAAGGTAGTTGAGGCCAGTTCATTGGCTATATTTAAGAGGGAGTTAGATGTGGCCCTTGTGGCTAAAGGGATCAAGGGGTATGGAGAGAAGGCAGGTACATGATACTGAGTTGGATGATCAGCCATGATCATATTGAATGGCGGTGCAGGCTCGAAGGGCCGAATGGCCTACTCCTGCACCTAATTTCTATGATTCTCTGAATTTAAATTTTTCTTTCTGGTTACAAGTTGAAGTTCATTTGTAAATCCTTGCAAATAAATATGTATACACTTAACCAGTTAGACTAATGGTATTTGTAGTTTTTGTCTCCTGCTTCCTATCAAACCAGCTTTTACAGTTCGTTACAATTTTCTGCATTTTACAAAATGCCTTCCTAAGCCTATAGCGGCAATTCCATGGACACTACCCTACATATCAAGCTAGTGACTCAAAAGCCTCAGCTATATTAGTGAGACCTAGACCTGTCTTCATAGCTCCATGTTGATTCTTTGATCAACATGCTTGAGGATGTTCTCAAATGATAGATTGCAATAACATCCTCAAAAATTACTGAAAATTACATTTTAATCACCTGCTTTCTTCCTCCCTTGCATTCTAAATTGTGGAGTAATATTAGCCAGTTCCCAAATCAATGTTAAATTCCTGATTCCAGAGAGCTTTGGACTATTTTGATCAATATATTTGCTTTCTCCTATTTCCTTCTGCATTCTGGGATGTAAGCCAAGATTATTTTAATAACAAATATACTTAATAATAAATATACTTAAAAAGTCTAGATCTCGGATAAACAATTTATTTCACAAGAGCTTTAAATAAAAGTTTTCAAGAAGTTCTTACCTCCTGCAATGTATGATATTGTTCATAGTAAGCAGCGAAGCCACGGGGTTGAAATACCTGATTAGTATTTTTTTGCATTTGTATGAGCTGCTGAACATCCCCGATCATTGTGCTGAAAATAACACACATGCAAACATTGTGGACATGCAAACTCACTGAAAGGTCAGTGATTAGTCAAACAAAATTATTTAAGAAACACAGGACGGACCCATCGAGCTTCAGAGCCAACAATGCTGTTAAAGATCACCTCATGGTGCAGTTGGCAAGGATGGTATCAGTTGGAGTGCTATAACTGGAACTCATCACCTTTTGGGTGAGACAGAGTTCCCACTCCTGACTGCTTTGCGGTATATCCAACTGGACGTTGTGCATGTGTGGCTGGGAGGCGAGTTAAGAAACTGCACTTGATTGCCATAAGGCTCACTCCTAAGGAGCTGCAGCTGCATGAGAGAGCTTTGCAACAGACCTATCTATGACATCATTAATTCATTAAAAATATTTGACATACCTGTGTGTAATGTTTCCGGTAGAAAGCTGAGTTTTCACCTCTTCGATATTAGTTGCATTGATATAAAGGTGGATTTCTTTGTTGATTCCAATAGCATCAATTGAGCTGGGTTGCCACAGAACTGCCTATGGACAGTGCCAGCTTCTTATTAATATGTTCAAATGTGTCATAACCTGCCTTAACTTAAGACAAAATTGACCAAAAATGGAGCTGGATCAGTCATGTGGTACAGCTCCAAGGGGATCAGAGGTTACATATCCTGAGTTCCTCACCACGTTCCTCATGTCACAAGGCCTTTCCATCATTTACTTAATAATTTTGTTTACTTTGAATTCTCAATAATGCTCAGGAAGATTAACACCATCTACAATCAATGAATTGAACGTATTGTAGAAGTGAGACACGGGTGCAAAAGATAAAACAGATGGGTAAGGTTAAAGAGAAGAGTACAAAGGTAGGCCATCCAGTTATGAGGTACTATTGTAGAATTAAAGAGTAGTCAGCTTCTGAAAATAGTAATGGAAATGATGTCCATGGCAGAAAAAACTTAAATGGCCGCTTGCTAACTTGATCTTCTCAGACAGGATGATCTCCATGAAAGATGACACAGAGTGCTGGAGTAGCTCAGTGGGTCAGACAGGATCTTAGGAGAACATGGATAAGTGATGTTTTGGGTCGGGACCTGTCTTCAGACTGATTGCGGGGGGGGGGGGGGGGGGGGGGGGGGGGGGGGGGGGGGAGAGCACTGGAAGAGAGGGGGGGTGGCAGGACAAAGCCTAACAGGTAATTGGTTGATACAGGTGAGGTATGTTATTTGATAGGCAGCTGGTTAGACAAGGACAAAGGTGAAAAGACAGAAGGCTAAACGAGACAAAACGACTGAAGAGTTGCGAATTGTGAAGCTAGAGAAGTTTAGACAAGGGAATGTTGGTGGAATGGAAGGGAGAGGGAAAAAAAGATGCAAATCCAGGTGATGCACAGGGGAGGGGAAGAGGGAGGGGAGGGGAAGGGGAAGAAGGATGGGATGGTTTTATGGGAGAAGAAACATGAGGGGGAGGGTTATGTAATTACCTAATATTGGAGAATTCAATGTTCATAAGGTTGGACTGTAAACCACCCAAGTGGAATATGAGGTTGTTCTTCCAGTTTGCATGTGGCCTCACTCTGAAATGAAGGAGGCCCTAGCACAAAGATCAGTATGGGAATGGGAAGAAGAATTAAAATGGATAGCAACTGTTGCAGTCCTTGACAGACTAAACATAAGCTTCGACCAAATTGGTAGCTCAGTCTACGTTTGGACTCACTGATGTACAGGAGGCCACACTGTGAACACTGGATGCAGTAGATGCGGTTAGATGAGATGCACATGAACCGCTGTCTCACCTGGAAGGACTGCTGGGGTCCTTGGATGGAGGTGAGGGAGGAGGTATAGGGATAGGTGTTTCATCCCCTGCGTTGCAGGGAAAAGGACCAGAGGAGGTAGTACTTTGGGTGGGAAGGGATGAGTGACGAAAGGAGTTGCAGTGGGAGTGGTCTTTGCATAAGAGGGAAAGGGGTGAGGATGGGAAGATGTAACTGGTGGTGGGATCACATTAGAGGTGATAGAAATGACGGAGGATGATGTTTTGAATGCAGAGGCTGGTGCAGTGAAAAGTGAGGACCAGGAAACTCTATCCTTGTTCCATCTGAGGTGAGAGGGAGCGAGAACAGAACTCCATGAAAACCAGGACAGGAGTTTGCTGCTAATCTGAAGGTTCAGGGAATGAAAACGAAAACTGTTAAGAGCAAGGAATGTGTAAAGAAAGGAACTATTTAGTGATTTTCATGTCATTGGGTTGCCTCAAAGCACTTCATAGCAAATTATTTTAAAGTGTATTCTTTGTTAAAATAGGAAAAGTTGTGACCAATTTATACACCAGATCAGAGAAAAATAATGAAAAAAAAGACAAAAAATGTTGGGGTGACTCAGCAGGTCAGGAGGCATTTCTGTAGAATATGATTCGGTGACATTTTGGATCGAACCCTTCTTCAACCATCACCCATCCATATCTTCCAGAGGTGCTGCCTGACCCGCTGAGTTACTCCAGCACTTTGTCTTTTCTTTTATAAACCAGCATCTGCATTTCCTGTGTCTACATACAGAAAGTAACATTGTGAATTACAATGATTGCATGCTTAAATATGTTATGAAATTCTAAAGTAGATTGGAAACTTATTCAAATTGTTCAATGAAAAGCCATAGTAATATGAAACATTGGCAAGTGTTTTAAAACAGTAGAATTAACTTTTACCTCATATTGGTTGTATATCTTTTTGATAACTTGAATCTCTTCATCTGACTTAGGCTCAATAGACAAAACTTGATCTCTAAACAAAATCAAAAAGTAGGAATGTTTTGAAGATAGTATTAATTATTTTCAAATGGACAATTACCATAACCATATAACCATATAACAATTACAGCACGGAAACAGGCCCTCTCGGCCCTTCCAGTCCGTGCCGACCATTTGTTTTCCCCTAAATTGCACGATAAATATTGATCAACTGCTAGAAAGATTTATTTAATCCCTAACAATGATTTATGTTGTTTGAAAGTGAAAGAGTAATGCTCAAATAAGATAGATTGATGCAAAACATTCAAATTTCTGTTGTGAAAAATAAATAAATAAAATCCAGGCACAGCTTTGTTACTGCCATTCCAAAAGTCAAGAGGCATGGGTATTTTTATTGTCATATGTCCCAAAATGAAACCACAAAATTTTTACTTGCAACAGCACAACAGATATGTACTCAGTACATATAATAAACAACAACAAAAGTTCAATATATAATAACAAAAGAAACATTATAGAGGAAACTTCTCCAGTTTAAACAACTGGATAATCAATTGCTGTTATTGACGAAAAATTAAGGCAGATCATACTGACAGTTTGAAGTTTAAGACTCACACACGTACCTTGTTGGGGAAGATGCAACTGCTCCAATTGTAAGGGTACATACAAAATAAGTAAAAGCTAAAGTATAATATGCCATCTTGGGCAACACTGGAAATATGCAATGCAGAAAGGTTTTGTGTCCTGTTACATAGCCTGGACTATTGACTTATGGGGCTCAGAGTATTTGCACTTTAGTTAAACTTTATACCTGTGAGAATCCAGTTTACAAACAAGGTTGTGGCCAGCACCAGTTATGGGAACAGATCCGAGTTGAGAGTAGGTGGGAGGTAGAAACGAGTTCAAGTGTGCGTAGATTCGATCCCCTTTGCTCCTACTTTATTTAAATGTCATTTTGTGCTTAGATTTTGCAACCGAAAACAATTTATCTGTAATCCCATGCAGCTAATTTAAAAACATTTAAACAAAGCCAGTACACTTGCAGATCAGAAACTTGTATTACGCTTGCACTGCTCTGGGGTTTAAATTTCAAAATAAATTGCAGCCTTTGCCAAGTGGTGGGGAAGTGAAGAGTTTCAGAGTGTGAAGATTGCTAAGTTGTGATTACGGCTAATGTTGGCAAAATGTTCTGTAATTTATGTTCTCATTTTCAGTGTAGGCAGGCATGGACAACTTAATTCTATTACTCCCCTTTCCTGCGTTAATTGTTTTCTATCATTCTTAATCTTGTTCTATTTTACCTTGTTATGCTCCCCTCTGCTGACCAAGTATTTAATGTTTGTCTCATTTCCTACCTTTAATTTTTTACATGCCTTTATTCATCCATAATATTTTAACTTTCTTTTCATACCATAGAATTTAATTCTCCTGGACTTATTTGACCATTTTCATTATTTAATATCACTGTTTGCCATTATTGTTGTTATTTTAGTTTCCAAAGGTTCTATTCTCAGCCCTTCAATTTACTATTCTGATTTTTGTCCATTTATTTCATTATCAATTGTTATCCTAAATCTTATCATGGCCATTGCCCAAATATTGATTGAAAGGTACAGCTGACCGTCCTGCACCCTGTTCACACTAATTCTATGTTATCCACCTTTCTCATCCACTCCCTATACACTGTGGGCAATTTACAGAGGCCATTTAACTTACCAAGTCACATGTCTTTGGGATGTGGGAGGAAACTGGAGCACGTGAACAAAACTCATGTGGTCACAGGGCAGATAGACAAACTCCACGCAAACAGCACCCAAGGTCGAGATGGAGCATGGGTCTCTGGAGCTGTGAGCCAGTAGCTCTACCAGCTGCCCCACACTGGGACCCATGGTGTCAGACATGTGAACAACATACCTGCTGAACATAGTTGACTGAACTGGTCTTATGATAATATTCAAGGATTTCAAATGTTTTTTGATACTATCTTCGGCACGTCTTCAGAGTGTATAGATATCACTGGTTTTGGAGCCACTTGCAGTAGTATTAACGAGTAGGTCCAGTTTAACCATTATAACCTCGGTTCTAATATCATGTTTTGTAAATCTTCTCCAGTATTACTAGAAACATTTTGTAATATTAGGGACTGAACTACGCATAGTAACTTATGCAGTTACTGGTAATTGTCCTTGGAGGAGTTAGCAATGTAATGACATTGGGCTGCTTTATCATGAGTGTAACTGCTTTATGGGAAAGCAGAAGGAATTGCTGGCCATTTTAATCAATGCCTTGGGCACATATGTTATTTGTGTGCACAGCATGTTAGTTGATGCTGCAGGTCTGAGTGAAAAGAAGCTGGAAGTAGGGAAATGACCCTTGCTGCTCCTGCTGTCCCATTGCTATCATGTCTGCTACTTTAAAGCAGATGGTACAGAGCCACAATTGGTTATTTGCCAACCGAGGGACTACAGAGATTATCTTTTTTGGTTGGCCTGCAGATTAAAGCATGAGCAATCTGCCTCTTGCCTCCTGATTTCTTGGCACATCCTTTTATATTGTATTATTCAACCATGAAATATCCATTGGGACTGGATCAAAATAACCATAATTCACCTCACTCATTGATTACTGTGCAACTTTGCTTTGCAGTTGTCACAGTTTCTAAGAAAGCTTATTATAAGATTTTCTTTCAGACTAATTTTTCCAGTTGCCCCAGTTCTGTTACAGTTTTTTAAAATATATTGATTACAACCAGCTTCTGGTAACTTTTGCATTCCTTATAATTGTTATCTTACATTTGACAAACATGCATTATGCATTCAATAAATATAAAAGCAGCAACATTTGATCCAAAACTCTGTGTAAATCTGACCATTAAAACTTCTTGAAGAAAGACCTTTAGGCATCACATCCCTTAGGCTGAGCCAGAGGATCAAAGATGTGCCTCAGAAACACCTGTTTTAATATCAAGTTCCACTGCCCCTTTTGCCACCAGGGCTTCAGGAGAGGACTCGGTGGCGATAGTGGAAGGTTGGTGCGGTGGTCGATGAGGACACCGACCGATGGATGAGGATGGACCACGTGGGAGTGAACTTTGTGGTGCCGCTGCTGGAGGGAGGAACAAAGGATGGTCTCATGTGGGGAGACCGCTGTGGGGGAAGGGGAAGAACAGTGGAGGACCGGGAATGGGGGGACCGCCGTGAGGGGGGGGGGGGGGGAAGAACAATGGGGGACCCGGGGCGGGGTACTTTTTACCTTTGTCGGCGCTCTTTATGCAAGCAAATAATTTCACCAGGACTTGTCATGTGTGACAATAAAGTATTCATCCATTCATTCAATTTGTATTATGCCCTGTGGTGTAATAATGTGTACCTACAAGATATGTGTAGGATACTCTGAACCTGGTTTCTATACAGCTAATCTATCTTTGACAATGATAGCAAAGTGGTCATGTATCATACAAAATAAAAATTGGCAGGATTTGTAAACAACTTCAAGGTTTCAAGGTCAGTATATTGTCACAAGTACCGATTAAGGTACAGTGAAATTTGAGTTAAGGAGATCTCCACAGAGCACTTGACAACCAATTTGTGACTGCTGGAGCACAGAGTTGCTTCAAGGCTTCACGTTTCGCACAAGAAGTTTTCACAGACAGAAATTATGACAAATAATAAGAATCTATTTTTGGTTTGATTAGCAAAGGAAGAACTGATTATTCAGATCTTCAGGCTGCACCACAATATGTTTAGTCCATTGTTGCATACATAGATGGGTCTCAGTTTAACCTCTCCTCTGAAGCATTGGAGCTCCAACAGTTCCCTTGATTTTGCACTGAACTGTGAACCTGATCTGGAAGTGTTCCAGGGATCTCAAGTGGGTGTAAACATATTGACATAAAGGTGAGAGTGTTACCAGTAAGCCACAGGATTGTGGTAGTTTTTGCACTGTTAGCAGGTGGTACAGCAGTGATCATGCCATGATTTGGTTCAGAAAGGCTTAGGTGTGAAACAAAAATTGGCTAGAGTGGGAAAATTGGGATTGTGGAAGAGGTGCTCCCTCATAATGACTGACAAGAACCTGGTTGTCAGGGTGCGAGTTGCTCTTGGTGTTGCTGCCCTTGGGGAAGGTGTGTCGCATACTGTGCTTCTCTGCCATGGCTGTCACCTCAGCCATTTTCCATTTCTTCTGATGATCCAAGATGGAATGCATCTGATACACATCTCCCCAGACATGTTGTGATACACATGTCCCCAGACAACAGGGGAGAAGCATACCCAACATTGCCTTTGCCCTGGTAGCCACTTGTGGTGGCATCATGTTATGTGCAGAACCAATGTATGTTAGCACCAGGTGTCAAAGGATGGGCCTGGCCCCATTGACACACAATGTTCCCTTAAGTTGCACCTTTAGTGCACTCATTGTCTCACTAATTGTCATTCGTGGAAGGGGGCTTTTTCTGACACGTCCTTCCTGCACCGTTGCAGACTCACTCACAATATTTACTGCCCTCGAAATGGCTAAGTTGAGGATGAGATGATCATCTATCTCTCTGTGGACTGTGCTTTTGTGAAGATGATCTGGAAGAAGTTGCAAGAGCCTTTTCACCAGCGCAGCTGCCTAACAGATGACCCACTGATCTACAGGCTACTCCCAGGTGCACATACCAAAACTAACCCAAAGTACTGCCAGAAGATCATCAAATTGGTAAAAGACACATTTTGAAACTTATTGTTCTTCCAGTACAATGCGATGTTGCAAGGGAATGCTGCCTACTCTCACACTCTAAGTTGTAGGAGTACATACTGAGGGATGCACTGAAGCCTGGTGGTCAATTAAAATGCTTTATGGAGAACGACTGTTGTCTAAAGACTGGTGATCTTTATTTTTCCATCTACCAATGGACATTGAGGGGCTGTCCAGTGTAGTGGTTTCTCAACTACTTTATGTTTGTACCACTCACATGAATAAGAATGGTCTTCTGTATACAGAATATGCTCACACATCAAATGTATAGAACCAGAAATTCTATAATTATATAGACTGAACAGCACTATGGATATAAAAAGTCATGCACTGCGTTTTGTATTTGTTGTAAATTTTTGTGAATAAAGTTTATTTTTGAAATTAAAAAATGTAAATGCCCCAGCACATGGTGGAATTATGGTAGAAATTTAAATTAAGAGGGCAAGCAATCTGGGGGGGAAAGCCATTCGATGTGAGTATGCAATATTTTTTATTTGCAAGATGTTACATTATTCTTTTTATCATCATATTTATATGAAGGAGCAAATTTTGAATTTGTAAGTACCTTAAATTAACAGCATGTTATGCTTAAAGCTAGCATTCAAACAGGAATTTTACAAAACCAAACTATAACATACTCTTTGTTGTAAAATTTGTTAAGAACACACAGTTGGTAATTTTGGTCTTCATCATTGAATCCATGCAATAAATGAGACCGTTTATTGAGGCATCCATTAGTTCAAATTGCAGGTGATCAATCATTTTAATAATTCTAAGAAGGAATGACAAAAGAAACATCCTGCAAGCATAGCTTATTTTTGAGGGCTATTCCCAGTAATTATTCAGAAGCTGATTTCTTATAGCAACTTATGATGTGAGATTTCATTGACTTGATTATATACTTTTCTCAATTTAGTTGAAATAAATGTCGTAATAGGCACCGTTACTTTTTTCTGCACAAAACTATCGGCAGCTTGCAGTGGGGAAGATAGAGCTCAGGAGTTATAAATTACCACAATGTAGCTGATTTACACTGGCTTGCCATTAGACTCAGGAAAGCAGCATCTTGCACTGAACTCCATGCCAATTACGATGAGCTTGCTGCATTTGCACATTAATTGTCCATTAAAAAGGTAGAGAAAGTTGTCTCAGAATTAACAATGTGATTGGGATTAAAAAAAAGTAAATCAACTGTTCTTGACAGTAGTGAAAAAATCCATTATTTGTGAATTAGCTCAGAGGAAAAAAAAATCAAAAATATTTAATGTCACATTTGTTATTTTCTTTTTCTTTCACTATGCCACTGAGTGGATGTAAAGGAAATACCACTAGGACAACTCCATAGGTCCCGATAATTCACCTTCCAAATTGTGTTTCATTGCATTTGTAAATGATAAATGGCTTCTGCTTTGGGAAAAGCCTTTCATTTTGTCCAAACTTTGGTTTATATGTACGCATTGCAGTTTTTTTCTGTGGTTTCGCCTGTGTTCTAGAAAGCCCTTAGATTTTTATATATCACTTGGGGAAATTGGATTTTTCATCTATCATTTTATTCTGCAATAGCAAAGCCAGATAAAAGAAATTGGAAGCATTTCTGAGCAAAGGTCCTGCATTTAAAAATTGCATCCAGCATAGGAATATGTGAGAAAATAATATAGCTTGGCTCAAATTCTTCAGGCTCTCTTCATTCCTCTCCCCATCAGACATGCAAAGACAGTCATAACCATTTTTGGTTTTACTTCAACTAGATCTTCTGGAAGAGCATAAACTCGTGTTCCAATCTTTCTTGCCATTGAAATGGCATACCTATATTAAAGCAACATAAAATGTATTAAATTCAGACAGAACCTTTTAATAAGACCAGCCTTATAGTTCGATTTAAAGTAATACATTTTCATTTGGCAATATCACCTTAAATACAATTGATAGATAACATTGTTGTATTTACGGAGTGCTGAATAAAAAGTCAAAGTTGTATTATATAGGAACACTAGCAATGATACTGAACTTTGTAAGGAGTCGGCATAAATCCATCTATTACATTACTGCAGAAAACAAATAAAGGTATTATCGGCTTTGTAATGCTTCTAATTAACGTTTAGTGTTTTCTGAGTCATTCGTAACTATCACTGTATGTCATGTTGTTACTTGTGGGCAGAGCACCGAGGTAAATTCCTTGTATGTGAATACTTGGTCAATAAACTTACTTACTTACTTTCAGGGAACAAGTGAGAGTTTGTATAATGCCTGTACTGTAGTAACAGGAGCTTTATATTAATGCAAACAGACTGAGATTGCCATAAAGCCAGCAGGAAATTAGACGTTTATGTGTCGTGTAAGGGTTAAACTGACAATTTCAGCTAAAATGTGAAATGGAGTTATCAGCTAAGTTAGCAGCTATATTCCATAGCCTCTCAAAAACAAGTTTCCAGAGGCATTATCTCCTCGCACCTGTGATCATTGCCTGGGAACGCAGTCTTCAAGGCCATTCTGTGGGAAAGCGTAACAGCAGGGAGGTTCTACTGCAGTTGTACAGGGTTTTGGTGAGACCACACCTGGAGTATTGCGTACAGTTTTGGTCTCCAAATCTGAGAAAAAAACATTCTTGCCATAGAGGGGGTACAGAGAAGGTTCACCAGACTGATTCCTGGGATGTCAGGACTTTCATATGAGGAAAGACTGGATAGACTTGGCTTGTACTCGCTAGAATTTTGAAGACTGAGGGGGGTTCTTATAGAAACTTACAAAATTCTTAAGGGGTTGGATAGGCTAGATGCAGGAAGATTGTTCCCGATGTTGGGGAGGTCCAGAACAAGGGGTCACAGTCTAAGGATAAGGGGGAATTCCTTTAGGACCGAGATGAGGAAAACATTTTTCACACAAAGAGTGGTGAGTCTCTGGAATTCTCAGCCACAGAAGGTAGTTGAGGCCAGTTCATTGGCTATATTTAAGAGGGAGTTAGATGTGGCCCTCGTGGCTAAAGGGATTGCAGATGGGTCAAGAACCAGAGGACATAGAAAGAAGGCAATCGTTGAAAGAAACTAATGTGGTTTAAGGGGAAAAATATTAAAACACACTGTATGGTTATGATATGGAACACAGATTTACTAGAATGTTGCCAGGGCTCCAGCAACTATGTTACAGAGAAAGGTTGAACAAGTTAGGTCTTTATTCTTTGGAGCGCAGAAGGTTAAAGGGGGACTTGATTGAGGTCTTTAAAATGTTGAAAGGGATAGACAGAGTTGACGTGGATAAGTTTTTCCCATTGAGGGTAGGGAAGATTCAAACAAGAGGGCATGACATGAGAATTAAGGGACAGAAGTTTAGGGGTAACGTGAGGGGGAACTTCTTTACTCAGAGGGTGGTGGCTGTGTGGAATGAGCTTCCAGCGGAAGTGGTGGAGGCAGGATCGATTTTAACATTTAAAAGTAAAGTGGATAGGTATATGGACGTGAAGGGAATGGAGGGGTATGGTCTGAGTGCAGGTAGATGGGACTAGGGGGAAACAAATGGTCGGCACGGACTGGAAGGGCCGAGAGGGCCTGTTTCCGTGCTGTAATTGTTATATGGTTATATGGTAGATTCAATTGTTCAAAATGGAACTTGAGATGTTTGTGAAAGGAAAATATTTTCTTCAGCAGAGAAGGCAGAAAAAAGGTGAAATAAATATTATTTTTTCCCAAACAAAATATCCTATAACACCTTTCTCCCATAATTGTCTCAGTCCTTATACGTTCAACAATTCATATACCTTCCCAACGCTAATAAGGGATGGGAAATACATGCTGGGCATTGCCAATGACACCCACATCCTATAAACGAACAATAAAGTAAATATATTTTCCTGGTTTCATAGGTAATGTTATAGTATTTAGATGTGACTCACTTCGCATTTTGAAGTTTCTCTTCATCAGTCAGGTCTCCAGTCTTCACAAGGTCGTATCGAATTGACGCAGGCTGAATGGCATCGATTAAATCCAGTACTGGTATACTTGTGCTAATTTCTTTATCCTGTAGATTGAGTATTATGTAGGAAAGCATATGTCAGAAAACTAACACAAATTTGATGCTTTTATAGGTTAGAGATTTTGCAAAGAAAAATTGCAAAGGTCCTCTGTTAGAACTCCACTTATCCAATCCTCACAAATGGCACCTGAATTAGCAAAGAGATGGGCCGGCATGGACAGGAGTTCACCTAATTCTTGCAAACATTCTGGCATATGCATGTAGAGCCCCTGCTTCAGATGTCTGCAGATATCCTGGAAATACCTATTTGCAATAAATTATTGCATTCATTTGTCGTACTTGCTTCTGAAAGGGAGAGGGATTTATTCAATTAAACATGTTCAGGGGGAGAGAAACTAAACTTAAAGCTGCATAAAGCAATACCATAAATTTGTGCAGAACAGAATTGCTTAACAATTCCCTTGCCATTCACACAAAGACTGCTGCTGAGATTGATTTTTATGCATCCTCCTCTAGCTACATTTTTCTGGAGAAATCATTTTTTAAGTGAATAGACTGTTCACTGTAGAGTACTGAACTATTAGCCATCAAATAACTGGCTAATCAAATCGTTGAATATTTACGACATTAAAATAAGCTATTCAGTCCATCCTGTTTATGCTAGTCAAAAAAAGTTGAGCAGCTTAATCTCATTTCCTGATGTATGCTGGTACCAACATTTGACCAAACTGCCATGGAGTGAAAGAGTGAATCATATTTCTGTTTGTGTATGAAAGACAGTTATAGGTGGCATATGCCAATATACGTAGATAGATTTTGAATATGCAAATATTCACTAGGTTACTCAATAATTTAGTCAATCATTTGCTGTAAATTATTTAGCATTCTATTTGTTGAAGTACTGTTTTAAATTTCAATATTGAGCCCTGTCTTGGGAAATATGAGTGCAACACTTGGAAAGCATATTACCTTAAAGCTAGAAATCGTGGAGCTTTTTGCTGCTTCTGCTAAAGTCTGATTCACCCATTTTACAATGATGTCATCATTAACCATTTCACCATCACCAATCTCCTCCAGCATGTTCAAGGTATACCTAGGAGCAAAGAAAACAACATTGCTTTTATGTGTATGACCTATGAAAAAGAGATGTCAATTACTGCAACTGAGAGGAAAAAGAGTAGTGAAAGGATAAAGAGTAGTGCCGTAATTGCAACTTTTAGTAATAGATACATTCAATGTAAGTTACTTCAAAACATGATAAAATCATGGGATTTTGATTTGGAATGCAATATTTGAATGTGTAGTTGTGTAGCGGAATCAGATTCAAAATTAAATTGGAAATACACTGGGGGGGGGGGGGGGGGGGAATTGTAAAGTTTAAAGTGGGGATAGTGAAAATAATTGGCCAGAGTTACTACAAGTTCAATGGACTGAATGTTTTTTTTATGTTGTGTAGTTTATCAAAGAGACAGGAAGTTAAAAAAACAAAAAAAGCTAATTGAAATCTGGACTCAGGAAGTTGGTCTTCAAGGAAATATTGCTGCACATAATTAACTCTCAGATGGGGTAGCGAACCCTTGATATGTTGTGACGGATTGTGGAAACTGAGTCAATGAGGTTAAATGTAAACAAATTAGAAGAGAAGAATGAAGTGAACATATTATCAACTGTTTTGCTTGTGGATATTTTCTCATTTCAGTTTACCAATAGGTCAATAGGTTCTACACTGCAGTACCTATACCAGAAAATGTCAGGAATGTGGTTGTCAGATAGCATTAGATGGTCAGCAAAGTTTTGGAAATGGGTGCCAAATCATGTTTTCTTAAAGAAATCTGTAGAAAAAGAAAGTCACTTATTTTTCCATCGGAGTCCCTTCAGCAGATGCTGACTGGATACTTTATTACCAGCAGTTACTGTTTCTATTTCAGATTTCCAGCATCTGCAGGTCCTGATTTTCAAGTTGTATGCTCTTTATAAGTTTACTCAAACAATACCTCTGGGTTTATATTATGAAACACGACAGTTTTAAGGTATTCCTGATACCAGATTAGATTACTGAAAAAATTATGAGAAATATAATTTAACTTTTTTTGCCGTTCTGCTGTTGGGTATAAATTGGGTGTCTAGTGGTGGAAGACAAGCTGGATTTCCAAACAGGATCTGTTCCCCCCCAAAATTCAGTTACTTAGGTGGAGTGGGAATTTCCAGGACTAACAGTTTTGAAAGTAAGCAGTACATTGTAGGCTGTTTAATGTCCATCTTGGCAAAGACCAGAAGAAAAATGGAAAACCCAGACTACATTAAATTTACAAAATACAACTAATTAGCAGGATTATACAAAACTGTCCATATTTCATTATTCCTCAGTCCTTAATTGGTACCATTTTTGTTTGACATCAAAATAACGTTAATTTACACTCACCTCCTCATTAATTGCCACAAGAGAGCTAAAGTTAGCATGTGTTTGCCTTCATTCAGGTCCTGACCTGCGATGCCAACAAGTGAAAACTTGGCTTTGTCCTTTCCCAATTGAACTGCGTAATTACAGTTTTCCAACTGTTGAATAATATAACCTGCATGTTAGCAACTCTAATTTGATTCATCATCTATAAATGCGTTATTTCTTTAAGTTGTAATTTCTTTTAAACTAAAAATGAACTAAGTGTACAGTGTATCTCTTTTAGTGTAGCCCAGACCCGGATTTCACTTGGATTTTTAAATATTTTCTTCAACTATCCAGTCCACAGTGCCATGTCTCCTTTAACCATAAAAAAAAAAAAATATTTCCTCTCCTTCTAACTGGACGACTTCACATTTTCCTCCATATATTAATGTCTACTTTTTATGCCTATCTCCATGTCACCATCAAACTTGGGTAATTGGCTCTCAAACCTATGTTTCCTATATTGAACTGTCTATATTCTTAACAAGAATTAATAAACAATCAATAAATAATTGATTTGCAATGTGAAAAAATGTGAATTGATGGTAGCAGCAGTTTCATTCCAGTATAGATGCAAAAGCAAAAACAGCATGACAATGCAGACCGAGCACTGTAGCTCTGGACTAAAATTAAATGTATGACTCTTTCAATAAAATAGGATAGAGAGTGACCAAATGATAGATACAATGTGGAATTCTTGCATGCAAATTGTTAATTCTCATCAATTCTTTTCCTCAAGGAAAAAAGTTGCGTGAACAATAAATATCATTAAGTGTGGAGAATGAACCACGTGTGGGAACTAGAGAGAGTGATTCCAGGCTCAATTATCTGTTTCTGTGCAGTGGCATTTAATATAGTGTCAGAGGCATTTAGAAAGCTTCCATAGTTTTGTGCTTTCGACAGCCAATGAAACTTGGGGAACTGATGGAGGCCTTGCAGATCAGAAGATGGCTTTGGAAATTTGCTGCAGGCAGTGTGCAGTGATGCCGATATTTCACCATTCACTGAGGCAGGAGGGATGAAAACATTCCACAAGTCGCATGATCCAGAACCAGACTGCAACTTATAATCCCACACACCCCAGCCCACAGTAAATTTTTAGATCTTAGATTTGCTGTCATGTTTTCGGCATTTCAACTCAACATTTCACCAATGAAGACTAGGGTATATTCACTATCCTCAATACATTTACATAGGCTGCTTTTGATCTCCTCACAGTTATTATTAGTCTGATGTACCCCAGTCTATGAAAGATTTAATTAAACACTTACTTTCTTCATGTTGGCACCTAGTTTAGGATACGGTGGCTTATTCACGCGACTCCAATCCACAGGAACCTTGATCTTTTCATAGAGCTGCAGAATCACTAAGGCATCATCCAGGTCACTGAAGCAAAATGACATTTGGATAATTTTATTCAATTTCCAAAAAAAAAGAAATACTGCAACTGAAACATAACAGAGTGTTGTGAGTAAGCAAGTTTATTTGTGTTTTAAGTCTTTTGTTCATTGGAGAAAATATGGATTTAACATTGAAACTGCACTGAGGACAATTATATGGTTATGAATTTGGGACAAGAGTTCACTGCTGCACCAAGTCCATCGTTGTAATATTCTGATTCAGAGTCTGTGTTTCAATGCAGAAAATGGTTGTAATTTCCAGCAGATTGATCAATATCAAAAATGGAAACTGACCATTAACTGGTGCAGAAATTTGGTAGTTGGGGCATGGATGCACAAGTACAGCGCAATGTTCCCTCTGTTATACAAAGCTCATGCAATGAACTCCTGATGAATAAATATTTATTTAGTCAATGCTGAACCCAAGATCAAAGAAAAACTCTCAAAATATTCCATAATAAACTTGCTTGAGTGACCCAATGTTTAAACCAAGCACTGTTTTTAAAACTGTCTTTGCTGCCAGCCTGGCCTGTGAGATCCATCAGCAGTTTGTATTTCATTCAAGATTTCAGCGTCTGCAGTCTAATGTGTGTTCAGTTTCTTTCCTGGGTGAATATTTGTGGAATAGTTTGGAGTTTATGTTCAATGCAGGTTGTTTTGTACAATTTAGCTTGTTCTGCAAAACATGATTTTTATCCTCATTAAAAATGTACGTTGTATGAAACTGTAGAAGAAATAATTAGATTTAAATGACTTGGTGGCACCATCTACTGATAGTAGTGAATAACCATACAATCACTGTATCATAGAAACATAGAAAATAGGTGCGGGAATAGACCATTCGGCCCTTCGAGCCTGCACCGCCATTCAATATGATCATGGCTGATCATCCAACTCAGTATCCTGTATCTGCCTTCTCTCCATACCCCTTGATCCCTTTAGCCACAAGGGCCGCATCAAACTCCCTCTTAAATATAGCCAATTAACTGGCTTCAACTACATTCTGTGGCAGAGAATTCCACAGATTCACCACTCTCTGTGTGAAAAATGATTTTCTCATCTCAGTCCTAAAAGACTTCCCCCTTATTCTTAAACTGTGACTCCTTGTTCTGGAGTTCCCCAACATCGGGAACAATCTTCCTGCATCTAGCCTGTCCAACCCCTTAAGAATTTTGTAAGTCTCTATAAGATCCCCCCTCAATCTTCTAAATTCCAGCGAGTACAAGCCGAGTCTATCCAGTCTTTCTTCATATGGAAGTCCTGCCATCCCAGGAATCAGTCTGGTGAACCTTCTCTGTACTCCCTCTATGGCAAGAATGTCTTTCCTCAGATTAGGAGACCAAAACTGTACGCAATACTCCGGGTGTGGCCTCACCAAGACCCTGTACAACTGCAGTAGAACCTCACTGCTCTTGTACTCAAATCCTTTTGCTATGAATGCCAACATACCATTCCCTTTCTTCACAGCCTGCTGCACCTGCATGCCTACTTTCAATGACTGGTGTACCATGACACCCAGGTCTCGTTGCATCTCCCCTTTTCCTAATCGGTCACCATTCAAATAATAGTCTACTTTCCTGTTTTTGCCACCAAAGTGGATAACCTCACATTTATCCACATTATACTGCATTTGCCATGCATTTGCCCACTCACCCAGCCTATCCAATTCAACTTGCAGCCTCCTAGCATCCTCCTCACAGCTAACACTGCCCCTCCAGCTTCGTGTCATCGGCAAACTTGGAGATGTTGCATTTAATTCCCTCATCCAGATCATTAATATATATCGTAAATAGCTGGGGACCCAGCACTGAGCCTTGCGGTACCCCACTAGTTATTGCCTGCCATTCTGAAAATGACCAGTTTACTCCTACTCTTTGCTTCCTGTCTGTCAGCCAGTTCTCTATCCACATCATACCACAAAATACACTATTATTAACTATACTTCCAGTTCAATTTCCCAAAGCCATGTAATATCTTCTTAACATCAATGCTGCAGCAAGTTGCAAACAATATTGCCATTAAATGTAATTCACTTAAAATTGTAATATTTAGGCAAATAAACATAGAACATAGAGGGATCTTGTGGTCCAAGTCCATAGCTCCCTGAAAATGCCAACATACGTTGATAGTGGTAAAGAAGGCACATGGTATGCTTGTCTTCATTGGTTGGGACATTCAGTATAAGAGTCAGAAAGTCATGTTGAAGCTTTATAGAATTTTGGTTAGGTCACATTTAAAATATTGTGTGCCATTCCAGTTGCCCCAATTACAGGAAGGAAGTGGCTTTGGAGAGGGTACAGCAAAGGTTTGCCAGAATGCTGTCAGAATTAGAGGGTATGAGCTTATAAGGGGAGATTGGACAAACTTGGATTGTTTTCTCTGGAACATCAGAGGCTGAGGGGAGACCTGGTGAAATATATAAAATTATGAGAGGTATAGATAAGAGTAGACCATCAGAACCTATATCCCCAGGGTGGAAATATTAAAGATGCGAGAGTATTTCTTTAAGGAGAAAAGGGCAAAGGGCAAACTTATTTTTGCACAAGTGTGGCTGCCTGGAACGTGCTGCCCAGAGTGGTGGTGAAAGCAATACAATCGTGGCATTTAAGAGGCTTTCGGATAGGCACATGGATATGCAAGAAATGGAGGGATATAGATCATGTGCTGGCAAAGTAGATTAGTTTATCCTGGTATCATGTTTGGCATGGACATTGTGGCCAAAAGGCCTGTTCCTATGCTGTACTGTTCTATGTTCAGATTGTGGGCACATTTTTTATTTCAACTCATTCATTGATGTGAATACCGCTGGCAAGACCACATGCGGTGATGGTCTTTTGCTTTATTCTATAATCATTGCAGTTGGCGTGGAAGCACTCCCACAGTACTCCTTCAACACCAAGGTCATTCCAGCATTTTGAATAAGTAATGAAATAGCAGCATTATTAGGGGGGTTGACGTGAATTTTCAGAGGAAGTTGTATGGCATTTAGGGCCCTTATGTTTGGTTTCTGTGTCCGTCTGAATGACAGAGGTCACTGGTTTCAGATGTGCTTTTAATAGAATTTTAACACATTTCTGTACAATGAATCTTACTTATGGCATATAACATGGGCATGGCCTATCACTGATAGAAGAAGCAAAGATTAAAGGTGGTGGATGGGCTAACAGTCAATTAAGCTTCTGGATGGTGTCAGGTTTCTTGAGTTGCTGGTTGTGCATTCATCCAGGTACTGGTAAGTGAAGAATATTCCATTGCACTCCTAATTTATGCCTTGAGAGGAAAGGTTTTGGGGGGATATGATGCAGCTTTATAGGACTTGGTTAGGCCGCATTTGGAGCCTTCCGGTCGCCCCAATAGAGGAAGGATATAATGGCTTAAGAAGGTGCAGAGGAGGTTTACCAGAATGATGCGGGGGGTATTAGCAACAGGGACAGACTTGGATTATTTTCTCTGGAATGCCAGGGGTTGTGTAAAGACCTTACAGAAGTATATAAAATTATGAGACCCATAGATAGGGTAGACATTCAGAACCTTGTTCCCAGGATGGAAATATCAGATACTGGAGGGAACAGCGAGAGGGGCAAAGTTTAAAGGAGTTGTGCAGGACAATTTTATTTCTCCACAGAGGGTGGTTAGTGCCTGAAACATGCTGCCGGGGGTGGTGGTTTAAGCAGATGCAATAATAGCATTTAGGAGACCTTTTAGATAAGTATATGGTTATGAAGGGAATGGAGGGCTATGGATTATGTGCAGGCAGATAAGAATTGATTTTGGCATCATGTTTGGCAAGGACATTGTGGGCCGAAGGGCCTGTTCTTGTGCTATGAATCAGGAAGTGTGTCAGCTGTCATAGGATAAAGCCATTGACCTGCTTTTGTAGTCAGAGTATTTAATGGCTGGTCTAGTAAATATTGACGCAAGATGCTGATAGTGGTGAAATAATCAGTAATAGCAAAAGTTGTTTTGTGTAGAAGTGGTAGTCATATCTTCGCTTGTAAGAGACTGCCGTTGCCCGCTACACATGGCATGTGTGTCACTTGCCATTGCTGTATGTGAGCCTGAATGTTGGCCTGGTCTTGTTGTAAACAGGCATGGACAACCGCACCGCCGACTGGATCGTGATCAGCGTTCGATGAGCATGAGGGGGGAGGAAAATGGAGGAACCGCCGTGGGGGGATTGCTGTGGAGAACAATGGGAGAACAAAGGGGGACCCGGTGTAGGGGAGGGGGAGGGCACTCTAGTTTAGAATTCTCTGCCCAGGGGATAAGTCTGCGTTTGTTTCTTTGTTCGTTCTGGTTAAGGCGCTGTGCACAAGGCAGCCAACCAACAGTCGCTTGTCTTTTTCTTTTTGTTTTCACTTTTAATTTCAAGTTTTCGTGTACCTTGTGTGTTGTGACTGTTGGCGGACCAATTTCCCTCTGGGGATGAATTACGTTTTATCGTATCGTACTTGTCCGAGTTGTTCACTCATTACAATTTACAATGGCAGCAAGGTTATGAATTAAACATTCATGGTGACTGATAAGGGCACTATTTATTCTTCACGGATGTAAAGACCCCACAGCACTCTTTAAAAGAAAGACTTTTTTCCTTGTGTGGTGATCAATATGTATCTCATGATTGTCATCACTGAAATATATTACCCAACACTGTTGTTCATGGGAGATTGCAATGCTACCCTATTAATGACTACATTACACCATTAATGATTACATTACAAAATAATTTCATGGATATAAACTCATTCCAGATTCCCTAATATTCAAATGTAATATTTTATATTGAAGATTGCCTTGGAGCATTCAGCATGGATGTAGCTGCAGTGGATTTGACATTAAGCATTCAAGTCTACATGGCATTTTTAAGTCTGACAGTTTTGAACTTCAACAACATTAACTTGTTGTGAATGATGCACTTGCCTCTGATTTCACTTGGATAGTGTTCTGTGTGGTAGGTCCTACAATCTGTTCCTAACCTTTGCTGTGTGCCTCACCTGTACAAATGGTTCACACGAGGAGTCACACCAAGTGAGTTCATCCAGTTTCTGAAAGTCCTTTCCTCTCTTGTTTCGCCTATATTAAAAAAAAAAAATGCCTGAATGATTCACAAAATTATTGAAGCAAGTAGAAAATGCATTTTATTACTGTCAAAAAGGAAATAATTTGGCTGTGGGCCGAGCATCGAAAATGTGTCTAGAATTTGACTTTCGTGACCCATCTCTGGAATCTACTTGAAATTTTGCACAGATTTAGATAAAATATAATTGAGAAGGAAGTCATAACTTGTCAGTGCCAAAAGTTGCACATTAATTAATTAAGTTAATTAGAAAATGAGATCGAAAAAGTAAGCACCTGGTGTTCAATGCTCATATTACTCCATGGGAGCCTAATTCCATGCTGCTGTCTATTTAAACCATATATTATAATTCCATATATATACATATGACTTGTGAATATGACTGGTTATACATAATTATATATAATTATATTATATAAAAGTAATATAATGAATATAATTGTGAGTATGTATTTTGAATGAGACTGCCGCAGAACTCCTGAACCCACCTAATTAATGGGTGAGGGCAGTTCCTGTGGGTTCCCCCGTTTACTGAACCTCACTGAATGCCAGTGTGCTGAGTGGGGGTCACGGCAGTCGTGGGACTGGGGCAGTGTCAGGCTGGGGGAAGGTTAAAGCATCTTCCACTGAGAGGAAAATGCCTAACCCTAACCCGCCTCTGCCCCCCCCTTCCAGAGCTGCCCACGGCTGGACTTGGAGACGTTTTGGGACCGGCTGTGGGCTCCGTAAGTGTGGCCGCTCAGTGCATCCACCTTGGCCAGCATGCCCTTCTGGATCATCATGGTGGTGATGGTGGAGAGCACGCTCCCAGGCCGCCTTCAGCACCCCCATATCACCGGCTCCAGGCACCTTCTGTGTCTGGGCTTCACTGTCAGGATCGGAGGTAGACAAAAAAGCAGGAGAAACCCAGCAGGTGAGGCAGCATCTATGGAGCAAAGGAACAGGTGATGTTTCGGGTCGAGACCCTTCTTCAGAAGTGGCTGATATTGCTCTGAGACCAGTCTGAAGAAGGGTCTGGACCCAAAATATTGCCTATTCCTTTGCTCCATAGATAGAAACATAGAAAATGGGTGCATGAGTAGGCCATTCGGCCCTTCGAGCCTACACCCGCCATTCAATATGATCATGGCTGATCATCCAACTCAGTATCCTGTACCTGCCTTCTCTCCATACCCCCTGATCCCTTTAGCCACAAGGGCCACATCTAACTCCCTCTTAAATATAGCCAACGAACTGGCCTCAACTACCTTCTGTGGCAGAGAATTCCACAGATTCACCACTCTCTGTGTGAAAAATGTTTTTCTCATCTCGGTCCTAAAAGACTTCCCCCTTATCCTTAAACTGTGACCCCTTGTTCTGGAGTTCCCCAACATCGGGAACAATCTTCCTGCATCTAGCCTGTCCAACCCCATAAGAATTTTGTAAGTTTCTATAAGATCCCCCCTCAATCTTCTAAATTCCAGCGAGTTAAAGCCGATTCTATCCAGTCTTTCTTCATATGGAAGTCGTGCCATCCCAGGAATCAGTCTGGTGAACCTTCTCTGTACTCCCTCTATGGCAAGAATGTCTTTTCTCAGATTAGGAGACCAAAACTGTACGCAATACTCCAGGTGTGGCCTCACCAAGACCCTGTACAACTGCAGTAGAACCTCGCTGCTCTTGTACTCAAATCCTTTTGCTATGAATACCAACATACCATTCGTTTTCTTCACAGCCTGCTGCACCTGCATGACTACTTTCAAAGACTGGTGTACCATGACACCCAGGTCTCGTTGCATCTCCCCTTTTCCTAATCGGTCACCATTCAAATAATAGTCTACTTTCCTGTTTTTGCCACCAAAGTGGATAACCTCACATTTATCCACATTATACTGCATCTGCCATGCATTTGCCCACTCACCCAACCTATCCAATTCACCTTGCAGCCTCCTAGCATCCTCCTCACAGCTAACACTGCCCCCCAGCTTCGTGTCATCCGCAAACTTCGAGATGTTGCATTTAATTCCCTCGTCCAAATCATTAATGTATATTGTAAATAGCTGGGGTCCCAGCACTGAGCCCTGCGGCACCCCACTAGTCACTGCCTGCCATCCTGAAAAGGACCCGTTCACTCCTACTCTCTGCCAGCCAGTTCTCTATCCACATCAATACTGAACCGCCAATACCGTGTGCTTTAAGTTTTAAGTTAAGATGCTGCCTCACCAGCTGGGTTTCTCCAGCTTTTTGTCTACCTTTGATTTTCCCAGCATCTGCAGTGTCGGGATTGTCATTAGGCCGGGGACGAGTGAGGATGAATATTTGAGCCACCGCCTTCAGTACAAATCCAAGGCATGTCTAGGTGCGCCATGTTTGTGAGCGCCCCAACCATCTTTTCCCGTAACTAGGGGCCAGTGCTCCGGGTAGCATCCTCGAAGGGGCGGGATCTATGTGAACACCTGATTTGACACCTGCCATCTGGGACGGGATGGGGGCAGGATCCATGTGTACACGTGATAGATGTGGCCCGCCATCCGCTCACAGACATGCGCAAAGGTCCTATAGCGAGCAAGATAGTCCACTCGACGAAAAAGACGTGGTACGGTCATGGGCAGATTCATGGGTAATTTTCGGCCCCATTTCCGTGACCGGCTTCCGTCTCCGCACCAAAGATCCCATAGGATAATAGTGCGGAGACGGAAGCCGATTACAGAAACATCCTCATAAAAATAAAAGTTATTTGGTAAAAATCTTCTCCTCATTTTCAGAATTTTAATTTATTAACACAAACTGTTCCCCTGCAACGTTGATTACACTGCGGGTCAGGTCGGGTCGGGTCCGGTTATGGAAATGGATTGAAAAAAAGCCCACATTCCGTTCCGTCAGCCCATTGCATTTAGCAAGAGTGGTCTATCTTGCTCCGCTATAGGTTCTTTGGACATGCGTCACGGCCCCTATGCAGAACAAGGTTGCCGATCGGTGGTTTAGACAGAGATCTCGCAATGGACTTACAAAGCGCTTCATAAATGAAGCATTTTAGGCTGTCAAAAGCATTTTAATTTTCTCAGGAGCTTACCTTCCAGGAGGCTCCAGTCTATGTCCTGATTCTCAGGCTTTCGAAGAGCTGGATATTTGTTGAAAAGATTGGCGACGAATGCCAAGTTTAACTTGGGGTTTCCACGGACGACATCTGCTGGCGTGACAAACTGTCTGCAGCCAAGTTTGTCAGCTTGTTGCAGCATAGACTCGGCACGTTTCAGATCATCATTTTCCTGAACGAGAAATTGAAATGTGTGCAGTATTTCATTTGATATGTTGATTTTTTTTAAATTTCAAGCTGTAATGCTGACATATTCTCACGTACACTTAAGGGCCTGTCCCACTTTGGTGATTTTTCAGCAGAGTGCCGGCGAGTGTCAAGCTCACGGCACTCGCTGAAAAACCGGGAAGTGGAACGGCAAGTGTCAAGAATGGAACACACACACGCACGCACACACGCACACACGAAGGTTAAGACGGCTAGCACAGTGTACGGCAAGTCCTTTAAAAGAGCGGAGGGGGGGGAGGGGAGGGGAGAAGGGGGGGAGAGAACAGTGGAAACACTTTTAAGAAGCCAGACAACTTTTAATAAGCCAGAGATACCACAAAAGAGATTGGTATACAAACTTAAAGCACACGGTATTGGTGGTTCAGTATTGATGTGGATAGAGAACTGGCTGGCAGACAGGAAGCAAAGAGTAGGAGTGAACGGGTCCTTTTCTGGATGGCAGGCAGTGACTAGTGGGGTGCCGCAAGGCTCAGTGCTGGGACCCCAGCTATTTACAATATACCTTAATGATTTGGACGAGGGAATTAAATGCAACATCTCGAAGTTTGCGGATGACACGAAGCTGGGGGGCAGTGTTAGCTGTGAGGAGGATGCTAGGAGGTTGCAGGATGACTTGGATAGACTGGGTGAGTGGGCAAATGCATGGCAGATGCAGTATAATGTGGATAAATGTGAGGTTATCCACTTTGGTGGCAAAAACAGGAAAGTAGACTATTATTTGAATGGTGACCGATTAGGAAAAGGGGAGATGCAACGAGACCTGGGTGTCATGGTACACCAGTCATTGAAAGTAGGCATGCAGGTGCAGCAGACTGTGAAGAAAGCGAATGGTATGTTGGCATTCATAGCAAAAGGATTTGAGTACAGGGAGCAGGGAGGTTCTACTGCAGTTGTACAGGGGCTTGGTGAGGCCACACCTGGAGTATTGCGTACAGTTTTGGTCTCCTAATCTGAGGAAAGACATTCTTGCCATAGAGGGAGTACAGAGAAGGTTCACCAGACTGATTCCTGGGATGGCACGACTTCCATATGAAGAAAGACTGGATAGACTCGGCTTGTACTCGCTGGAATTTAGAAGATTGAGGGGTGATCTCATAGAGACTTACAAAATTCTTAAGGGTTTGGACAGGCTAGATGCAGGAAGATTGTTCCCGATGTTGGGGAAGGCCAGGACAAGGGGTCACAGTTTAAGGATAAGGGGGAGGTCTTTTAGGACCGAGATGAGAAAATCGTTTTTCACACAGAGAGTGGTGAATCTGTGGAATTCTCTGCCACAGAAGGTAGTTGAGGCCAGTTCGTTGGCCATATTTAAGAGGGAGTTGGATGTGGCCCTTGTGGCTGAAGGGATCAGGGGGTATGGAGAGAAGGCAGGTACAGGATACTGAGTTGGATGATCAGCCATGATCATATTGGATCACGGTGCAGGCTCGAAGGGCCGAATGGCCTGCTTCTGCACCTAATTTCTATGTTTCTATATTTCTATACACAGCTGTGAAGTTCGGCGGGCATTTAACATTACCGGTTGGTTTTCCTTGGTTCTGAAAACTCGTGCTTACGTTTTTTTCCCCCAATGAGCCAATGAAAATGCCCGGTCAGCAAAGGAGATTAACTAAAACTACCTACGGTTACCTCGACTACCTACAACTACATGGCGACCCCACTAACACTGCACCTATGATTAAAAAAGTATCGATTTTCTCCATGGCGACCAATTTTTGTTGCAGAAAAATGTTCAACATGTTGAAAGATTTGCTGCGACCATACTGAGGCCGTGACTAGTTCCCAGAATGCGGTAACTCCTCGCGACCATGAACGAGACTCACGAGGGACCACAAGCGAATATGTGGTGATCATGAGGTGACGCAGAGTCTCCTGCACTCGCCTAAAAAGTCGCCGAAGTGGGACAGGCCCTTTACTATCACTCAATCCCTAGCGACTAAATAATAGATAGCAACTGTGATGAATTATCCTCAATCAAGGGAACTCTCAGTCATTGAATTCAACTGTGCATATTATAAAGGGATGTCAACCATTTAACTAGTGTCTGACAAAGGGAAATAAATCACTATTCTTCCTTCAATGGGCTGGAACCAACCTTTAATCAGACTGAACAATATTTTAGGAAAATGCAACATGAATACATGCAAGCAAGTCATGTTAAGGCTGTACATTAGTACGTACATTGATACCAGACATGTCAACTGGAATCGGTGCCTCTCCCTCTTCCTCTCCTTTTGGTGCAATTTGATTGAGAAGGTGGAAATAAGCTTTTGAATCCTGTGGGATTAGTGAGAAGACTTGAGAAAGTGGAACATGTATTATACAGATTTAGCTCATATACATACAATCCTGCTAGTACAACATATTCATTGATTCTGTAAAGATTTACTCCTGTCACAAGAAAAATGGTAAACAGGAATAACCAACAGCTAATTCAGTTGAATTGTCTTTAGTCACATTAAAAGCACATTAATCCAATGCATTAGGAATGGTTTGACCTGATACCTTCATTAGGTTACAGAAGTCGGTCAGCTTTTGAATTCACCCACATGACAACAGTCCAGAAACACGAGACATCCAGGGGACAGCATTAAGAGTTCAAACAAAGAGGAAAGTAAAAGCTGAAGAGGAATTGGCATTTGGAGGAACACATAAAGGATATGTCAAGGGACCCTTAGCTACTGTAGCACAACAGTGAAGACATGGTGAAATATTGTTCAAATCATGTTGCAATCACCTCTCTTACATATAACTTAGCAATGCAGAAACATTGTTCTAAATGAAGTTTCTTTGTGCGAGGTGATGTAGCGTCTCTGTTACTGGATTAATAATTCAGAGTACAAGAGTTCAAATTCCACTCTGTGAGAAATCTAAAAAACTTGAAACTAAAAATCTATTATGGATAAAGATGATAGTGAAGCTGTCAAATTGTAGTGAAAACACAATTGGTTCATCCATTTGGTCATCTTGACATGGTTAGGTTACTGTGCGATTCCAGTCCCACATTAATATGATTGATTTTTAATGTCATGTCACATTTACTGCTCTTTTAATCAGATCTCTATTGGGACTTGAAGGAGAAGATCCAGTAAGAGCATGCAAATGCCACCTTTTTCAGTGGTGACTGAGAATAATTGGAAAAAAAAGTATTTAGTCATAAAATTACTGAGATAATTATACAGCACATAAACAGGTATTTGAGCTCAACTTGTCCATGCCAATCAGGATGTCCATCTACACTAATCCTATTTGCCCACGTTTGACCGATATCCCTCTGAACCATTCCTATCTATGTACCTGTCTAACTGTCCCTTAATATTTCTATTATTTACATCTTTGCGGGTAAGCGGGCTTATCCTAATTCTGTCTCTTGACTCAGAAAGCTGTGGCTTCAAGCCCTCTCTCGAGACAAAAGCTGGTTATCCAGTGGTGAATTAAAGCTGCGCCAATGAATTTCAGGTGAGATGATTGCAGGAAATCCCACTGCACCAGAAGTGAACAGTTAGCATGGCCTTGGTACTCACTCTGCCAACACATCCAAAAGAAAATTAATTGCCCTTGCTTTTGCCATCTTGCTGTGCACAGGATAGCTCACAAAAATAATTTATTAAAAAAAGCTTTGGGACGGGGACTTTAAAGCCATTTTGTAAATGCACATGCTTTCTTCTTTCACTTGCATTACATTGCTGATTGAGCTCTGTCAGTATTAAAATAGTAATTTTCTCTTCTATGCCTATTTTCTTTTATCATGGATAAACCAATGAAGGCAGAAGCTCTGTTGACCCATTGCTCAGAGGACAAGATCACAGTTTCTGGATCTCTGTAGGAATGGAGCTCCAGAATGATTAGCAGCAGCTCTGGGGTAATTGGAAGGCCTTGAGCCAGTTCTCCCTCTGGAATCTAAATCTGGTAAGATTACAATATGAACCAAAGCTGAGACAATTCTACCAATTAAAGTTTGGTGCTTGTGTTTGAATTCAATTAATTCTCGTGAATGATTTATTCTGTAATCCCTATCTGTTCTAGCAGATACCCTTAACATTCATTGAATGTGTAAATTATTTATTTTGTTTTAAGATGATTTTTCAATAATTTCTTTGACTGAAAAGTTTATAATGTTTCCACTAGTGCAATGAACCCTCACTAAACCCTCACAAGGAAGGGAAGTTGCGGATTGAACCGAGCAAAGAGGCAAACAGTGAATATCTTAATTGTACGGTGAATTAAATTAAGAGAGAGAGAGATTTAGAAGGCTGTGAAACAGGACTGCTCAGCTGGCTGGATGCTCCTCACTACCATTGAATAAGGTCCATTACATGCATTCTAGCACAAATTTACTCCACATTGCTCCATTTAAGCAATCATTTTGGCACTATACTAAATTGGTCAACTAAATATACAACTGCCACAGTGTCATATAACACTTAGATAATGGAATTTGTAAGCTACAAGGAGCAAGAATGAACTTACTGATTACTATTTTTTTAAAGAAAGGAAATAAAATCAGCGTTGATCTTATATCTAGCAGTGAAACACCTAGGTGACATCAACGTGAGCGAAAGGGATCACTGCCTAGCAATGTATCAAGGGGATTCCAAATGTTGAACAGCCAATACATTATCAAGCTGGCTGAGTGGCAGCACAGTGCCGCACCAGTAGAGCTGCTGCCTTACAGTGGCAGAGACCCAGGTTTGATTTTGGCTGCAAGTGCCAGCTGTACAAAGTTTGTACATTCCATGTGGGTTTTCTCCAGCATGCTCCATTGTTCTCCCATACTTCAAAGAGGTACAGGTCTGTAGGTTAATTGGCTTTGGTAAGATTATAAATTGTCTGTAGTAAGTGGGATAGTGCTAGTGTACGAGGTGATCACTGGTCAGTGTAGACTCGGTGGGGCACAGTGCCTTTTTCTGCACTGTATCTCCAAGTCTAAAGTAAAGAAAAGTCTAATGATTAACAAACAGATGACAGGAATCTCACAGGCAACAAAATAGGAATTTAAACTGGTAGCAACTTAGAAAATATCCGCTTACACAAACATTTAAAAGGTTCTGTCACTTTTGCGATGTTTTATTGTCATAACAACCTGCCCTCTGAAAAGTTCTTTCATAAATAGCATTGACACTCTGCTTAAAGATATCATGTCGTGTCCCATGGAATATATGGGGAAGGAGACTGGTACCCAATTTTCAACGGGTCACATCAGGGCAATTTTAAGGATCATGATAGGTTTTCTTGAATGGAAGCTGTTAAATCACTTTTAATGATGTTTGTGGCACCCTGGTATGTGCACTTGCACACTTGCCAATTTATATGTACTACTGGTGATTTGGTGAATACGGGAAGCTTTTTTTCTCCACAGGAATTAAGTGAAAATAATTTATAAACTGGCGAACAATCAAACTTTAAGGACTGCTTTGTTATCATATAAAAAACAAGATAAATTAGGATGATTGCTGGAGCGTTGGGTTTTGCCACCAGTGACGGCATCAGGTATTCAAAATGTGTCATCCTGGGGCAAGTGAAGATTGCCCATGTAACGAATTCCCAACACAATGTCTGCAGGTGGTTACTTTCAACACAAAGACTGCAGAGTTCAGAACAAAGGTTAATGACCATCTCAAGGACATTTGGAAAGAGCATTAAATATAGCACATTTTAAAAAAATGTTAAAACAAATTATTGTTGTGTTTTAGAATGTTATCATTTCTGTTGTGTCATCTAGAGGGAACTCAACTCCTTGCATTAAGAATACAACCAACAGCCAGGGCCGGCCTTCAGCCAATTGGACCAACTGCTCCCAATTGGGCCCTGTGCCTAAGGGGGTCCTGCGCTAGAGTTATCTACTCTCGGCTCTCCAAGTACACACAACATATTGCAATATATATGGAACACAATTTGCGGGGGAAATTATTATCGTGGATCGATGTGTCAATACCTATGAGGTGGGCAATGGGGATGGATTTCCCGTCACCTGCCGGGCGGTTTGGGCCCTCCGTCAGGTGGCTGCGCGTGATATTCGCGTGCGATCGGGAGACCGGGAGAGTGCAAGGGATATGGTTAGACATTGCCAGTGCGGCATCGTGGCCATACTGCCGGCCAGCTGCGGGTAATTAACCCAGGCATCCGGGAGAGCAGTGGTTTGCAATGGGATGGATTTGCCGGTATCTACGGGGTGGCGGGAGCCTTCTGCCGGGCGACCCGGTGGTGCAGCGGTAGAAACGAATGCAGCGGCGGTGACCCGGGTTCGATCCCGACTACTGGTGATTTTGATTTGAAGAGAGAACAAAATTATTTTTCCCTTACAGTCATACAAACAATTTAAAAAAACACAAAAAATACAGAACACAGTAGTCCACAACACAAACATCCCCACAGCGGCACCAAGATTCCCCACTGTGAGGGAAGGAACCAAAGTCCAGTCAGCCTCCTCACTGATGTTCCCCAAGGTTCACCCGTGGTAGGGGCCTCCCGAGCACCCTGCAGTCGCCGCTACGGGCGGCCCGATGTTCAGGCCCTCTCGCCGGGAACGATGGAACCCCGATGTCGAACGGGAGAACATCCTCAGTGGCCTGGACCTCCGAGTCGGCCACC
Organism: Okamejei kenojei; assembly: GCA_035221665.1. Taxonomy (NCBI): domain Eukaryota; kingdom Metazoa; phylum Chordata; class Chondrichthyes; order Rajiformes; family Rajidae; genus Okamejei; species Okamejei kenojei. The sequence goes on from CM069142.1 coordinate 41,428,886, forward strand.
TCGCACCGGAGTCCGCGGCTCCCGATGTCCACAGGCCGCGTTGGCAGAGATTCGCGCTGGCGACCCCCGGCAAAGGGTCACAGGACTCCGCGATGTTGAGGTCAGCGCCGCCCGCGTTGGGAACTCCGCACCCACAGCTCCGCGATGTTCGAGCAGCGGTCCAACACTCCGGAGCTCCAAGCGGCGATCCCAGCTAAGGCCTCGCCTGCTCCCTGATGTTTCTAGTGCCTCGCCGCTGCTGCTGAAGCTCTGGTCCGGTCCGGCAGGAAAGGCCGCGCCAATCCAGTTAGTAGGCCGCGAGGAGGGGGGCGAGGGCGCGACTCAGATAATAGTCGCATCCTCATCAGGAAGTGACTGAAGGACAGTTTCCCCCTTACCATACCCTCTTTCCTCCCCACTTAAAATACTGAAAACAACTAAAAAACATACTTTAAACATAACAAAAAACAAAAAGACAACCAGACTGTGGGCGGAGGCAGCCAGTAACAGCGCCACCGGATGTCCAGTAACTGCGCCGCCGGATGTCCACCGGTGCTGTCTGTACGGAGTTTGTACGTTCTCCCCGTTACCTCAATTATGTTTCAAATGATGTTTTGAGTACAAACACCACATCTATATGTGGAAAACACCACTCAACTTTCAATATATGTCTGGATTTGAATTTACCAGCTTCCGGAGAGAAGCGGCCAAATGTATTTTTTTTAATATTTGGTTTAAGCGAGCTCTCGTGAGGAAAGTTGGAGAGTGTCAACTTGGGAGAGAAACCAAGTAGTTAAATCGTAAAATCCGTGCTTTTATAGCAAGTCCACTCTAAAAGGTCTGCAGTAATCAAAGCCTGAAAAGGTAGGATGGGGCTGAAGGCCAAAATTTAATGCCTGGACTGGTTTTTCGCCAATGGTTATTGGTTTTCCAGGATCTAGTTAATTAAATTACTTTTTTTTAAATTTCACAGTCACTAAAACAAGTGGTATTGTAACTATGTACTTTTCAGAGGTGATCTACACATTTTGTTTGTTACTTGTAGGCTTACATGTATGCAATTTTATATTAAAATGTAGCTTGGATCTGTTTGGTCCATTAACTCGCATGCACTTTTTAAGCGCACATTTTGATTACTTTCCATTCTACCATAGAGATATAAAGTCTATAATATATTTTATTTATATTTCTATGATTCTACAGACCTTGGCTGGGAACCTGGGGTTCACCAAAATTGTTCCCAATTGGGCCCCGCACCTCCTAAAGGCCCTGTCCCACTTTCCCGAGTTGCTCACGAACTCTCCCGAGTTTTCCCCTTGATTCGAACTTGGGGAATGTCGGTAGCGAGGCCGTTGGAGTCTGTAGATGTTTCATAGCGGCTCATAATGCCAGCCGTAGGAACTCGGGGCATCAGGTAAGTCGGGACGTTTTTTTCAACATGTTGAAAAATGTCCACGAGTTAAAAAAATAGCCCCGAGTACCTACGAATGGCTGTTACCATAATTCTCTGAGTTCGAATCAAGGGGAAAACTCGGGAGAGTTCGTGAGTAGGTCGGGAAAGTGGGTCAGTGCCTTAAGGCCGGCCCTGCCAACAGCCTTGAAAGAAACCGTAAATCTCAATTCCACTAACCACAAATGCTACTAGCCTCAATAAGAATTTTGTGCATCATTTCAGCTAATTTAGAATAGCACAAAACTGCATATTTGCATCTATCAAGTTATCTTATTAACATATATTACAAGATGCAAACAACCTTATTATGAACTTATTATTTATACCTTAATATCACTGCTGAAGTTGTTAACTTTTTGGCAACCGGCACCTTCCAGGTGGTAGTTGGCCCATCGTAGTAGCAGCTCCTCGGGGGATAGTTTCATCAGGTCCTCCAGATTTTCACCTTCACGGAGCAGTGCAATCAGTGCTGGAAAGAAATAACTCCTTGTGAGTAACAGCAGCTCCATTCTACTGTATTAATTAAGGATGGTCAGCATACTGTGGTGAGGAATTGATGCATAAAGTGTTAGGTTAAACAAACACTTTTGCTACGATAACTCAGAATGTAACAGTGGTAAATTCACAGCATTGTTTCTCCCCATACTCATTGGTCATTAAATAATAATAACAACTTTCACTGGATGATGCCTTCATCAAAAAAAAAAATCACATCAAGGCGATTCACACGAGTCTTCTCACATAAAAATCCGTACCAAACCACAAAGAATTATGAGAGTAATGGGTCAAAAACCTGGTGCAAACAACAGCTTTAAGGAGAATCTCCGTGGAGAAAGGTAGTAATTTAGGAAAGATATTTCAAAGCCTAGATTGTTCGCAGCTGATAGTAGTGCGAGGGTAGTAGATAATGTGGATGGTCAAAGTCTTTTTCTTAGGGTCGGGGTCTGAAACTAGACAGCATTGATGCAAAGTGAGAGGGGAAAGGGGAAAGGGAAAAGGGACCCGAGGGGCAATGTTTTCACACTGCATGTGGTAGGTATACGGAATGAGCTGCCAGTGAAAGTACTAGAGGTAGGTACAATTATAACATTCAAAAGACAGTTGGGCAGGATAGAAAAAGCTTAGTGGGATATGAGCCAAATGTAGGCAAATGGGATTAACTCAGAGAGACATCCAGGTCGGCTAGATCAAATTGAGGAATTAAAAGTTTTAATGGAGTGATGATATAAAGACATTACTTTTGGTGAGAGATTATAGTGAAGCTGATTATGTTAACATTAGATCCAAGCCATTCAGAAGTAAATGCTGTAAGGAAAATATAGAACTCTTGCCAAAAAGATGTTAAATCCAGCTTAATGAAAAAAATCGAGATTAGGGTGGATGAACTGTTATAATCCATAGGATGGATAGACAGAGAGACCTTGCAGATTAGTATTCATCTAAATGAATGGCATAACAGACTGCAAGATCTACTCTTCTATCATAGAGATACTTGTAATAAAAAGTGCTTCAAATTAGCCTCTATCCTTTATATCTTAAACATTAATTAATTCTAAAACCTGAATTACACTGATTGTCAGATTTGATTAATAGAGAACAGGACCCACCTTCATTTCGGCTCAATTCAATGTCTGCAAAAAGACCGATTTTGATGACCTGCCACAGAAGGCCCAACACTAGGTACGGCTTTCCTTCTTTTAGATCCTCAGCACCAATATTAACTACATGGCACCCAATTGCTAAAGCAGAATTCAGAGCCAGATTTAAGTTTTCCTGTGGAAAAATAAAAAAAGTTTGGAAGAAATGGTAAACATTCAACTATATAGGATTGGGGTAGGCTAAGAATATATGCTTGGTTGCACCCACCTTTGGAGCACCAAATGATTTTTGAACAAAATGACATCTGAATAATGTGGAAACCATTTTGTCGGTGGCATTAGCAATCACATCGTAAACACCTCTTATAAATATCAATCAATATGCAATGTTGATTTGATGCCAACACTTTCATTTTGCAAGTCAATGTTGCGAGAAACCCTCTAAACGTCACACTCGTAAACAAATCCATTCTGTTGCTTAAATAATACAATCTAAGGAAGTGATACTGCAACTGAAATCTGACTAAATACAAAGCTGGCAATTTGAAATGCTTCCACTGTTTAGGTTGCCTGATACTCAGCAGAGTGATTGATTGATTATAAATACAGTGTCATACAACACAGAAACAGGCCATTAATTCCACCATACTCATGTAGGTCGCCGAGTATCCCATTTACCAGCACTTGATTTATAGCTTTCTATGCAGTAGTAATTCAAATATTCATGTAGATACTACTTAAATGTTACGACAATCTCTGCCTACAGCACTCTTGCAGTGCATTCAGATTCAAACTACCCTTTGCATGAAAATGTTCTTTCTGAAATCTCCTCTAAACCTCGTACCCCTTAGTCTAAACCTATGGCTTCTACTTTTAGATATCTTTGCTGTGGAAAGAGTTTCCTATCTAGGCCCCTCATCATTTTGCATACCTCTGTTAGGTTCTGCTCGGTCTCTTCCACTCCAAAGAAAACAAATTCAGGCTCTCTTGTTCATCCTCGTATTGGAAAAGCTCCAGCCCTGAGGTGACCCTGGTAAATATCTTCTGCATCCCCTCCTTTGAAATCACACATATCTATATTGTGACGACCAGAACTGTACATAGTACTCCAGCTATGGCCTAATCTATGTTTTATAATGCTAATAACATAACCTCCTAGTTCTTATATTCTATGTGCCAGCTAAAGAAGACAAGGGTCCCTTATGTCTTCTTCACTGCCTTTTTTTCCAGTGTTGCCACCTACAGCAATTCTTGTACGTTAAGGTCCATCTGTACTTCTACATCCTCTGGGGCCCTTCGTTGTGTATGTGTAGGTATGTTACAATACTTACCTTGAGCGGCACTGCAGTTCTGTCACTGCCCGTGTGCGCGACTTTGACGCCTTTGAGAGGGGGGCGGGTTTAAAATGCGGTATTTCAGAAGCCAACTCAAATCGATCTTGAACAGGCTATTTAGTTGATGAAGAAAAATCGCTTTGACTGCCGTTCTCCGAAGTGATTTTTAAACTGGGCTTGCTAATTTAAATTTAAAAGCATCTTCTAAAGCCGTGAACGCCGACAACGGGACGGACCTCGCGTAGGGGACAAGGCAAGGTACCAAGTTTATTTTTTCATTAAAAAGTGCTTCTTAGGATTCCCTTAATCAAAATTTCACGTTGCGAGCAGGTGATTTATTCCCCATATGAACCAGCAGTATTTTTCTTGCCGATATGGGGTTTAATTTCACTGCAATCGCAACGTTCTAATTGATCACGTTCCACAAAATTCCACTCGCAAGATGATTAAAATGGCCATTAATCTACGGGAATTAAACATTAAATTCCTTCCATTTGGCCTATAAATGAATGACAATGAGATTTAAAAATCATGTTATATTGTGAATTCCTGTGTGAATGTTATTTGGACTTAGGCTATTTAAAAATATTCATCTTTTCTTAAGAAATTGATAGATGTTTAGATCTAGTAATTGATTTTTGTAATTAGCAACAGTTGGGTAACTAACTAATTATATGCTTTAATTTCAGGTCATGTAAGATTGTTTCATATTTGTTTCAGAATACTTCAATCTATAATAACTGAACATTTCTTTCAGTTCTCTTAATTTTTAAGAAAGTTATGGGCTTTTGACTGTCCTCGATCACAGCCTTTGTGTTAAGTCAATGGAAAAGCAGTAGGGAACAAGATGATAATTTCCGAGTATGAAAATGGCCATAACTTTTTTAATACTGAAGATATGAAAGTGAATTAGGTGTCAAATTAAACTTATTTTTATGCTTTATCTGATGGGATAAATTGCAGACATGATTTTTTAAATCTCAAAATGTTGTAACATTGTTAGTATGTGCTATCCTTAGCAGACTTCCCAATGTACCTTGCATTTATCTGGACTAAAGTTCATCTGCCATGTCCCTTCCCATCTCACCTCTTGACAATATCATCCTGTAATGAACTATCCTCCTCAGAATTATGGCCAAGAATATAAAGCAGGATAGTAAAAGCTTCTTTAGGTATGTGAAGAGGAAAAAAATAGTTAAGACCCTTAATAAGTTGGACCCTTGAAGACTGAAAAATGTGAATTTATTATGGGGGACAAGAAAATGGCAGATGAGTTGAACAGGTATTTTGTATCCATCTTCACAAAGGAGGACACAAACAATCTTCCCGATGTAGTAGTGGCCAGAGGATCTGGGGTGATGGAGGAACTGAAGGAAATCCACATTAGGCAGGAAATGGTGTTGGGTAGACTGATGGGACTGAAGGCTGATAAATCCCCAGGGCCCAATGGTTTGCATCCCAGGGTACTTAAGGAAGTGGCTCTAGAAATCGTGGATGCAGTGGTGATAATTTACCAATGTTCTATAGATTCAGGATCAGTTCCTGTGGATTGGAGGGTAGCTAATGTTAGCCCACATTTTAAGAATGGCGGGAGAGAGAAAACAGGGAATTATAGACCAGTTAGCCTGACATCGGTGGTGGGGAAGATGCTGGAGTCAATTATAAAAGATGAAATAGCGGCACATTTGGATAGCAGTAACAGGATTTGTCTGAGTCAGCATGGATTTACGAAGGGGAAATCATGCTTGACTTAGCTTCTGGAATTTTTTGAGGATGTAACTAGGAAAATGGACAAGGGAGAGCCAGTGGATGTAGTGTACCTGGACTTTCAGAAAGCATTTGATAAGGTCCCACATATGAGATTAGTGGGCAAATTTAGGGCACATGGTATTGGGGGTAGAGTGCTGACATGGATAGAAAATTGGTTGGCAGACAGGAAACAAAGAGTAGGGATTAACGGGTCCCTTTCAGAATGGCAGGCAGTGACTAGTGGGGTACTGCAAGGCTCGGTGCTGCGACCGCAGCTATTTACAATATGCATCAATGATTTGGATGAAGGTATTCAAAGTAACATTAGCAAATTTGCAGATGACACAAAGCTGAGTGGCAGTGTGAACTGTGAAGAGGATGCTATGAACATGCAGGGTGACTTGGACAGGTTGGGGGAGTGGGCAGATTAAGTTTAATGTGGATAAATGTGAGGTTATCCACTTTGGTATGAAAAACAGGAAGGCAGATTACGATCTAAATGGCGTCATTTGGGAAAAGGGGAAGTACAAAGGGATCTGGGGGTCCTTGTTCATCAGCCAATAGACAATAGACAATAGATAATAGGTGCAGGAGTTGGCCATTCGGCCCTTCGAGCCAACACCGCCATTCAATCTGATCATGGCTGATCATCCCCAATCAGTACCTCGTTCCTGCTTTCTCCCCATATCCCCTATTTTTATGAGCCCTATCTAGCCCTCTCTTGAAAGCATCCAGAGAACCTGCCTCCACCGCCCTCTGAGGCAGAGAATTCCACAGACTCACCACTCTCTGTGAGAAAAAGTGTTTCCTCGTCTCCGTTCTAAATGGCTTACTCCTTATTCTTAAACAGTGGCGGGGGTACACAAAAAGCTGGAGAAACTCAGCGGGTGCAGCAGCATCTAAGGAGCGAAGGAGATAACAGTGGCCCCTGGTTCTGGACTCCCCCAACATCGGGAACATGTTTCCTGCCTCTAGCGTGTCCAAACTCTTAACAATCTTATATGTTTCAATGAGATGCCCTGTCATCCTTCTAAACTCCAGAGTGTACAAGCCCAGCTGCTCCATTCTCTCAGCATATGACATTCCCAATGAAAGTAAGCATGCAGGTACAGCAGGCAGTGAAGAAAGCGAATGGCATGTTGGCCTTTATAACAAGAGGAGTCGAGTACAGGAGCAAAGAGGTCCTTCTGCAGTTGTACAGGGCCCTAGTGAGACCACACCTGGAGTATTGTGTGCAGTTTTGATCCCCTAATACGAGTTGGACATTCTTGCTATTGAGGGAGTGCAGCGTATGTTTACAAGGTTAATTCCCGGGGTGGCGGGACTTTCATATGCTGACAGAATGGATCAGCTGGGCTTGTACACTCTGGAGTTTAGAAGGATGACAGGGGGTCATATTGAAAGATATAAGATTGTTAAGGGTTTGGACACGCTAGAGGCATTGGCTATCTTATTAATCATACTTCCTACATTCAAATGTAGAATGTCCAAATTTTAATGTATGCTAGACCAAGTGGGACCCGTTGGCTCCCGTTCCGCAACAAAGGAGGGGGGGGGGTGCAGCATCGGCATCCACCCCTGGGGTTTAGGGGCTGCGGGGTGCGGGGGTGGGGGGCAGGTGAAGAGAGTTCCCCCTCCCCCACGATCGGCCCTCGCGACTCCCTGCGTTGTGCCCAAACACCAGGAACGTGGGACCAAAATGCAACCAGAACTTGATGAACAGTCCCTTCAGATATTGGTAGAGGGACAGCAACATTGTTACCATTCGCAACGTCCCATTGTGATGTCATTGTGGAAGTCACAGCCAGCTTTGGAGCCCATCGTGATTGGTGCACTGTGAGAGGCATTGTGACATCATCACTGTGAGAAGGCTGGAAGCTGTCTGTGAGAAGGCGGTTTTGGCTGTTTTTAAAATTTCAACGATTAATAACTTCGGACATATAGGTGGAAATGCGGAGGGAAGGTGTTTATCGCCACCAGGGGGAAAATGTGAGTAGGATGTGTGAAAATGGGAAGGCTGTGGCCTCGCGAGATATAGTTATATACCTAGTTATATAGAGATAACAAATAATGAGTCCCAACAGTGATTCCTGTGGTCTACCACTGGTCTAAGGGTTCCAATCGCAAGAGCAATCTTAATCACCACCATCTCCCTCCTATTAGCAAGCCAGATTTTGATCGGATTTGTCAACTTTCCCTGGATCAGATGGGTGCGGAGAAATGGCATAGAAGAGGAATTGAAGCCATCATCGATCAACCATGAAGATATTAAATGGTGGGGCAGGCTTGAAGGGCCTGACGGCCTACTCCTGTACCTATTTTCTTGTAATCTCACTAAAGTCCATGTATATAACATAAAATGCATTGCCCTCATCAATACTTTTATTAAAGACTTCAAAAAATTCCGTCAAATTGGTCCAACATTATCTCCCCCAGATAAAGCCATGTTCACAATCTTTGTTTAATTCCTGCCTTTCCAAGAGTAGATTAATCCTGTTTCTCAGATTTTTTTTCATTATGTCATTGGCATAAATCTAATAGGCTACCATTACCCATCTTATGCCTGCTGCCTTTTGTGAATAAAGTTATTAAATCTGCTGTTTCCAATGGCCAGCAAATATTTAAGTATCTGTAAGGAATCCCAACCTCTGCCTCCCATAGCAGACTTGGATACATCTTGTCAAGCTCTGGGGAGTTATCCATCTTCATGCCCAATAAGACACGTCATAACTTTTTAATGATAACATATAGAATTTGACCATCTCCCTGAACTCTCCAACCAACTCTTTACTGAGCCAGTTTCTGTTGTTGCACCACCATGTCAACAGGGCAGATATGCTCCTGCTACCCTAGATAAGGAGCAGGTGGAGGGAGTAGGGGCTTACAGACAACCTGTTTTCATCTGGTTGTACAGGACCAACCTAACCAAATGAGACCAGTAAATTATCCCTTTCCACTTTCACCAGAAGTCCCACAACTTATTCCTTCATATTATCAACCATCACTGTGTCCATTGGGGCACATCAAATTTAGATATGAAATCGCACCAGAAGTCCACGAATCATAATAATGTATCTTTGTAATTCCTAATGTTGCTACAGAATGCTTCCTATCTGTAGCTGTGTGGTGGCTGTGAAAGACTGCTGACTGACTGACGGTTCAGGAGACTGCAAAAGGCTCCAAGCAGGTCTTGCTTTGCATCTTCCACCTCAAGGACTCTGCAGAAATTTACAAAAGCTGCAGATTATACTCTCCCACGTTGTATCAGCTGGCAATGCTCCCAGGTCATATTCACTTAGGATGGTTATAAGTAGAAAGCTTTAATTGATGCTTGCACCGAGGAATATTAGCCACCTAACAAGAACAGCTAATCAATCTTATGAAATCAGCCCTGGTTGTGCCCTGAAACAATTGTGATTCGAGCCACAGGGTGGGCATGTGGCCTGCACTACGAATAAAAGATGCGACTTAAGTGCACATCATAATCCCTGCATCCATTTTAGGGCAGCTGCAAGATATTTGGCCATTTGGCACAAACATATTTTCCAGTTGAAATAGTCATTTGACTGTAATATTTCTGACAAAATAAAGGCAATGAAATGACCAGCATAAGTTGTGTTAATGAGGGCCACCCCGACGCACTGTTAAAAGGGTACAAATATTTTCATTAATGCAGACCATATAGTTAATCTTAATACCTGTATAGTGAAAGGGGTGAGCTTCTTTTTGTTAATTGTCCTCTCGTCAATGGTATCGGGCACTGAGAGATTGATCATTTTACTAGATTAAAATAGAAGTTAAACACAGCAAAGTGATTAATTACAATGCTAACCAACAAGAAAGACTGTATCCTGTAATTCAGATAAAACCAAAGAACAGTTTAATAAATATACAAGATATTGACCAGGGTATATATGAAATATAGTTTTGATGAAAAATCATTGACCTGAACCATCAACCTTGTTTGACTTTCTACAAATGCTGCCAGACCTGCTGATTTTTTCCAACATCATGTTTTTATTTCAGATTTTCAGCACTTGCTTTCCCATTCATCCTAGCTTTAACTTTTAAGTTTGAAGAAGTGTCCCAACCTGAAACATCACCTATTCATCACTCCAGAGATGCTGCCTGACCCGCTGAGTTACTTCAGCAGTTCGTGTCTTCTTTACCTTTTAAACTCAGATATTCCCCTTCTCCCCCTGCTGGAACCATTGAGCACTTTAAATTACCAAGTAAAGGAAGTAGCAGAAGGAAAGAAGTGAACAGCCATTTCCTTGTATCCTCAGCTTTGAGAAGCTTATCTGATTCACTTTAAATAACAACAGAAAATATTGAAAATAGATCAGGCTGCATCCGTGGTGAGAGAAATTCATTAATACGTTCAAACTCCCTGAGAAATCCAGGAAGAAATCTCGCAGAAGCTGTACTTCCTTGGGAAGCTGCCTCTGTCCCTCATACAAATGTTAAAGTCTCAAACTTATTGGTTGGTTTTCTACTCTGTTCTGGCATTGGACTGCACAGAATCCATTGGTGATGGATTTCTGATGCTGTAGAATCTGCTATTTGAATCTGCCAGCTGCACAAACAGCAGGCCTGATCATTTAAATAATTAATAATGCATAGAACAAGGGAGAGATACAGGTAAATAACAAGCTTTTGAAAATTATAAACATTAAAATGAACACAATTAATTTAATTAAAATGTTTGAGATACCGGGAAAGAAAGAAGGCCGCTACTCTTCACGTTGTATATTACTGATTTGGACGAGGGGATTGAAGGCTTTGTGGTGCAGTTTGCGGATGATACAAAAATAGGTGGAGGGGCAGATAGTGTAGAGAAAGCAGGGACACTACAGAAGGACTTGGACAGGTTGGGAGAGTGGGCAGAGAAGAGCAGATGGAATATAATGTAGCAATGTGTGGAGTCATGCATTTTGGGAGTAGGAATAAAGGCGTAACCTACTAAATGGGGTGAGAATCCAGAAATCGGAGGTGTAAAGGAACTTGGGAGTTAATCTGCAAGTCAAATCGGTAGTAAAGAAAGCAAACTCAATGCTAGCATTTATTTCAAGAGGGCTTGTATACAAAAACAGGGATATAATGTTGAGGCTCTAAAAGGTGCTGGTAAGGCTGCATTTGGAATAATGTGAACAATTTTGGGCATCATATCTGAGGAAGGATGTGCTGGCTCTGGAGAGGGTCCAGAGGAGGTTTACTAAAATGACCCCAGGAACTAGGAGGTTAAGCTATGATGAGCATTTGTCTGCACCGAACCTGTACTCACTGGAATTTAGAAGAATGAGAGGGGACCTTATTGAAATATACAGAATAGTGAAAGGCTTGGATAGAGTGGATGTGGAGAAGATGTTACCACTAGTGGGAGAGTCTAGGACTAGAGATCATAGCCTCAGATTTAAAGGACGTTCTTTTAGGAAGTAGATGAGGAGAGATTTGTTTAGTCAGAGGGTGGTGATCTGTGGAATTATTTGCCACAAAAGGCTGTGGAGGCTGTCAGTGGATATTTTTAAGGCATAGATAGATAGATTCTTGATTAGTACAGGTGTCAGAGGTTATGGGGAGAACGAAGGAGGGAGTGATAGATCAGCCATGATTAAATGGCGGCATAGACTTCATGGGCCGAATGGCCTAATTCTACTATTCCTTGGACCTTTTGAAGGGAAGTTCTGACACAGTATGCTTTTGTTCAGGATTTCTCCACCTTTGAAAATAATTTTTTTAATCTTTTCCATTAAATTCCTTAGTCATTGGAAACACTATTAAATCAGAACTCATATTTCTCAATTTAAGAGAATACAGCTGATATCATTGAAATTGGAGCAACTCAGCTTGACAGGCAGCAACTCTGGTGAGAAGGAATGGGTGACATTTAGGGTCGAGACCCTTCTTCAGACTGAATAGAGAATCCCGCTGAGTTACTCCAGCTTTCTGTGTCTTTCTTCGGTTTAAACCAGCATCTGCAGTTCCTTTCTGCACATACACTGTAATTTAACACCAATGGCCGGATCTAATTTTAATCATATTACTCTGCAGCCCCTCCAAGCCCGTTGTAACTTGCTGAGGTTTGCTGTCCAAAACTGAATGGTATTTTAAACAGGGATCTAATTCTCCATCTCTGCAAGTATTGCTTTTAATATTCAAAGGTTCTACTTGGAAGAGAACATACACAAATACTTCTCACTATTTTGTTCTGAATATCAGTTTGGACTTAATCAAGTGAATCTTTTAATTTTATTTTATAAAAGTTTGATCATTCATAAAGCACCCCAGAAAATCCTGTGTAGCAATGCTGGTGGTGTGTTGTCCTTGACCTACTTGCCCGTGTGAATCCCGGTGAAAGAGACAGCATAAGGTTAAGTCAGGAATATTTATTGGGTCACAGTACTGGAAGACCAATTTGGCTTCCTGATTATAATTGCAAGGAACCAGATTAGGGAAGTAATTTCACGTAAATCGACTCAGAAGCCCCATTCTACTTGATGCATGTGATAATGACCGTTACTAATGAGTAAAATGTGTCTGGCTTACCATAGGATAATGCCATTCCCAACAGCAGCAAAAGGTTCAGTGTCACTGTTGGCATCCATAGGAATGAGTTGCTGACAATCTGGATCCTTTTCCAAAGCCTTATTGATCCAATTAACAAAAGCATATCGTTCTTCCTCTGCAATAAGATATGACTTGATTGACTTATTGAGAGCCACAGAAGGACAGGGGGCAGAGTCCTGTCCCACCTATATACTCAACATTTCTACAGAAATATCACAAACCACTCCCCTCCATATACATTACATATAGTACAACACAGTAATAATAATTTCAAATAACAACCTGGAAAATACAATTTTAAATACTTTACAGAATCGATTCTTGCTTAAAGATTAATTACAGGAACAAAAGAAATATCAATCAGTAGCAATGTATTTATGGTCAGTGTCCTTCACTCTGCAGATAATGAGCTCTAACTGGAAAGCACAGTTCTGCTTTAAATATTCTGAGGAATAGCTGGCAAAAACCTTTCACCCATAGGGTGTGGGATGTATGTCACCGCAATCATCATTCCAGGAGAATTTTTTGTTGTTGTTTTTTTTAAACACCTCCTTCATTGTCATCTGTTCTCAATAATTTGTTAATTCTAGCCAACAAGTCCCTTTTGCCAACTTTGTTGTGAATTTAATCTGGTAACTGAATTTGGGGAAACTAAAGATGTTTATAATACAACTGCCCAAACTGAAAATCCTTTTCAAGGAGCATACGACTACTGGAGTCACAGTATCATATGACACGGAAACAGGCCCTTTGGCACAACTCATCCATGCCAACCAAGGTGCTCCATCTATGCTAGTCCCATTTGCCAGCATTTGGCTCACCTCTTCTATCCATGTACCTGTTCAAATGTATTTTAAATGTTGGTATTGTACCTGCCTCAACTACTTCTCTGAGGATCAGTCTGAAGAAGGGTTTCGGCCCGAAACATTGCCTATTTCCTTCGCTACATAGATGCTGCTGCACCCGCTGAGTTTCTCCAGCACTTTTGTCTACCTTCAACTACTTCTCTGGCAGCTTGTTCCATATATCCACCATATATGTGAAAAAGTTGCCCCTTAGGTACCTATTAAATATTTTCTCTCTCCCTTTAAACCTATGCCATGATTCTTAATCTCCTATCCTTGGAAAAAGACTCTGTGCATTTTACCCTATATGTTCCTCATGATTTTATACACCTCTATAATATTACCTCTCAGCCTCCTGTGCTGCGAGGAATAATGTCCTAGCCTCGCCAACATCTCCCCATAGCTCAGCCCTCGGGTCCTGGCAATATCCTCATAAATCTTCTCTGTGCTCTTTCCAGCTTAATTACATCTTTCCTCCAGCAGGGTGACCAAAATTGAACACAATATTTGAAGTGTGGCTTCGCTAGCATCTTTTTTAACTGTAACATAATGTCCCAACTTCTATACTCAATTTCCTGACTGATGGTCAATGTGTCAAAAGCCTTCTTTACTACACTAACTTCCTGCAATGCCACTTTCAGGAAACTCGTACCCCTGTATCCCTCTGTTCCACAACAGCCCCAAGGGCCCTACTGTTCACTGTGGATGATATGCCCTGGTTTGACTTCCCAAAATGTGGGCTGAGGAATGGCAAATGAAGATCAATCTGATTAATCTTCATTTGCCATTCCTCAGCCCACATGACCAGCTGATCAACATCAGGCTGTAATTCTTGATAACAATCTTCACATGTCTACAATACCACCTATTTGAGTGTCACCTACAAACTACAGTTGCACCATAGAAAGCACACTGTCAGGTTATATCACAACTTGGTTTGGGAACAGAGCACAGGACTGCAAGAAATTGCAGAGAGTTGAGGATGTAGTCCAGTCCATCACACAAGCCAGACATCCCACCATTGACTCCTACATGTACATGTCACGCTGCCTCTGAAAATTAACCAATATAATCAAAGACATCCCACCCCAGTCATACCTACTTCTCCCCACTCCCAATCAGGCAGAAGATACAGAATTTTGAAAGTGTACATCACCAGCCTCGGGAGCAACTTCTTTCTCTGTATCAGGCTTCTGTACGGTGCCTCTATAAGCTAGGGTGCTGTCCGATTCACCTCTACCCCATAGTGGACATTAAACTTTATCTAAGGATCTGGTGCGCTACAATGCTGAGAACTACTGTATACATTCTGCAATCTTTGCTCTACCTATTGTACTCGAGGATGACTTAATTGTATTTATATATAATATCTGATCTGATTGGATAGCATGCAAAATAAAGCTTTTGACCGTACCTTGACACAAGTGACAATAATAAACCTAAACCTGCTAATCACGTCTTGTACATTCTCATCTAAATTGTCCATATAGATGACGAACAACAAAGGTTGCAGCACCAATTTCTGAGGCACACCACTAGTCACAGCCCTCCAGTCTGAAAAACAATCTTGCAAAACCATCGTGTTAAAGAAGGAACTGCAGATGCTGGAGAATCGAGGGTTACACAAAAAGCTGGAGAAACTCAGCGGGTGCAGCAGCATCTAAGGAGCGAAGGAGATAGGCGACGTTTCGGGTCGAAACCCTTCTTCAGACTGGTCAGGGATCAGGGAAACGAGAGATAGAGACGGTGATGTGGAGAGATAAAGAACAATGAATGAAAGATATGCAAAAAAGTATCGATGATAAAGGGAACAAGCCATTGTAAGCTGTTTGTGGTGTGAAAATGAGAAGCTAGTGCGACTAGGGTGGGGGAGGGAGATAGAGATAGAGGGAATGCCAGGGCCCGAGGGCTGAGGGAGAGGTGGGAAGGGGAGGAAACAGCAAGGGTTAACAGAATTGAGAAAATTCAATGTTCAAGCCCAAAGGATGCAGACTCCCCAAGCGGAATATGAGGTGCTGTTCCTCCAACTTGCGGTGTTGCTCACTCTGGCCGTGGAGGACGCCCAGGACCAAGAGGTCGAATACGGAATGGGAAGGGGAGTTGAGGTGCTGAGCCACCGGGTGGTCGGGTTGGTTTTTGCGGACCGAGCAGAGGTGTTCGGCGAAACGATCGCCAAGCCTCCACTTGGTCTCACCGATATAGATCATCTGGCATCTGGAGCAGCGGATGCAGTAGATGAGGTTGGAGGAGGTGCAGGTGAACCTCTGTCGGACCTGGAAGGACTGCTTGGGTCCCTGAAAGGAGTGGAGGGGGGAGGTGAAGGGACAAGTGTTGCATTTCTTGCGGTTGCTAGGGAAAGTGCCCGGGGAAGGGGTAGAGCGGGAGGGGAGGGAAGAATTGACAAGGGAGTTGCCACCTCCAACGTGACCCCTCCACCCGCCACATCTTCCCATCTCCCCCCGTCTGCCTTCCGCAAAGACCACTCCATCCGCAACTCCCTTGTCAATTCTTCCTTCCCCTCCCGCTCTACCCCTTCCCCGGGCACTTTCCCATGCAACAGCAAGAAATGCAACATTTGTCCCTTCACCTACCCCCTCCACTCCTTTCAGGGACCCAAACAGTCCTTCCAGGTCCGACAGAGGTTCATCTGCACCTCGTCCAACCTCATCTACTGCATCCGCTGCTCCAGATTCCAGATGATCTATATCGGTGAGACCAAGCGGAGGCTTGGCGATCGTTTCGCCGAACACCTCCGCTCGGTCCCCAAAAACCAACCCGACCTCCCGGTGGCTCAGCACTTCAACTCCCCCTCCCATTCCGTATCCGAACTCTCGGTCCTGGGCCTCCTCCACGGCTAGAATGAGCAACACCGCAAGTTGGAGGCACAGCACCTCATATTCCGCTTGGGGAGTCTGCATCCTTTGGGCTTGAACATTGAATTTTCTCAATTCTGTTAACCCTTGCTGTCTCCTCCCCTTCCCACCTCTCCCTCAGCCCTCGGACCCTGGCATTCCCTTTATCTCTATCTCCCTCCCCCACCCTAGTCGCACTAGCTTCTCATTTTCACACCACAAACAGTTAACAATGGCTTGTTCCCTTTATCATCGATACTTTTTTGCATATCTTTCATTCATTCTTCTTTATCTCTCCACATCACCGTCTCTATCTCTCGTTTCCCTGATCCCTGACCAGTCTGAAGAAGGGTCTCGACCCGAAACGTCGCCTATCTCCTTCGCTCCTTAGATGCTGCTGCACCCGCTGAGTTTCTCCAGCTTTTTGTGTAACCCTTGCAAAACCATCCTCTGCTTCTTACTATGAAGTGATTTCTGTATCCAGTTAGCTCGCTAGCTCTTCCTGGATCCCATGCAATCTAACCTTCCAGAACCTCTTACCATGCAGAACCTTAAAAACATCCCTTGCTTAAGTCCATATAGTGTAGACTGTGTCTACGGCCCTGCCCCTATCAATCCATCTTTGTCTCATTGTATCTTAATATCCTTTTGTTCCTTTCTTTCTCATGCACATATCTAGTCTCCCTTTAAAGGGAAAATCAAAAGCATCAAATCAGCACTTAGGCATCAAAGTAGAGTCAGGTTTAATTCGAATCACACAAAGTGAACAAGTCACTCTCTAGTACCTGAATATGAGTGCTGAGTTCCTTCACTAGACTTTTCAGTTCCGTGAACTGCACAGATTCCCTCCTTCTTGACGATTTGCTTTCGGAATGTTTTGGCAACTTCATCGCTCTTCAAACCATCGAAAATCTGTGAAAATGCAAGACATCTTTCAATGGGGGAACTAAAATCCATCAAGAGATTTGGGAAACGAGGTTTACAAAGTTCAATAAGACAAGAATGCGTGGCAAACCTATGTCTGTATCTATCTGTCTGTCTGAGAACCTGGTCTGATAAGGTGCTGCTGCGGGTAGCCTCGTGTTTATGTTTTATCCCAAAGAGGGACAGTTGTCAAGTACCCACTAAAAGAGTACACAATGTAACTAAGAGAGGGACTAATTTACCACAATTGCAGGTTATGATAATGCATTAAACAATCTTTGCATTTCTGCTTTTCCTTAGAAGTACTGTTTAAGTTTAGGAGCAAAGGTAATTGAGCAGCTAGCTCCCACACTTAGGATTGTGGTAATGACCAGTTAAAGTTGATTATAGAGTAACACTGATGAGGGCTTTTTATAACTCCATTGTACTTTTTGTAACCAATGCTATGGAATCCTTTTGTTCACACCATTGAGCAGACTGAGCTTCAGTTTAACATCACATCCAGCAGTGCCCTGACAGTATCACAGTTATTGCAATATTCAACAGAAGTGTCAGCCAAGATATGAACTCAAGTCTGTGGAGTGGAACTCAAACCCACACGCTTCAGACTCAGAAATAAATATGCCCTCAATGAGCATGAATCTCACCTTGATAACCAAACAACTGTGGGTGTTGGAAATGTGAAATAAAAGGGCGTTCAGCTTAAAATGTCAATTCAGTCTTTCCTTCCAGATGCTGCCTAATTTGCTGTGTTTCCAATTTGTTCTGGCTTTTAAGCATTAATGGGCGATGCAGCTGACATCAGAAACAGTTATACAAATCATAGTCACCTGGACTGGATGGACTACACCCCAAGGTTCTGAAAGTTGGTAGAAGTAGCAGTAGAGATTGTGAAGACATTAGGAGAGATCTTTCAAGAATTGTTCCAAAGAACTGGAAAATTGCAAATATAACTCCACTGTTTAAGAAGGGAGTGAGGCAAAAGAAATTACAGGCTGGTCAGCGTGACATCTGTGGTTGGCAAGAGTCCATTATTAAAGATGAGGTTTCAGGGTACTTGGAAGCACATGAGACAATAGGCCAATGTCAGTATGGTTTTGTTGAGGGGCGGCCTTGCCTGACAAATCTGTTGGGATTCTTTGAGTGAGTACAAGCAGGATTGACAAAGGTGTGTCAGCTAAAATTGTTTACATAGATTATCACATCTTTGATAAAGAGCTGCACATGAGGCAAGAATAGGAGTCTAAGGTATTAGAGGCAGGGAACTAGCATGGTGAGAAGATTGGCTGATTGGTAGAAGGCAAGAAGTAGGATTAAAAAGGGCCTTTTCTGTTTGGCTGCTGGTGACTAGTGGTGTTCTGCAGGGGTTGTTGTTGGGTCCACATTTTTTATATGTTAATGATTCGGATGATGGAATTGAAGGCTTTGTGGAAATGTTTGTGGCTGATACAAAGATAGATGGAGCGGAAGGTAGTGTTGAGGAAGTTGGGGGTCTACAAAAGGACTTGCATTGGATAGGAGATTGGCCAAGAGATGGCAAATGGAATAGAAACATAGAAAATAGGTGCAGGAGTACGCCATTCTGCCCTTCGAGCCTGCACCGCCATTCAATATGATCATGGCTGATCATCCAACTCAATATCCGGTACCTGCCTTCTCTCCATACCCCTGATCCCTCTAGCCACAAGGGCCACATCTAACTCCCTCTTAAATATAGCCAATGAACTGGCCTCAACTACCTTCTGTGGCAGAGGATTCCAGAGACTCACCACTCTCTGTGTGAATTTTTTTTTTCTCATCTCGGTCCTAAAATATTTCCCCCTTATCCTTGAACTGTGACCCCTTATTCTGGACTTCCCCAACATCGGGAACTGCATCTAGCCTGTCCAACTGCTTAAGAAATTTGTAAGTTTCTATAACATCCCCCCTCAATCTTCTAAATTCTAGCGAGTACAAGCCGAGTCTATCCAGTCTGTCTTCATATGAAACTCCTGGCATTCCCGGAATCAGTCTGGTGAACCTTCTCTGTACTCCCTCAATGGCAAGAATGTTTTTCCTCAGATTCTCAGATTTGGAGACCAAAACTGTACGCAATACTCCAGGCGTGGTCTCACCAAGACCCTGTACAACTACTGTAGAACCTCCCTGCTCCTATACACAAATCCTTTTGCTATGAATGCTAACATACCATTCGCTTTCTTCACAGCCTGCTGCACCTGCATGCCTACTTTCAATGACTGGTGTACCATGACACCCACGATTCGTTACATGTCTCCTTTTCCTAATTGGCGACCATTCAGATAATATTCAGACACCTCTAAACCTCTCTAAACCCCTTGAACCCCATCTGAACACCTCTAAACCCCTCCAAACCCCTCTAAACACCTCTGTACCCCTCAGAACCCCTCTAAACCCCTTTGAACACCTCTAAGCATCTCTACACCCCTCTAAACACCTGTAAAACCCTCTGAACACCTCTGAACCCCTCTAAATCGCTCTAAACCCCTCTAAACACCTCGAAATGCAGATAAACCTCTTTGAACCCTTCTGAACCCCTCTTATCCCATTCAAACCCCTCTGAACCACTTTGAGCATCTCTGCACACCTCAGATCCCCTCTAATCCCCATCTAAACCCCTCTCAACCCCTCCGAACCACTCTATACCCCCCCTAAACCCTTCTAAACCCTCGCAAAACCTTGAAACCCCTCTAGAAACATAGAAAATAGGTGCAGGAGTAGGCCATTCTGCACTTCGAGCCTGCACCGCCATTCAATATGATCATGGCTGATCATCCAACTCAGTATACTGTACTTGCCTTCTCTCGATACCCCCTGATCCCTATAGCCACAAGGGCCACATCTAATTCCCTCTTAAATATAGCCAATGAACTGGCCTCAACTACCTTCTGTGGCAGGGAATTCCACAGACTCATCACTCTTTGTGTGAAAGATGATTTTCTCATCTCGGTCCTCAAAGACTTCCCACATCCTTAAACTGTGACCCCTTGTTCTGGACTTCCCCAACATCGGGAATAATCTTCCTGCATCTAGCCTGTCCAACCCCTTAAGAATTTTGTAAGTCTCTATAAGATCCCCCCTCAATCTTCTAAATTCCAGCGAGTACACGCTGAGTCTATCCAGTCTTTCTTCATATGGAAGTCCTGCCATCCCAGGAATCAGTCTGGTGAACCTTCTCTGCACTCCCTCTATGGCAAGAATGTCTTTCCTCAGATTAGGAGATCATATACGATACAATATAGCGAAGTGCACAGTCATGAACTTTGGTAGAAGGAATAAAGATGTTCACTATTTCCTAAATGGGGAGTGGAGTCAGAAATCGGGGGTGCAAAGTGACTTGGGAGTGCTGGTGCAGGAATCCCAAAAGGTTAATTTGCAGGTTAATTCAGTAGTAAGGAAGGCAAATGCAATGTAAGCATTCATTTCGAGAGGACTGGAATATAAAAGCAAGGTGTTTGCTGAGACTTTATAAGGAAATGGTCAGTCCACATTTTCAAATATTGTGAGCAGTTTTGGGCCTTACATCTGGGGAATGATGAGCTTGCATTGGAGTCCAGAGGAGCATGAGAATGATACCAGGGATGATTGAGTTAACATATCAGGATCATTTGATTGCTCTGGGTCCTTACTCACTGGAGATTAGAAGAATAAAGGAAGATCTCATTGAAATCTACCAAATAATGAAAGGCCTAGATAGAGTGGATGTGAAGCGGATGTTTCCAGTAGTGGGAGAGTCTTGGACTAGAGGGCACAGCCTCAGGCTAAAGGACATACCTTTAGATAGGAGATGAGGAGGAATTTATTTAGCAAAGGGGTTGTGAATCTGTGGAATTTATTGCTTTGACGGCTGTGCAGACCAAGCAACTGGGTATTTTTAAAAGGAAGATTGATAAGTTCTTGATCAGTAAGGACATCAAAGGTTATGGGAAGAAGGTAGACAAACGGGGTTGAAAGGGAAAAATAGCTCAGCTATGATCAGACTTGATGGACCAAATGGCCTGATGATGCTCCTATGTCTTTTGATCCAGTGATCTACGCTTAGCACAATTACATGCTGCTTTTTGTCCATGTCAGGGGCAGTTCTTCCATTATAAATTCTGCTCTCCATAACAGTTTTCCATAAAGCTTACATTTCTCAAGTCTTTCTGACAGATCTGTTGCCCATACTGCAGATTGGCAACAGATTGGCTTCAGCATTGCTCTGTACAGTTCTGGCTCAGAATTCAAAATCTCTATGGGAATTCTCATTTGCTCCATGTTTCAAACTGGCTATATGCTCACTCAAATCCTTGTCGCCATCAACCTCAGCCATCGAAGATCCTTACTCATAATACACCCTTTAAACACTCCTAATAATATCTGGCCACTATTCATGGTGCAATGTTTTGCAAAAGCAATGGGAACAATGATAATAAATTCATCTAAATACAAGTTGTGACCAAACTTTTATTGCTTTTTGAATGTCTGTGTTTATCAAGGTGGGGGAAAATGTTCCTTATAAAAGCTGTAAACCGTTCAGGATATCTGGTTCCAGACATCAAATATTCAGTCCCCGTGAATTCCACTAAGACTAGATATTTGGGACAGATTGCCTATTAAGCACTTGGGAACTCAAAGCTACAGCAAGGTCATGTCCTCTGGAGTTACACAATACTAATGGCAAAGATTGTACTCAGAAATATGCTTATGTTGTTCATGGACTGTCTTTAATTCGCATCTCTGAATCTTTCCAAAAAAAATGTTGTGCTGATGAATTTCACCATATATTGGCCACATAGTTGCCATATCAGGACATTTAATAACACCTGCTATTAAGTACACTTGCCACTGCACATTTATCTTTTTGTGTGGCAAATTGCTGAGCGTAAATTATGTTAATGTTGTGGAACACCCCAGGAATCTAATGACCAAGCAAGTAATTAAAAAATTGAACAACGAGAAAGCCTTGGGGGGTGGGGGCTATAGTTATTGGAAGGAAGAATATGACAGCATGAATGAGAATTTCAAAATCAGATTTTCATAATCAAATTGTTATCATATTTGATCATTTGAATGTTTGAATATTCAAAGTTCATTTCAATATTTTAGGGTATTATTTACCACCACAATTATATAGTTTTGAAGAGATATATTCTGAGCTCAGACATTATTTACAGAGGCAAAATCTACACTAAGAGGGCTGGGTGAGCGGGCGCATGGGTGGGCCGACGGATATATTGCATTTTTTCTTCTTTCTTTCCCTTTTCTCGTTCTTCTCTTTCTTTTCTTTTTAATTTAATGTTCTGTTTGAAATGTTTTTAAATTAAAGCTGTTCCAAAGCTGTAAAATTATCAAGGTTTTTGTACAATTGCTTCCAATGAAATATATATTTTTTTTAAAATTCTGGATGTGTCTAAAATCAAATATATATCGTGCCTTTTGTGTCAGGTTATAAATAGGGAATCTGCCTGATAGACATGGAAAATCCTCGTAATCCTGGTTTATCCATTAATCCAGCTATATATATATTTTTTAAACTGATCGGTTGCTATCTTAACTTTTACAGGACTTTGTTATTCCCAATTAAAGTACTACAGTGAAAGGGTTGCCCATCTTTCTCGAAGTTCTTACGGCGCTGATGGCGTTAAACAGTAATAAATTTACCCTCTCAACAAAACAAACCCAAAGGACCTACATCAAGAAAGTCTTCAAAACTGATTTTGTCTTTCTGATTTCCAGATTCAGCAAACTTTTCTTTTATTTCACGGATTTTGAAGCCTGGTAAAGGTAGGTTAGCTTCTTTAAATAGATTTTGGAGTTCACTGCCGTCAATGTACCCAGACTGGTCGATGTCTGAAATAGAAAATTAGGTACAATTAAAGCCTTTAAAATCATAATACCGCAATGAATTAATCAATTTGAATTAATGTACGACCAGCTTTGAGGATATGGAGCACCCAAGTGCTGTTCATGGACACATATGGTTCTGCTTGTGGAAATTTCTGTGCAAACAGATAACATTTTGTTTTGCATAAATATCTTTTTTTTTTGCAGTCTTCTTTTTACTGTCATGTGTAATTTTATGTATATTTCATGTTTTTGTGTTTGAGTTTGTGTGATGCTACTGCAAGCAAGTTTTTCATTGTACCTGCACCTCACCATACTTGTACATATGAAATAAACTTGTACTTATGAAATAGACTAGCCGCTGCTTGCCCACCCTGACATCCTGCTTCTGGGGTTCCACTTCCTTCAAGAAAAAGTGTGATACAGTGGAGTTCCCACCAAAAAAATACTCTGGCAGCAGGAAGAAAATACAGACAACACCACAGATATTCGCACAATGTCAGAGCTTAGTGTGTCTATTACAAGGAATAAAACAATACCAGGAACAAATTCTGGTCTCTTTTAACTGATTTCTATCTGGAGCTCGGTACTTTGTTACCCAGCCACTTAAACCAATAACATTGTGTAGAAATTATGAAATTTGAAGTATTTGTCCATAAACAATCGTGATGGTGGTCTCAAACTGTGAGTGAATAACTTGAACTCATGCATAATAAGCAATTCGTCCATGCTTGAAAAAACCCGTTTAAGATGGAGAAACAAGGAACTGCAAATGCTGATTTACAAAACCCACAAAGTGCTGGAGTAACTCAGCAGTCTATGGAAAACATGGGTAGGTGACACTTCAGGTTGGGACCCTTCTTCAGACTGGAGGGGGGGGGGGGGGGGCTGTGGAGAAAAAGCTGGAGGAGAGGCACAAAGCCTCGCAAGTGACTGCTAAATATAGGAGAGGATTTTTCTTTGAGAGACAGATATTTGGACAAAGGTCAGAGATGAAATGACAAAAATTATGAGATAAGGATAGAAATGTAAATTGTGAAACCAGAGGAAGGAATATAGGTGGAAAGGGAAGAAGAAATGGGTGAGCATCCAGGTGGGGCACAGGAGAAGGATGGAAGGGAAGGGAAGGGAATAAGGAGGGATTAAGCCGTATACCCTTTAAGCTCGTGAATGGTATTTGTTCAAATGTGGCAGTTTCCTGCACAGTGAACCTGGAGTGGCTGGACCTTAAATGAGCTGAAGATATTTTAGCAAGGTCAGAGATGGGTGATTGTGTCTTTAAATAGACACTGGTTTTACGTTTATTCATTGCAGCCAGGCACATTTAATTATCCTTTATGCTTTAATGTTGCTAGAATGGTGTAGCTCAGTTACCCACCAATTTTTGAAAATGCGTCTTTAAGTTCTTCCAGTTCTTCATTGGAGATCTGTCTTGTTTCTGCCATTGTCGTTTAATATCTCTGATCAATGTGAGCTGAAACTGTAACCTGAAACCAAATTCATAATATTTGGTTTATTTTCTGCATATTACAAGTCAAAATTAGTAATTTCTCTCAAAATCTTTGTATCTACCCAAGAAAGAAAATTATGTTTTATTTAATAAAAACAAATGTTGGAAATGCTTGACCAGTGAAGCAGCATCTGTAAAGAAAGAAAACAGTTAACCATTTATCGCATTGTTTTATTATCAACTGCTCTGACTTTAATTCTTGAATCATCATCTTACAATTCTGTCTTGCTGTCCAATGATTTGAATTCTGTAAACAAAACTTGCTGCAGCAAGAGAAATCTAACCTGGAAATAGGTTAGTGAATAGGTGGTGAATCTGAGGAATTCTTTGTTACAGAAGGCTGTGGAGGCAAAGTCAGTGGATATATTTAAGGCAGAGATAGATTCCAGATTAGTACGGGTGTCAGAGGTTATGGGGAGAAGGCAAAAAGGGGCTAGGAGGGAGAGATAGATCAGCCATTATTGAATGGCGTAGACTTGATGGGCCGAATGGCCTAATTCTACTCCTATCACTTATGCTTATGAAATAGGAGCCAAATCCATTTGTTTGGCAAGTTTTGCGTTTTCATTGCCCCAGAGAATTCATAGTGGTTAACAGTATAGAATCAGCAATGAAATAAATAACAAATTAATATTTTTCTGCTGTTGATAGTCAAGAGATAAATATTGGCTGAGATATCTAGATAACTGTTGTTTTTCTGTGAACTACAGAATCCTTTACAAGAACTTGAATAAGGCAGATGGCTAAACAACTACTCTTACAAAACAGAATCTCTCCTAAATCACTGGTTCCTCTTCGCCACTTCTGAAGTAGCAAACAAAATTATGTTGTAAACT
Source organism: Okamejei kenojei (assembly GCA_035221665.1). Lineage (NCBI taxonomy): Eukaryota > Metazoa > Chordata > Chondrichthyes > Rajiformes > Rajidae > Okamejei > Okamejei kenojei. The sequence goes on from CM069142.1 coordinate 41,454,377, forward strand.
TCAAAAGTGGGATTTGAACCAATACTCCTCTGAGCCAGAATTATTTATGTAGGATTCATATTCTATGACAACAAAATTGGTGACACTCTAATATATTTTCTTGTTTATCTACGGTCTGCTGTCCTTCAGGTACTGTATATCCTTCAGTTTGTCTTACATTAATATCCTTTATTGAATGGGAAACTGATGGGCCTGTCCCACATCTGCGATTTTTTTAGTGACTGCCAGTAACTTGGACAATGGAATTCACCGAAGTCAGCACCAGCGACAACCTACGTCACCTGGTGACAACCTACGACAACCTACAATCTAGAGCATCCTACGACGGCCCAAATTGTTGCTGCTGTCGCCTGTAGTCGCCTAAAAAAATCGCTTAAGTGGGACCGGCCCATAAAGCAAATTACTTAGTGGATGCTTCTTTATTATCCATTTTGCAAAGTCTTCTCTGCTTCTTAAATTGTTAACATAAACATTATCAATTGCACAGAATTTACGCAGAAAAATTCAGCCACTAATCAAATCTTTGTAAAGTTGCAAGTTAACGAAGTCTCAGAACAGACAATATCCAACTACTATTTTTTTCAAGCAATTCCTCGAAAATGGGATACTTTGATTACATGCCTTCCCCACAACTGGTAAATTTGGCATTTAGTGAACTCGGGTGCCATTGAAACTGCATGTCTTAAATCAAAATACTGGAAAGTTACAATGTCAGTGAAATGTTATCCTATTTTCAAATGATAATTTTGTGACATTTAGTGGATGAGGAAACGTGTGGAACATTTTTCCATTATGGGGAACAGCATCACTAATCACAGAACACTCAGAGGCATTACTTCAAAACTGCAGGATCGTTAAGAACTATGATTGGAAACAAGATCTTTGAAGAGACATAAACACATATTTTCCTATTGGTTACATGGACACATTCAGATTCAGTGAAGATAGAAGCAAAATGTGCTCCATTACAAAGGCAGTTTCTATCTTATGCTCTACAATAATCTCCACAGGGGTTGGGGTTGATGGGACAGATGAGATTGATAGAAGCATGTAAAATTACCAGGGGTATAGATTCAGAAGACAGTCAGAATCTTTTTCTCAGATTGGAAATGTCCAACACTAGAGGGCATAGCTATGTGAGAGGGGTAATGTTTAATGGAGCTGTGTGGGGCCATTTATTTTACACGCAGTGAGCGGTGGGGGCCTGGAATACACTACCAGGTGTAGTAAGGGAGGCAGATACTATAGTGGCGTTTAAGCAGCTTTTGGATAGGCACATGGAAATGCTGGGAATAGAAAGATATGGATCACTGAATCCAGCCGGGAAGCACTGTGTGTGTCATGTTTTTTTACTTCTCCAGTACTTTTAACAACATCAAGGGAGCAAGCTGACGAAGATGTGGATGGATGCTCCATTGGATCAACTACCTGACTGGACGACCATACTATGTCAGGCTACAGAACTGTGTCTTGGACATGGTAGTGAGCAACTCAGGGGCCCACAGGGGACAGTCCTCTCTCCCTTCCTGTTCATCATCTACACCTCGGACTTCAGATATAACTCAGACTCCTGCTACCTGCAGAAGTGTTCAGATGACTTTGCAATTAAGGTCTGCATCAGAGAGGGGGGGGAAGCTGAATACATAGGTGTAGTCAACGACTTTGTTGAGTGGTGTGGGCTGAATTGCCTGCAGCTCAACACCAACAAGATTAAGGAGTTAGTGGTGGACTTTAGGAGGTGTGGAACACTGCTATCCCGTCTCCATCAATGGTGTGGATGTGCAGTTTACCAAGGAGTACAAATACCTTGGCGTTTTCCTGGACATTAAACTGGACTGGTCTAGGAACGTTGAGGCCCTGTACAAGAAGGGACAGAATCAGCTGTACTTTTTGAGAAGGCTCCACTACTTCAACGTTCGCAGTAAGATGCTGCAGATGTTTTATCAATCGGTGGTGGCCAGTGTTTCGCTGTTATGTGCTGGGGCAGCCGGGCGGAGGCCGCGGACGGCAACAGGATTAACAAACTCATCAGAAAGGCTGGCTCTGTCCTGGGGGCGGAGTTGGATTCAAGGGAGGTGGTCTTGGAGGGGAGGATGATCCTCAAACTGCGGAGTATCTTGGAAAATACAGCTCACCCCCTCCATGACACATTGGTCAACCTGAGGAGTACCTTCAGCAACAGACTGGTTCCACCAAGATGCAGTACAGAACACCTCAGGAGATCCTTCCACATGGCTATCAAACTGTACAACACCTCCCCCTTCTGTCATGGGATAGACTGGCTCCCATCCCCCCCCCCCCCCCCCCCCCCCCGCTCTCCACCCATCCCCACCCTAATATTTGTACATCCCCAATCCTTACCACTCATCACTTTAATTTCATGTTTCATGTATCTTGTGTTTTATGAATGTTGGCAGACCAATTTCCCTCCTGAGATAAATAAAGTTCAATCGTATCATATTGTATGCAGGCAGATTACTTCAGTTTAACTTGGCATCATGTACGGCACAAATATTGTAGGCCAAAGGGCCCATTCCTGTGCTGTACTGTTCTATCTATGTTCTACGTAGTTTGTTACACAATGGCAATTCTGCTTAAAGACAGTAAACAAATGTTCATGAAAAGAGTCGCAAAGATTCATCTTGAAAATTGGTCTCACCTTTCATTCTTTTTATCAATAAAAAGAGAAAAAAAATATTTGTTCATTGGTTTGTTGCACCAAAGGAGCAAACCTTAATAAACTACATGTTTAAGCGAGGTATAACCTTAACTGGAATTTTTTTCAATATCTGCATCTATATTTAGAAATGTTCAGGTGCAACCCGTCCCTCTTGCACAGGTCAGGTGCATCCAAGATACTAGAAAAGCTCCAGAACAGATACCAATCATCAAAATAACCCTTGTTGGATGAACCTAACAAATTCTGCCCTGTTTATTATCCTGCCTTGAGCAATTCTCAATCAATATTGGGGAAGCTAAAGTCACCCATTGCAACAACCCATTGCAACAAGGTTCTTGCATCCTTCCCCCATCTGTCTACATCTGATCCTCTATTTCCTACTGGCTATTATGTGGCCTATAAAATAATACCATTAGAGTAATTTCTCCTGTCTTATTTTTGTGTTAATGCTTCAGCAGATGTACCCTCTAGTCTGTTCTCTGAGTAGCGCGGTGTCATTCTCTCTTATTATTAATGTAACTCCTCCACCTCTTTTACTGCCCTCTCTATCTTGTCTGACACGCTGAAACCCAGCACATTGAGCTGTCAGTCTTGTCCCACCAGTGTTTCCACTTTGAAGGAAATTACCCGAAATTCGGGAAATTCTGGTTGTCTTCAGGTACTTTTAGGGAAATTGAATAATTTCGGGAAATTTCCCATTCTGGCCTCCGAAGGGGTGTTAAGGTAATACATACATTGCTGCTGGTTTGGCGCTCAAAGGTTTAAACAGAGCGCTGTCAGTTTAACACGTGGAAATTTAAACAAAGAGCTGTCGGCTGCAGCGGTATGGGTTCTAAATATAGCGTTACTGGCTGCAGCGCCATGGGCTTTAAACATAGCGCTATGGCCGCAGCGCTATGGGTCACACACTGTTCAGGAAATTTCTCGTATAACAATGAGTCTTTGGGATTCTCTTTCTCAGTGGAAGTTGAGCCTTTGATTATTTTTCAGGCAGTGGTAGAATTCTGGATAAGCTTAGTGGTGAAAGGTTACCAGTGGGCGGTGGGATAGCAGGTACATTGGGATTGGCCTTGATCTTACAGGACGGTAGGTGGGCTTGAGGGGCTGAGAGGGAGGGGTGGAGAGGAGGGAGAGGGGAGGGAGAGGGGAGGGAGAGTGGGAGAAAGGGAGGGAGAGAGGGAGAAGGAGGGAGCGAGAGGGAGAAAAGAGGGATGGAGAGAGGAAGGAGGGCGGAAGGGAGGGAGAGAGAGGGGGAGAGAGGGAGGGAGGGAATAAGAGAGGGAGGGAGGGAATAAGAGAGGGAGGGAGAGAAAAATGGAAGGGGGAGAGAGGGAGGAAGAGAGAGAGATGGAGGGAGGGAAAGGGGAGGGAGGGAGAGAAAGAGGGAGAGAGAGAGAGAGAGAGAGAGCGGGAGAGAGGGATGGAGGGAGGGAAAGAGGGAGCAAGGGAGGGAGAGGGCAGGAGGGATGAAGAGAGGGAGGGAGGGAAAGGGGGAGGGAGAGGGGGGAGGGAGGGAGGGTGGGAAGGAGGGATAGAGAGCAGGGACTGAGACACATGAGAGCAGGTTGAAAAAACGAAGACAACAAAAGCTGTTGGAGGCAACGAAAGCTGCCTTGCATAGTACTGTATGTGAGTAACAGAAGCAGGCAGATACAATGCAGTTACATAGATCTGTTTTGCCTTGTTCTTCTTTGTGTTGTTAACGTGTGCCCGCAAAAAAACCCAACAACAAATAGCACGCAGGAAGCATTTTTGAAAATTTCAGAAAATACCATCGAATTCCAGGAAATGTGGGATTCTACTTAAGGAAATTCTTTTGAGGTGTTGAAGCACTGTGTCCCACTCACAACAAAGTTTCTGTAATAGTCACATCATCATAATTCCAAGCTCATAATCTAGGCTCTAATTTCATCAGATATACCCACAATACTGTATTTCTTGCATTAATGTAAACACGCTTCAGCCCTTCATTATCCCCACATTCATGAGCCTCTCCCTACCTATCCTTCCTTTGAAACTTACTTGTCATAACCTCCACTTTCTCATCAGCCTCTTAATTTGCTGACCTGCTGCTCTGTTGCTCACCCCCCTGCCATTGTAGTTTAAACCCTCCCGAGTAGCACTAGCAAACCTCCCTGTGCGTCAGAACCAACAGCCACTCGTTCATCTGTCCTATCCTCTTATTCCTACACCCACTTGCAGGTGATGCCAGTAGTCATCCAGAGATTACCACCCTCAAGGTCCTACATGTTATGCTTTTACCTTGCTCCTTATACTCACTCCATAGGAGCTCATCCTTTTTCCTATCTATCATTTGTGCCAGTGTCACCAATAATTTCTGGCGCGCCACAGACACTGCAGCCCCCCCCCCCCCCCCCCCCCCCCCCGGCCCGGAGAAACGGGCACTCCCGCAACACAATATTCCACTACTTACCTGGAGCAGACACCTAGGATCTTTGGTAGACACGAGGCATCGAGGTGATTGTGTGGAGTGCAAAGGGAGATCTGAACGCGCCCGGGCCCACTGCGCACGCGCGGAGAGACAGAGTCATTTTGCGTCGCTACTGCGTCACCGACATCCCCCAACTGCGCAGGCGCGATTGGTCACAATTTTTTTCCCCCAACACTTCCAGCGGGCCGGAACCAGAATTTCGGGTAATTTCCGTCAAAGTGGAAACTCTGATAGCACTCCAATATTTTTTTTCTGGATTTTTTTAACTCTGGGAAAAAAACACCCTGGCCAGAGGCCCCCTAGATTTTGAGGCCCTAGGCTTCAGCCTATGAAGCCTATAGGTAAATCTGGCCCAGCCGAGGCCCCCCTAGAGCTCGAGGCCCTACGCCTAAGCTTGTGAAGCTTATATGTAAATCCGGCCCTGGGGGTAGAGAGGGAGGGGGGGGCAGAGAGGGAGGGGGGGTAGAGGGGGAGGGGTTAGAGAGGGAGAGGGAGAGGGAGGGGGTAGAGAGGGAAGGGGAGGGGTGGAGAGGGAGGGGAGTAGAGAGAGAGAGGGAGGGGGCAGAGAGAGGGAGAGGGGTAAAGGGAGATGGAGCGGGTAGAGAGGGTGGGGGTGAGGGTAGATAGGGAGGGGGCATCTGCCTCCTCCGCCCATCCCATCTCCCTCCTCCACATCCCTATCTCCCTCTACCACCCCACATCCCACCCCATCTCTCTCCTTCTAATTTCCCTCATCCTACTCCCCTCACTCCCATCCCCTGCCCCAGGACCTACCCAGGTTGTAGAGCAGCGCCAGGGCCTGGAACTCGGTCTGGTTCTCGTACTTGGCCCGGTCCTGGCTGTAAATTCCGGCCGTCAGCTCAGCCGCCACCTGGGCTCCACTGCAGGCCCCGACTTCATCTCAAGGCTCGTACCTTACCCCGGACCCAGGCTCATCCTTGGTTCCAACGGTGGCTTCTTTCTCAGCCCCGGTCATGGACCCATCCCAAGCACCAGGCTCGGCTCTCACTCCAGCTCGAGCACCAAGCTCGGCTCCAGCCAGGGCCCGTGGCACCACCTTCGCTACCAGGTGTCGGGCTTTTGGGGTTTTTTTTTAATTTATAGGATTATATCATCGGAAATATAGGTGGGAATGGGACGGGAAGATATTTATTGCCATGACGGGAAAAATGTGAGTAGGATATGTGAAAATGTGAAGGCTGTGGCCTAGTGTTTGGAAGAAGATAGGAAAAGCAGATTGACACATCGTCGGCACAAACACAAACAATAGGAAGAGTTTTAATATTATAGAGATTGTTTAATGACACTGATTGAGTGATAAACATTGGTGAATTCCATTTATTTTATTTTTTGCTTGTAAGCTTAAGCTAGTGGTCCATGCGATGATGTCAGGGATAGTTCTGTGGCTTTTTGTCATTTACAAAAAACAAGCAAATTATATTAAAAGCTCAGCAACAGGAAATGAAAAGGGAGCCTGTGTGCAGCAGCGCTTTAAGGAGGAGGGCTGAAGATATAAGGAACTATTGGGAGGGGATATGAAAGCCCAGGACTCTTCCAGGATGGCAGGACAGGGTAGCATAATGGTGAAGCTAGTAGAGCTGCTGCCTCACAGCAGGAGACCCATGTATGGAGTCAACAACGTGGAAGCGTATGCGTGCAGTTAACGGGAGAGTGTAGGAAAGGTCACGTTTCAACTAGCAGGGCAGGGGGATGGGAACCAATGCAAGGAGACAGAGGGACATAAAAGGAGGACAGAAGCAAAGGTAGAAGGGAGATAAGAAAAACAAACCTGAAAGCGTTGTGCCTTATGCATTGTAATTGCTTTGTGCCAGGAGCATTCGTAATAAGGTTGATGAATTGAATGTGCAGTTATTAGTTAAGGAATATGATATAATTGGAATTACGGAGTCATGGCTTCAGGATGACCAAGGCTGGAAGCTAAACATGCAGCAATATTCGATATTCAGGAAGGATAAACAGAAAGGAAGAGGAGGTGGTGTGGCATTGCTGGTTAAAGACGAGATTAATGCAATAGCAAGGAGAGACATTTGCTTGGATGCTGTAGAATCGGTATGGGTAGAACTGTGAAATAGCCAAGGGCAGAAAACACTTGTTGGAGTTGTATCCAGACCACCAAGCAGCAGTAGCGAGGTTGGGGATAGCATCAAGCAGGAAATTAGGGATGCATGTAGCCAAGGTACAGCAGTTATCATGGGTGACTTTAATCTCCATATAGATTGGGAGCAGTGATGAGTAGGATTTTCTGGAATGTATACGGGTTGGATTTTTAAACCAATATGTAGAAGAACGGACTAGAGGACAGGCCATCCTAGACTGGGTATTGTGTAATGAGGAAGGATTAGTTAGCGATCTTGCTGTGCAGAGCCCCTTGGGCAACAGTGACCATAATATGGTGGAATTCTGTATTAGTGACACGGTTAATTCAGAGACTAGGATCCTGAACTTAAAGAAAGGAGACTTTGAAGGTATGAGTTGGGAATTGTCTCGGATAGACTAGCAAATTATGCTAAAAGGGTTGATGGTGGAGATGCAATGGCAAAGATTTAAAGGCCGCATGGATGAACTCTAAAAATTATTCATCCCAGTCAGGCGACAAAGTAAAACGGGGAAGGCGACTCAACCGTGGCTAATGAGGGAAATCATGGATAGTGTTAAATCCAAGCAAAAGCCATATAAATTGGCCAGAGGAAGCAGCAAAAGCACCCGAGGAAGAAGCAGACTGGGAGAAATTTAGAACTCAACAGAGGAGGACAAAGGGGTTAATTAAGAGGGGGGAAAAACGAGCATGAAATAAAGCTTGCATACAACAACTGACTCTAAAAGCTTCTTTATTCCTTGATGAGTATACGAACACTGTATCATCATATGTTTAAGAAGGAACTGCAGATGCTGGAAAATCGAAGGTAGACAAAAGTGCTGGAGAAACTCAGCGGGTGCGGCAGCATCTATGGAGCGAAGGAAATAGGCAATGTTTCGGGCCAAAACCTTCTTCAGACTCTGTATTTATAAATCAGCTTTTGCAAGGACAGTTGCATTCCAACTAAGACCCAGACATGGTTCAACAACAACAAGCCCTGGTTCACTGCAGAACTCAGACAGCTCCGACGGTCTAAAGAGGAGGCCTACAGGAACAGGGATGCAGACCTCTTGGCAAGCCAAGTACAAGCTGAGAAGAGGAATCAGAGCTACCAAGGAAAGGTACTCTGAGAAGTTGAGGAGCAAGTTCTCAGCTAGTGACTCTTCTTCACTTTGGAAGGGCTTGCAAGAAATTACCAGCTACAAGAGGATAGCTCCCAGCTCTTTGGACAATCGTCAGCTGACCAACGACCTGAATGCGTTTTACTGCAGGTTTGAAAATCAGAAACATAACCCTGGTACCCCCTCCCCCCTCCCCAACCAACACAGCCAGACCCCAGTCTACAAAGAATGAACGCTGCACCCTCACCTTCCCATTCACCACTTCACACCTACTTAAGGCAAGACCAAAGATCCTATAGCAAGCAAGATAGTGCACTCAACGAAAAAGACGAAGTACGGTCATGGGTAGTTTCATGGGTAATCTTCGGCCCCATTTCCGTAACCGGCTTCCGTCTCCGCCATCTTTGTCCGCCATAGCGGAGGAAAGATACTAGTGTGGAGGCGGAAGCCGTTTACGGAAACATCCTCGTAAAAATCAAAGATCTTTGGTAAAAATCTTCTCCTCATTTTCTCTCTGCCTCTCTGCCCTGTTAAAGAGACTCACTGACGGGGGGGGGGGGGGGGGGGGGGGGGGGGGGGGGGAAAGAGGGCGGGCATGAGATCCAAAGCTGAGAACACACAGCCCTTCGGTTTCTTCCCCCATCACGCTCGCTGCCCGGCTCCCAAACTCCAGACCGGTCTGCTCTTTTTGCGGAAAAAATAAACAACTAATTTTGAAAAGGCACAGCGAAGACAAAAAGAGGGAAGCGTGGATTGGAAATGTCTCCCCTTTTACACTGCCATGTGGGCACAGCCTCTTTGCCCTCAGTGCCCCCTCCACCCTTACACAGTCCGATCCCAATCCCGGGGCTTTGAATCCAAAACATTAAAAAAGAAAATTAACAGAATTATAATTTATTAACATATTATTCATTAACAAAAAGTAACAGAATTATGAATCATTAATTTAACACTATATCACATACACAAACTGTTCCCCCGCAACGCTGATTAAACTGAGAGAGGGATATACAAAGTCGGGTCGGGTCTACTGAAATGGCCGATGAAAAGGCTGACATTCCGCTCCGTTGCACACTATACTTCAGCCCATTGGTTTTAGCAGGAGTGCACTATCTTGCTTGCTATAGGATCTTTGGGCAAGACTCCAGTACGAAAAGACTGGACCATTTCACAACCTGACGTCAGTCTGCAAAGACTGGACCATTCTACACCCACCCCCTTCCAGTCACCACTTCACACCCAATCACCCACACCCTCTGTGCTGCACAACATCACTTATCTAATATGAACAAGAAAAATAGAGGAGGTGGAGAGGCTTTTTAGAAGACAAAAAAGCCGGAAATCTTCAGGACCTGACAATGTTTCCCCCTCTACTCTTCAGCTCTATGCCAAACAGCTGGTCTATACAGGCATTTTTAACCAGTCCCTGCAAACATGTACTGTCCCTGCCTGCTACAAAGTCTCCACTATTGTCCCAGAGGTTAGTGCGACAGGCAAGGATTACTTGTCTTAATGCCCGTCGCACTAACCTCTGTAGTCATGAAGACACTCGAAAGGCTTGTGCTGGCCTAGCTGAAAAATATCATGATCCCCCTGCTGGATCCTATGCAGTTTGCATACCTATAGCACTTCATCCTACAGCACCTAGACTGCCAGGGGACCTATGCGAGGATCGTGTTTGTTGATTTTAGCTCTGCATTCAACACCATTGTGCCAGAGCTACTACACTCCAAACTTTCCGAGTTGATTGTGCTTGAACCCCTCTGTCAGTGGATCACCAGTTTCCTGACAGACAGGAAGCAGCATGTGAGGCTGAGAAAGCACATCTCGGACTCGCAAACGCTCAGCATAGGAGCACCACAACGCTGCGTACTCTCTCCTCTCCTCTATTCTCTCTACTACAATGATTGCACATCCACAGACACCTCTGTCAAGTTTCTCAAGTTTGTGGACGACACAACCCTGATTGGACTGATCCAGGATGGGGAGAAATCTGCCTACAGACAGGAAGTGTCACAGCTGGTGTCCTGGTGCCATCGCAACAACCTGGAGCTCAATGCTCTTAAGACAGTAGAATTGATTGTAGACTTTAGGAGAGCTCCCCCTCCCCTCACCCCACTCACCATCAACAAGACCACAGTCACATCTGTGGAGTCTTTTAAGTTCCTGGGAACCTTCATCTCCAAGGACCTTAAGTGGGGGGCTACCATCGACTATACAGTCAAAAAGGCACAACAGAGGATGTACCTCCTACGGCAGCTGAGGAAGCACAATCTGCCACAGGCAATGATGGTCCATTTCTACACGGCCATCGTAGAGTCTGTTCTCACCTTCTCCATCGTGGTCTGGTTTGGCTCAGCCACCAAGCACGACACCTGGAGGCTGCAGCAAATCATCCGATCAGCAGAGAAGGTTAATGGCTGCAACCTTCCCTCCATTGATGAACTGTACACTGCAAGGGCCAGGAAGTGAGCGGCCAAGATCATCTCTGACTCCTCTCACCCTGGCCACAAATTCTTTGACTCACTTCCCTCTGGAAGGCGACTCCGGACTGTCAAAGCTGCCACAGCCAGACATAAAAACAGTTTTTATCCACGAGAAGTTGCTCTACTCAACAGCCAAAAATCCATAGCCTCCCTTTGATCTGGTATTTTGTTGGTTCACATGCTTGATCAATGGTGTTTTATCATTAATGTTTTATTATTATTAATGTTTAGTGTTTTCTGAGCCATTCGTAACTGTCACTGTATGTGATGTTGTTACTTGTGGGCGGAGCACCAAGGCAAATTCCTTGTATGTGAATACTTGGCCAATAAACTTACAAAAAGGAAAAGATTAGTGAGGACAGATGTAGGTCCCTCACAATCAGAGACATGTGAAATTATAATGGGAAACAAGGAAATGGCAGAACAGTTAAACGAGTTCTTAGGTTCTGTCTTCACTCAGAAAGACACAAACAATCTCCCAAAAATACTAGGTGACCGAGGATCTAGTGGGAGGGAGGAACTGAAGGAAATCCACATTAGTGAGGAAATGGTGTTAGGTAAACTGTTGGGACTGAAGGCAGATAAATCTCCAGGGTCTGATGGTCTGCATCCCAGAGTACTCAAGGAGGTGGCCCTAGAAATTGTGGATGCATTGGTGATAATTTTCCAATGTTCTCTCGACTCTGGATCAGTTCCTGTGGTCTGGAGGGTAGCCAATGTAACCCCAATTTTTAAGAAAAGAGGGAGAGAGATAACGGGGAAATTATAGTCCAGTTAGCCTTACATCGGTAGTGGGGAAGATGCTAGAGTCGATTGTTAAAGATGTTATAGCAGTGCATTTGGAAAGTAGTGACAGGATCGGTCAAAGTCAGCATGAATTAATGAAGGGGAAATCATGCTTGACTATTCCTCTGGAATTTTATGAGGCTATAACAAGTAGAATGGATAAGGGAGAGCCAGTGGATGTGGTGTATCTGGACTTTCAAAAGGCCTTTGACAAGGTCCCACACAAGAGATTAGTGTGCAAAATTAGAACACATGATATTGGGGGTAGGATATTGACATGGATGGAGAACAGGTTAGCAGACAGGAAGCAAAGAGTAGAAATTAAGAGGTCCTTTTCAGAATGGCAGGCAGTGAATAATGGGGTGCTGCAACGCTCGGTGCTGGGAAGTTATTTACAATATATATTAACGATTTAGATGAGGGAATTAAATGTGACATCTCCAAGTTTGCGGATGACACAAAGCTGGGTAGCAGTGTGAGCTGCGGTGAGGATGCTATGAGGCTGCAGGGTGACTTGGACAGGTTGGGTGAATGGGCAGATGCATGGCAGATGCAGTATAATGCGGATAAATGTGAGGTTATCCACTTTGGTGGCAAGAACAGGAAAGCAGATTATTATCTGAATGGTGTCAGATTAGGAAAAGGGGAGGTGCAACGAGACCTGGGTGTGCTTGTACATCAGTCACTGTTTGTAAGCATGCAGGTATAGCAGACAGTGAAGAAAGGTAATGGCATGTTGGCCTTCATTGCGAGAGGATTTGAGTTTAGAAGCAAGGAGGTCCTACTGCAGTTGTACAGGGCCCTGGTGAGACTGCACCTGGAGTATTGTGTGTAATTTTGGTCTCCTAATTTGAGGAAGGACATTATTGCTATAGAGGACGTGCAGCGTTGGTTCACCAGGTTAATTCCCGGGATGGCGGGACTGACATATGATGAAAGAATGGGTCGACTGGGTTTGTATTCACTGGAATTTAGAAGGATGAGAGGGCATCTTATAGAAACATATAAAATGCTTAAATGATTGGACAGGCTAGATGCAGGAAAAATGTTCCCGATGTTGGGGGAGTCTAGAACCAGGCCATTTAGAACTGAGATGAGGAGATACTTCTTCATCCAGAGAGTTGTGAATCTGTGGAATTCTCTGCTACAGAAGGCAGTGGAGGCCAATTCATTGGATGTTTTCAAGAGAGAGTTAGATTTAGTGCTTATCAAGGGATGTGGGGAAAATGCAGGAACGGGATACTGATTTTAGATGATCAGCAATGATCATATTGAATGGCAGTGCCGGCTCGAAGGGCCGATTGGCCTACTTTTGCACCTATCTGAATGGTGCAGAAGTATGTTTCAGTCCTGACGTCCAGGGCTGTCTGTGTGGAGTTTGCTCATTCTCCTTGTGGGTTTCCCTTCGTGCTCTAATTTCTTCCAATATTCCAAACACGTGCAGATTGGTAGGTTCATTGGCCACTGTTAATTGTCTCCAATATGATTAGAATCTGGTTTGGGAGTTTAGGGGCATTTGGGGAGAATAAAAATAAATTAACGTCGAAGTGTTATGAATGGGTGATTGATGGCCAGCATTAACTTGGGGGGTTGAAGAGCCTGAATATGTCATTATCACTCTGTCACTCTCCATTGTGTCAAAGACATGATCTGAAGAGTACCTATCCAGTCAAAATTTTCCAAACTGTATCCAGCTAAACACAATATCAAAGATACGTCCTAGGCATTTAGGATCAGGTTCAGGAACTAGGGGTGACAGCATAGAATGACAAGAAGATAATGCTCAGACCCCATAGCAAAGTTAGCTTACTTCATTTCCTACTTCTAAACAGTGACTCTCCTTAAAGGTAAATCTTAATCTATAAAATGCTTAAGTATGTGCCAAGCTTATTAAATTACGGCACAAATATAAATGGATCTAATTGAATATTTTAATAACTGATTCCAGATGGAGCAATGGTAAAATAAAATGTTCTGCTACTTGAGATCCAATGGCAAGTTAACAATTATTTATACATGTCTCTCCGAGGAATGGCCAAGATTTTAAAATAAATCAGCCACACTTTTGAATATTAAATGGGTTGTTCTACCTCAACATCAGACATTTTTTTCCAGTGTATTTTCTTTGTAAAAATATTACTTTGGAAACAGGTCTAAAATGTACCCTCACCTGGGCTGCATGTAATTAATTAGTAAAATCTTGATCTGATGAGTAACAAACGTGTGCCCTCATTCCAGTACTCAAGGCAGACTAGCAGCAGGAAATGACAAATAACATAGGTTCCATTTTGAGTTGCATCATGTACAGAATATCGCAGCATGAATTTCAGAATGCGGTCTAATACCTTTCAGAGTTTTACATCCTGATATAAAATTACCCATTTTCTGAAGTAGAATCTAATGAGATGGAGGAAATTCTATCTGAAAATAATCCTGAAGTAAATAACTTTAAATCACAGAAATTAAATATTTAATATGTTGTCCATTTGCTTTTAAGACATAAAACATAATAATTACTAAGGAAGTTAAATGAGTAACAGGAAGCCATTCAGATCACGTGTCTTTTCTAGGACAGTTCAAAATTAATACAGTTGTATTGAAATGGCACTGCAATTCCTCTAATTAAAAATGTTTAAAACATTTTGTTCCATTTCTTGCCACAGATGCTGCATGACACACCGAGTTCCTCTCTTTTTTTGCTCCAAACTCCAGTATCTGCAATCTATTTTGCCCACCCCCCTCCCAAGATCACACTAGAGAGCAAGAACATGCTTTGAATGCTAAATCTTCGCCACTAACTCCATCTCCCATCATACGTCCACTTATTCATCTTCACTCTTCCAGAAAACCTTAAGTACAAACTCCCCATAAAGTTTATCTCCAACACCATGCATCCAAATGTGTTACTTCTACTGACTATTCCTCAGCATCCCTCTTAATTCATAGCCACCATCCTAGTGAGCCTTCTCCAACTACAATCCACTGTAATGCCATCTCCCTTTGGAAGAACTCTAAGGATTTTTCGATGATAGAAGCACAAGATACAAAGGAATGAGTGGCATGGCCCATTGCAGCATGATGGCATTGGCAGATGGAGGATGGGAGTTTGTACCAATGTGATGACACAATAGGCACCTGAGGAATGGGAGACTAAAGAGAACCTTATTACTTTATACAGCATAAAAAACACAAAGTGCTGGAGTAACTCAGCAGGTCAGGCAGCATCTCTGGAAAATAAATCTTGAAAAGAGGCATGTCTTCTGTGAACCACAAACATGGTGATCAAAACAGGTTAGTAAAGCTCTATTCCCAGTGATATCTCAGCTATTTTTTTCCCTCGGATACTGAAGACATTTACAGATCCTGCTACTGTTTTGCAACATGTAACTTTTAGTTCCTTAATATTCAGTTTCAAAATTTCCCCTGTTGAAACACTGAGACTTTCAAATGAACATTGAATAGGGACATTTAATATAAAGTTCCTCATTTGTAGATTGCAGATTTTGTAGTTTCTGTGACATTTCAAGTTACTAATTCAATTAAAAATAGAATAATATGTTGAAAAGTACAGAATCTGAATGAAACGGAGATTCCTAAGTAAATCTTAAAAATTTGAAGCAAGATTAATTTATGAAATTCAAATGCTCTAACAGACTGATATGTCTGAGAATAAATTAAGTAAACTGTGCTATAATAGTCAGATTTTGATATCACTGCTGCTCTATTAACATTATTTCAGAACAAGTAAACATTTTTATTATATGCTAAATCCATCCTTTTAAGGAAGGACATACAAACCCAGTAAACAGGAGCAGTTCGAGACCATTCAACCCTTCATCTAATTTCTGCCGTTAAATAAGTTCTTAGCTGATCTGATCATGGTCTTGGCTTAACTTTCCCTACAGGTTACTGCAGAATCATTAATTCCACTTATACATGAAAAATCTATTGCCACCTTGGACATATTCAATGACGTAGTCTAAAAAGGTTGGAAAAATCCAAAGACTCATTATCCTCTGAGAGAAGACATTTCCCATCATCTCTATCTTAAATCAGCAACCCCTTATTCAGAAACTACACTCCCTTATTTTTGATTTCTTCAAGTAGGATAAATGTTCTCTCCACATCCGCCCATTCAATCTCCCTCAGAATCTTGTGTTTCACTCATTGCTTCTCATTCTTCTAAACTCCAATGACGACAAACTCAAACTACTTGAACATTCCTCATAAAACAACCCTTTCTTCCTTGGAATCAAGCTAGTGAACCCCCTCTAAACTGGCTTCAATGCAAGTACTCCTTAAATATGGAGACCAATACTGTGTGCAGTCTTCAAGGTGTGATGTCACCAACACTCTGTACAATGCAACAAGACTGCCCTACTTTGATACTCCACCCTGCTTCCATTTGTTTTCTTAATTACTTGCTTTGTGTGCATTTGAAGAAATAAAAAATACCTATTGGTAAAAAAAATGTTGGCATCCACATTCTGCAACAGAATTGCTTGTGGTTCTTTACAACATTGAAGTTCCCTGATACAAAAGTCACCATGTTAAAGTTCCCTATCCAATAGGCAAACAGGGTCTAAACAGAAAATAAAAAAGCGTCTTAATTTAAACTGGTGCAGATTACATATTGTAACATGTGATATAAAGAGGTGTCAAATTACCAGAGATACATTGTTTACATAACCGGCCAAACATAAAGCATTACGAGGAACCTGATCAACAAACATGACATTTTTAATATTCACTGATTCCTCTCCACTCAACCAAACACTCAATAATGTGGCTTTAGAAGATGATGTGTTCATAATCAAAATGCCTGCCTTTCATACAGCCTAACCACAAGCTTATGATTAAAGCATACAGCATTGGCTCTTATCAATGTATCTAAAGATTAATTCCAACACAGCAAGCCAAAATCCTACTTTGGTTCCTTTGCATTGAAATAAATATTTCTCGCAGTAAAATTCTTAAGATCACTCCCATTTTTACCTTGGAGAAACGTTGTGAAGATTCTACTCCACGTTTGCGTTAAAGGAGTCCGCACCTTCTCCTGGAAGAAAAACGTGCATATAGAGTATGTCAAACAGTTGCATTTAGGAGGAAGGAAGTGAGGTTTGTGGTGGTAAGTGACATGTGATTCCAAAAGTGCAAGATTTGTCTTTATAAGGCAATGCACTTTAGAAACTGTTATCGCGTTGTGCAGCTCACAGCCCATGTTCACTATTCGGTCATCCCACCTGTTTACCATTCTCCAACAAGGCTTCATGTTGTAGATTCTAACCAGTTTATCAATAGCAAGTCATCCGAAGTAAGATCCTTCATTTAAATAATTTATAAGAGAAGAAAAAAAAAGAAATCCTCTGCCCTAAGAATTTGAAACCATCATATAATCAAAGCCAAATATGTAACTGGTCCAAACAAAAATGATTAGTATGGTCCAAAACAAAAGTGACTCATGCATGATTTACTATTGACTGGTTAAGGCCTACAGCAGTCTCCTGCAATCAAAATTGACAATGATAGTGAAACTCCCAAATTTAAACCAAAATATGTTGAAGATGAGATCACTTGCAGTACTGATCCTTAAAAATGTGTTCATTTTTATTGCTAATTGTTCCCTTAATAAATACCTATATCCACATTTATGTTGTAAAACTGCCCGTGAGATGCTGACGCGGTTGTCAATGGAGGAACTGGAATGATTGCAGAATGACAAGTTTACATGAATTATTCAGAATTAGAAAAATAGAACCAAGACTTTATAACAATGATATTAAAACAATGGCTGAAAACACAAATTTAAAATGGAGACCGAATTACACCTGCATACCTGATCCTTACTCTCATGTGCAACAACATGGGAGATTGAGAAATGTGTATTATTTCAACAACAATATCATTATAGATTTGCAACAGAATGCAATTGGTAGGAATTGGCAGTAACATTTACTCCTTGATAACCATCAGCGCAGGGGGTCCTCAAGGCTGTGTGCTCAGCCGTCCTGGTCTACTCACTCTATACCCATTACTGTGTAGCTAGACGCAGTTCCAACTCCATCTTTAAATTCGCCGATGACACCACCATTGTTAGGCGAATTACAGATAATGATGAGTCAGAGTATACGATAGAGATCAATCGTCTGATTGAATGGTGCCAGAACAACAACCTTGTACTCAACATCAGTAAAACCAAGGAACTGATTGTTGACTTTAGTACAGGAAGGCCGAGAATCCACAAACCTGTCTTCATCAATGGGTCAGTGGCAGAGAGTCATCAACTCCAAGTTGCTGGACGTGCATTTCTCTGAAGATCTACCCTGGACCCAGCACATTGATGCAATCAGAAAGAAAGCCCAACAATGCCTCTACTTCCTTAGAAGATAGAGGAGATTCAGTATGTCAACGAATACTCCCTTGAACATCTACAAGTGTACAGCAGAGAGCATATTGACTGGTTACATCACGGCCTGGTTCAGCAACTCGAATGCCCAGAAACAAAGGATTATACAAAATGTGGTGAACATTGCCTGGTCCATCATGGGTACTGACACCCCCACCAACTTTTTTTTTTAGTTTAGTTTAGTTTAATGTAACGTGTGCAGTGAAAATTTTTTGGTGCGTGCTGTCCAGTCAGCGAAAAGATAATAGATGATTACAATCAAGCCATTTACAGTGTATAGATATATGATAAGGGAATAATGTTTAATAGTAAGATTAAATGAGAACTTGCCAGTTCGAAGTTTGATCCTTATTTTATGAGGAGTTACGATGAGGGATTACGTGAAGAAGCCCCGCCAGGCGCATGCGCGTCATACTTCAATGCAGCGGCGTGAAAACACAGAAACCCGATAGCCAAAGTAATATAGTAAGGCTTTGAACTATCAGATGATCCTTTTGATTATGAGGGCCGGGCGCAGAGGGCACATAATCCCTCTTCGTAAGTCCTCATAAAATAAGGATCAAACTTCGAACTAGCAAGTTCTCGTTTAATCTTACTATTTTACTTCGGAGTCACGTGAGTGACTACGTGAAGATTTCAAAGCTCTGTGATTTCATGCCGTAGATGCACTCCATACGACAGTGCTTCAGTTGACACAGTAGTAAATATATAATATATTAAACATTGTTTCAATTATTCAATAACTATTTTAATAATAATAATAATAACAATAACAAAAGGAAGTAATAACCCCTCTATCCCAGGGGGAAATTAGAAAGAAATGATATAAAAACAAAGCAATCGCAAATGAAACCGAACCCAACACAGCATGCCCAAACCCTGGCACTAACAACAGGTTTATCATAGAACTTAGAAAAAGTTGCTTCTTTAGACCATCCTGCGGCCTCGAGGGTTTGGTCGAGAGGCACGTCCTGCACCTTTGCTGCGGATGTTCATGCCACCCTGGTGGAGTGAGATTTAAACACATGAGTGTCCACTCCAGCGTAATCCAGAACCTGTTTTAACCATCTAGAAATTGTTTGTGCTGACACTTTTTTATATGTTTTTTTGTGGGTAATGAGCATTTCTATCTCAGAACCTCAGACTCTTAGTTACTTCAATATATTGACTCAGATGCTTAACCACACATAACTCTTGGTCCACAGGGTATGCTTCAAATATTACCTTGGTTCCAGCCATTCCTGGCCTGCTTTGCTTGATTAGATCATAGACATAAAAAGTAATTTTATCTACAGCCAAATGCATACAATCTAATCGTAACATTTGCAATGTTTGTACTCGTTGTGCTGATACTAACTCCATGAGCATAACCACTTTAAGTGTTAACTTCTGAAAAGACAGTGACGTAATTGGAGCCCATTGCCGAAGCAGTGTGAGAACTATACTGACATCCCAGATTTCTGTATATCTAGGTATGGAGAATTTTTATTAAAAAATCCTCGCATAAATCGGGATACTAATGGATGAGACCCAATAGATTGTCGTTCTGAAAAATGTCCTAAGTAAGAGGACAAAGCCCTCCGAGCACTATTAATGGCACTATAACTCAGGTGCTGATCAAAATGCAACATAGCAAGGAACTCCAATACATCCGATATGCTCGCAGTATGATAAGATATATCTGACTGTACACAAAACATTTCCCATTTCTTTATATGAGACATATATTGTTTCTTAGTGCTATCTCTCCAAGCTGTAGTTATGACATCCATGGTCCTATCCGACAGTCCAAGCCCTTGTAACGGTCTGGTCAGAACCTGCAGATTAACAAATTAATACGGTCACGTAACGGATGACTTTCTCCTGTTACTGGATGTACCAACAAATTACTGCAGTTGGGGATCGTCATAAATGGCTGAGTCATCATTCTGAGAACCAATGGGAACCATGGTCTGGAACCACCAAAACGCCTATGGCTGAGTCCTGCTCTATTTTGGTGAGACATTGCCTAATCAGGCAGAATGGGGGAAAGCATAGACGAATGAACGTTCCCAATGTAGCGAGAATGCATCCACCGCTACTGCTCCTGGACCCGGCTCCCATGAAACATATTTAGGCAACTGGTGATTTAATCTGGACGCGAACAGATCAATATCTGGTAACCCATAGCAGCTGACAATCTTTTTAAAAACTTCTGGATTTAACATCCATTCTGTATTGTCATTGAACTTTTG
The DNA here is from genome assembly GCA_035221665.1 of Okamejei kenojei. Classification (NCBI taxonomy): domain Eukaryota; kingdom Metazoa; phylum Chordata; class Chondrichthyes; order Rajiformes; family Rajidae; genus Okamejei; species Okamejei kenojei. Next base: position 41,474,640 of record CM069142.1, read on the forward strand.
TGACCTGTTGTCTGCCACCACATTATCTCTCCCTGGTAGGTAGATAGCTGAGAGCCAGATGTTGCTGGAGATACACCAGTGCCACATGATGTTAGCCAGATTATCACATGAGATTGACCTTACTCCTCCCATGTGATTGATATATGCCACAGCCGTGGTATTGTCCACCTGGCGTTGAACGTGTGAATTATTCATTGTGGAACAATAAGCTTTTAATCCATAAAATGCCCCCAATAACTCCAAATAATTTATACCATGCGTTTGGGGAATTAAATCCTCTTGGACACTCCATCTACCACCACAGCTAGATTCGCTGTCCGTAGCTCGCCATCCGAGAGCCCTCACATCAGTCTGTAAAACCACTGAAGGTTGCTGAACCAACATGTTTTTAGTGGCTTGTGCAACATTGCTAATCCACCATTGTAGCTGGTATCTGCATGGACCTATCAAAGTGATCTGCACGCTTTTTTAGTGCTTGTTCTCTGGCTCGTTGCAGACTTTGATAGTGCAGAGGTCCAATCTCTACAGCAGGAAACGCTGCTACCAATTTACCAATAACCCTAGCTACTTCTCGGATGGAGGGATATGGTTTCTCAGCGAGGCAAGTACAAGCATTTGTAATATCCACAACCTTAGCTGTTGGCAAAGTTACTGACATATCAACTGAATTAATGACAAACCCCAAATAATCAATTGTTTGGGATGGCTGTAACTTAGATTTTGTTGGATGTACCAGAAACCCTAGCCTTTCAAATAGGCTTGTGGTTGCTGAAACCGATTCTTCAGCTGTCTCCTGAGTGGCGCTTACAATTAAAATATCATCCAGATAAGCCATTATAATGTGATTTTGAGCCCTCAGTAACGCCAGTACTGGTTTCAATAATTTTGTGAATAGCCTAGGAGCTGAAGTTAACCCATTAGGTAATGCTTTAAATTGCCGCAGCTGACCCATCCAATTAAATTTCAAGTACCTGTGATAATGATGATGAATTGGTACTGAATAATATGCATCTTTTAGATCTATAGTAGCCATATAACAGCCTTGTGACAACAACTGCTTTACAGTGTTGAAGGTGTCCATTTTAAAATGCCTATACTGGACATAGAAATTTAAGTGTGTGAGGTCTAGAATGACTACAACCCCCATCTTTTTTCGGTCTGGGGAATACATTGGACACAAATTGTTGAGGATGATTAACCGTCCTTTCAATTACCCCTTTCTGGAATAAAATTTTAATTTCTTCTTCTACCTAACAAGTTTCTGGTGCAGCAAACACCAAGACTCTATTAGGCATATGCTGTACAGGTGGATCAACTCCTCCCATAAATTCTAATGTAGAGCCTGACACAGTATCTAGTATAAACCGATCAGATGTTATGCAGCACCATTCATCATAAAACAATTGTAATCTACCCCCAACCGGAGGTTGTGCCCCAGAAGTTTTATCTATGACAGAATGAAGTTCCAGTACCTCAGCAAACGACCTGGAAGGTCTCCTTCTCCCAATATAAGGGTTGATGTTGGGCTGTACTGGGTAATAATATTTTCGCCCCATCGGCCTCCCTCTGCTGGGCCCTGCCCCAACATCAGACCCCCTGCGTATCCAACCTGCTTGTTTTCTTGGAGCAGGGATGAAAGGTTTTATAAGGCCAATTGTTTTGGACTCTTCATCAATGTCCTTGATTTGTTTCGGAAGATTTTCACCGAATAAATAATCCGGTGCCCGGATATTACTTGTCCTGCAAATTTTGGATGTAACGTTGGCCGACTGGCGATCTTCATTATACAATTAATCAGAAAATAAGCATTGAAGAATAATGCGAGCATGTCTTTTTGCATTTTAGACATCGTTGACCCTTGTGTCATCTTCCCAAACTTCAGTGATGCATCAGGGGTAGGACCGCATTTAAATTAACGTTCCGCTTTTTCTGACACAGGCTTCTACCCGCGATGCCCCGGTAGGGGCGGCCATCAAAGAGGCGTCAAGACCACGGCAGTGAGGCCTCGTGACGATGGGGCCACTGGGAAGGTGAGGAGGGAGAGTGGGGGGATTGACAGAGAGGAGGGGGTAGGGAGGGTAATTGCCATGTCCACTCCCTCTCGCACCCTCCCTCTCTCCCCTCCCTCCCTACCTCCTCCCGATTTACCCTCAATCCTACCCTTTCTACCCCTCCCCTCCCTCCCTTGCCCTCTCCCTCTCTATCCTCCCCCCCCACTCTACCCCCTCCCTCTCTATCTCTACCCCCTCCCTCTTTGCCCCTCTCCTTCTCTACTCCCTTCCCCCTCCCTCTACCCTCTCTCGTCCCCCTCCCTCTACCCCTCCCCGCTCCCGCACTAATCCCTCCCCCTCTCTCACTACCCCTTTCTCTACCCCCTCCCTCTCTACCCCCCATCCTCTCTACCCCCCCATCCTCTCTACCCCCCCCTTCCATCTCTACCTCCCCATTCCCTCTCTAGGGATTGAAGAGGGAGGGTGAAGAGGGGGAGGCGGGAGTGCTGGGGGCTGAGAAATGAGCTGCGCCTGCGTAGTTGGGGGCTATGCGTGAGTGGTGGAATATTGCGTTGGCGAACGGATTGCATTGGGGGAACGGGTGAGTGGTGGAATATTGCGGTGGGGGAGTCTGCACTTGGTCTAGTTTAACCTTAAAGATCAGAGCAGTGGTGACCTTCACTGTTATCAATTCTGCTTATGTGAGCTTGCCAAAGAGACTGGTGTTCACAGGCCAGTCCATCATTTCATGCAGTAAACTGATGGAAGAAAGGATTTTGCTCGAGACTTCAGAAGGCGGTCAATGCTAAAATATGATGGTAGTCTGGGTTTTTTATGATCCCAAATGTGTACACACAGCGTATTTGGACAGCCTTGATTGCATCAGGGGTTGCGTACCCATTGGATTTTTACTGAGCAATGGGTTTTGAAGACATGAATCAGAAATATAATAGTGCACCTGCAAGTTTTCAGGATCCAGGTTGATGGGCCAGCATCTGAAGTGTAGCTTCTTTGCCAAGTTCAAAAAGCTAATTAACTGCAGTTCACTCCCTCAACTGGGAGCCCGTTTCGGTACACATGACAATTAAAGTTTCTTGATTCTCTTCAAAGGTGAGTTGAACATTACTGTCAGTGCTCCCTAAACACCACATCAACTTTCAAGGAACAAACTGCACTGATGCACATCAGCAGGACTTGAACTAATGTCCTTTGCAGGCAGGTTGCTTGTTCTTTAAGAGAGTTTAAAACAGGTTTTGCAAAATGATGGGAATCAGACGACAGCAAAGCAGGTCTGAAAATGGAAGGCAGAAAATTAATGAATTTGGAAGACAATGCAACCCAATGTTGGAAAATAGATTTTAAAATGAAACTGCATTTCTCAGTATATACCTAAATACATGGAGTATTATGGCTAGATTAAAATTCCTAATGGCACATAAAACTATAATATTATAGCTATTACTGAAACATGGCACGAAGAGAAACAGGAGTGATAGTTTAACATTTCTGATTATAGGGACTTGACATTTGATAGAGATGAAGATAAATAAAAGAAGATGTGAGAATATCAGTGAAAGACACAATCACAGGTCAAGAGCTTATGTTTGAGTGATCATCAAATGAGGCTCCGTGGGTCAAAGTAAAGCACAAGAGGGTCAGCCAGACTGTTGCAGGGCTGCCAACTCTCACGCTTTCAGCGTGAGAATCACGCCTTGGAGCAAATTCTCACGCCCTCACGCTCATGACCGAGTTCTCACGCTGAGTTCAGTCCCTGCGCCAGTTTGTCCCTTTGCGCCGCCTGCCAGCGCTCTGTGCGGTCTGGGGAAGTAACCAGCTGTGAGTAACGTCGCGTCGATGATTGTGGTCGACGCGACGTTACTCGACGACCACAATGAGGCCAAACATCTAGGACAGGGTTCGGACTACGGGCTCACGGCCCATAACCCGAAAAACCACGTTTTTTTTTTCAATTCGTTTTCGCGGGGCTGGGGCAGGCGAGCCGACCTGGGAACTGTGGCCAGTCCCTGGGACGCGAGCTGAGCTGGGAACGGCAGCCAGTCCCTGGGCACACAGAATGCCAACTTGATCAGTATGGACAAATTGGGCCAGCCATGTACATGTTGTATAACTGACTCTATGCAGATCTGAATGGGCTTAGAATTACCATTTAAGCAAAATTGCCCTCACTTTCCCCATTTTGATTCTTGAGATTAATATTCCTTTGCTCTGTTAACAGCGTTAAAGTACTTATGAGGTAGAGTCAGGAAAGGGAACATATTATTTTTTTTAGTTTGCTTTAATTTGTTAGTTGATTTTTTTGTTGACTGCCATAATTTCTGAAATGGTTTTAAAGTAACTTAACTGTTATAAAGCAGTAATAAGTGATTTTTGTCCAAACAATTGGAACGTGCATAAAATGCTTGAATTATTAGCAAGGCTGCCAACTCTCACGCATTGAGCGTGAGACTCGCGCATTTCACAAAATTCACATGCTCTCACGCTGATCACAAAATTATATAATGAGAATAGGACCTGTTTAGCTTAACAAATAGTGTAGGAAGGAATTGCAGATGCTGGTTTAAACTGAAGATAGACACTAAAAACTAGAAAAACTCAGCAGGACAGGCAGTATCTCTGGAGAGAAAGAATGGGTGATGTTTCGAGTCGAGACCTTCAGTCTGAAGAGGTTGAAAACCAGCCATAAAACACAATGACTGGACAGGCCATCACGGGTTATTGATTGGGGACGATTAGCCATGATCATATTGAATGACGGCGCTGGCTCGAAGGGCCGAATGGCCTCCTCCTGCATCTATTTTCTATGTTTCATATTGGTGTATGATAGATCGCTGGTCGGTGTTGACCTGGTGGGCGGAAGGGCCTGTTTCCATATATATTTTTACATATATACCTTAATTTAATTGAACAATATATGATTGAATATGTGGCATTATTTTTGTCTTGTTTCTATATTCAAAGGGTAAGGTTGAAACCGTCTGAAGAAGCGTTTTGGCCCGAAACGTTGTCTATTTCCTTCTCTCCATAGATGCTGCCGCACCCGCTGAGTTTCTCCAGCAATTTAGTCTACCTTCGATACTCCAACATCTGCAGTTCCTTCTTGAACAAGGTTGATTGATTAATTTGTGCAGAACAGTGATGGAAGTCTGACTTTTGCTTTGTTTCTCTGAGCTTTTCTCTATATATATGCATATGTATGATCATGAACAGCATGAATATAATCCGATTTCCATACATGAATATAGTCATTCATATGCTACACCTGTTGATCAGAACCTGGCTCTACTGTGGAATGTAATTCTCACTTTCAACTCTCACCCAATGTTGGCAGCCCTCCTGTTGGGAGTGCACCATTGATCACCATGCAGCCTGAGGAAAGCAGAAGGGCAAATTTCTGACAAGTGCAAAAGGAAGGGAGGGTGGGTGGAATTTCAATTACCCTATTATTAATTGGAATCAGCGTCAAAAGTAGAGAAGGCACCAAATTCCTAAAATGCATGCAGCAGAACATTTTAGCAGGAAGGTATGAAGCAATTCCAGATGCAGCTTTACAAACCAGATAAAAGGAATATCAATGGCAGATTTTTTTTTTATAGTGCATGTAATCAGATTCAGCACAGTTAGAGACAGGGATAAAGGCAAATAGAACTCCCAGTCTGAGAATGATCCTGAAATAAATGGACTGTAAACACCTACTTCAAGGTGTTGATGGAAGGACTGATGAGGATTAGACGGAACAGAATTTATTGGGTGTATACAAGGTTTCCTTAAATAGTATGTAGTTCAACTCAAGGAGAGATCATACTGGACCTTGTGTTGGGAAACAAGCCTGGTCAGGTGACTGGTGTTGTGGTGGAAGAAGAATGGAGATTGTGCTCACAACTTCATAAGTTTTAAGATTTTGAATAGGTACAGGTCTGGATGTTGGGGGAAGGTACTTAATTGGGGCATGACAGATTACAATGTCATTAGGCAGGAACAAAGGAGGGTAGATTGGGAGCAGTTGTTATTGGGTATATCCACAGATGATATGTGGGAGTCAAAGGCCAGCTGATCAAAGTGCGGGATCAGCATGTTCCAGTAATGCCCCTGTCTCACTGTGCGAGTTGACCCACGAGGTACCCCGAGTGATAGACTCGTGCTGCCCACGAGACTGCAAGTGTAAGATCAAGTGTTGTGGCCGAGTTCCCACGGTATGTAATTGCTGCGATGTTGCAAGTTCCTCTCCCGAGTTAGCAAGTTCCTCTCCCGAAGCAAGTTCACTCTTGAGCCAACCGTGAATGAAGTATGGTTTAATAAAGCAACAATGTTAAAATACATCTCCATCCTGTGGTTTTGAGTTATTTCAGCGCGGCCCGCAGATATGACCTACAATGGGAAAATGCGCATTCTACCAAGCATTTCTTGTTTTTTTATGTTTTTAAATACTTTTTGCAATGGATCTCTATTTTAATAATTTTAAAAAAGGAAGCAGCCGGGTGACTGACATTGAGCGGCCGTTGGGACCCGACAGTACACACACACACACACACACACACACACACACACCACAGAGAGAGAGATGTTCAGAGGAATTAAGCAGCGGGGTGACTGACAGAGCACTGAGAACAGTACAGTACACACACACACACACACACACACACACACACACACACACACCCACACAGATAGATACACACAGACAGCACTGGCCACCACTTCAGAGGAATTAAGCAGCGCGGGTGACTGAGCTATACACACAGACAGAGAGGGAGAGGACACACACACACACACACACACACACACACACACACACACACACACACACACACACAGACAGCAGCTGGCCACCACTTCAGAGGAATCAAGCAGCTCGGGTGACTTTGAGCGGCCACCGGGACCCGACAGCAGACACACACACAGATACACACAGATAGACAGAGAGGGAGAGAGACACACACACACAACTCAGCGGACATGGCAGCATCTCTGGAGAGAAGGAATAGAGTCGAGACCCTTCTTCAGACTTACCCGAAATGCCACCCATTCCTTCGCTCCAGAGATGGCCTGTCCCGCCGAGTTACTCCAGCATTGTGTGTGTCTATCTCCGGTGTGAACCAGCATCTGCAGTTCCTTCCCAATCCCACACTCTCGGCCCCGGGGGGTGGATGGAGCATCACACATGGACACATCCCACCCACCACCCCAGACTTGCCCCTTCGGCAGGTCTTTAAGCCGTTCATTGAGACAGAGTGAAGCCACGGGGACAAGTGGCAGAAAGGCCGAAGATAGACACGAAATGCTGGAGTAACTCTGCGGGACAGGCTGCATCTCTGGAGCGAAGGAAAGTCTGAAGAAGGGTCTCGACTCTATTCCTTCTCTCCAGAGATGCTGCCTGGTCCGCTGAGTTATAAACTCCAGCATTTTGTGTCTATCTTTGGTTCAGTCTTACGAGCAAAAGAACAGATTATTAAAGTTCCCACGGTACACTCACGAGACACTAAGATAAACGCACGGGGCCACTACGTTATTGCAACGAGTTAAAATGTTTCCATTTTACACTTGAACAGTTAATTTGACTCGTGGAAAAAATCAAACATGTTTGATTTTTTTCACGAGTTAACAAGTTTCCCGAGTACCTGCCGTTAGCGCCACGAGTCGATAAGTTGCTCGTGCGAGTTCCGACGTTCCCGCTACGTGATCACCACGAGTGAAAACTCGGGGTCACTCGTGGGCCAACTCGCACAGTGAGACAGGGGTTTAAGGAGGAGGGATAAGGATTACCAAGGAGGTTGTGAACTTAGTCAGAAAGAAAAAGGGTGCGCATGTCAGGTTTAAGAATGTGGTATCAGATGGGGCTTATGAGGAATATAAAGTGAGTAGGAAAGAATTCAAGCAGCCCAAAGGGCCAAAAGGGGCCAAATGTAATTGGCAAGACAGATTAAGAAAAATCCCAAGAGTTTTTATACATACATTAAAAATAAGAGGTTAACCAGGAAGAAGGTAAGGCCGCTCAAAGATGAAGGAAGCTGAGTTACTCGAGACACAAAGTGCTAGAGTAACTCAGCAAGTCTGGCAGCATCTCTGGAGAAAAAGCATGGGTGGTTTCAGGTTAGGTCCCTTCTTCAAACTGAAAGTAGGGGCTGAGGGTGAAGAGCTGGAGTCGAGAAAAGACCTGGACCAATCAGGGCCTGCCACAAATGATCTCAGGTAGGGTGGTGTCTGGTAAGTCCATTGTTGGCTATCGAAGGTGTGATATCAAGAAGAAAACAAAGTGGAGAATTGGGAAACTAGGAAAACAACTAGGGTGGAGGAAGGGGACAAGGGGGGGAAGGGGAGCATATGTTGGGAGAAGTTACTTAAAATTAGAGAATTCAATGTTCATACCACTTGATTTTAAGTTACCCAAGAGATAGGAGGTGCTGTTCCACCAATTTGTGTGGAACTAGCACTGGAGGAGGCCCAGGACAGAAAGGTCAATATGGGAATGGAAAAGGGAATTGTGCTACATCACTGTGATTCTAACAAAGTCAAAATCCAAGAGTCCTTGGATGTATCCCAGGAAAAGAATAAATTACAAAATAAACCACGCTCCTGAAGAAGAACTTGAAATGAAAGAACACGAAAATCCAGTTGTAGTCCTTATTGGGAGTACGTTTTATCATTTTCTCAGTTCCTTCTGAAAGTGACAACTCAATCTAAAACATTTTTGTTTCATCTCACCTCTGCCTCTTTTTGCCAATCGTCTTAAATCTGTGTCTCTGCGTGTCAATCCTTCTAGCATTGGTAGTATTTGCCTCCCCTTCGCCCCCACCCCCCCCCCCCCCCCCCCCCCCCCCCCCCCCCCTCCTCATTTCTACAATCTGTTGATGGATTTGAATGCCGCTATCCAATACTGCCTTGCCTTTTCTGCTCTTAAAGCATGATCCCAGCTTCTCCAATCTGTCTACAAAAGTCCCTCATCCTTTGGACATGTTATTTTCTGATTCCTTTCTCGGGCCTTACCCAAAGATGTCGACAGTGTTGGACACAACACTCCAGTTGTGGCCAATGCAATGGTTTCTCATCATTGATTTTGTACCATTAAGGGCAATCCTTCCCTGATCTAGCAAAATGACTTCCAGAGGCTGACTCTCAGCTCTGACCTCTTCATATTTCTCTCTGGATCATGGCCTGATGGCCGAACATTATGCCTTTGCCTCCAAGACAGATGTTTACTTCACCTGAGGGGATCTTTCCTCTACAGCTTATCCTCAAATCCCTTAGCCCCACAGAGCTCACATCTCCCTGCTCCCCAGGTGCCACAAGCAGATCTGTCCTGATAGACAAATCATTTCAGCCAGTTGGTCCTACAGTATTTGGACGCTATTCTTTCTCCCATGATCTTCTGTATTTCCATTCACATCCATAACACCTCTCATGCCCACTGCCATTTTGAATTTCCAATCTCCTGGTCCCGAACACAACTCACCTTCACCGTGGACATCCAATGCCTCTACATTTCCATCCCACACCAGAGTCTGAGGGCAATCTGCACCCATCTGGCTCTTCCCCATCACCACCCTCCTTCAGTTAATTGAACTCGTTCCCACATTGAAGAACTTCACGTCCAGATCAAACGTAGGAGAACCCACATGCTTCCAAGCTATACCTGTGTCTGTGTAGGAAATGTGGAACAGTTCTCATTTCAGTCCTATTCAGGCCAAGTCTTACATCTCCTGTTTCAATATTTTGTGACTGCTATGGTGGCGCTTCCTGTTCTCATGCAGAACTCGAATCATCACTTTTGTTGCCAATTTTCACCCTACTCTCACTTTTATGCTGCTGACTCTCCCTTCCTCAACTTATTTCCATTTCAGGGGATCAATTAGTGACCAATATCCACCTATACTTCCTCCTACCCTCTCAGTTCATGCAGTTTCATCATATCTTTCGTATTGTCAAGGACAATCCTATTGTGATGTGGCACAAATTGATCAGTTAGAGTCCTACCTCAGGTTCAATAGCTGGAATTCCAGCTCAGCAATGGAATACGGCAGATTATCTCTTGCACAAGCATGAATTTGATTTCCAGTTGTGTTTTTGCACTAATGTCTTATTTTCTTCAACTGTGTTTTATAATTAACTAGACCAAGTGGGACCCGTTGGGCCCCATTCCCCCATCGCAATATTCCACCAAACTGTGCAATGCGGCTGACGGGTTCCAGTTGTGACGCCAGAGATCCCTGTTGGGCAACCCTCCCCCAACTGCGCAGGGCGCGACTGGCAGGTGGGAGCACGACTGCGACGTTTTTAAAATGGCAATAACTTGTTAAATTTAAGATCAATGTGAACACATGTCACTCACCCTCTTCAGTCCCCTATTCCCCTCCTCCATTATCCTCCCTTTCCCCACCCTCCACCAAGCTTCCTCGGCTTCCTCTGCTCACCTCCTCCCTCCCCTATTCTCTCTTCCCCCTCCCCTCCTCCATTAGCTTGCATACTCCTTCCCTCTCCATTTCACCCTCCCTCTTCTTTCCCCACTCCTCCTCCCCACTCCCTCCTTCACCTCTCCATCCCCCATCCTCAGTTACAGCCTCGTTCCCTCCATAGCCCCTCTCCCCTCCCTACCCCCTTCCTCTCCCTCTATCCTCCTCCTCACCTCCCCCCTATCCCACACTCCCCCTCTCTCTCCTCACCTCCCCCACTACCCTTCTCTCCCTCTATCCCCCCCTCCCCCACTCCCCCCTCCTCTCCCTCAATCCCTCCACTATCTATCCTCACCTCCCCAGGATCGCGATGTAAACCACCCTCGGACCTGTTTCCTCCACAACATCGGCGATGAAGTTGTACTTGAGGCAGGGACTGTCGGGGGGACGAGCTGAACAGCCTGGAGGCCATGGCTGCGGGCTCGTTCTTGCCCCGGGTCTCACTCCTCTCCATCCCCCAGGCTGCCAACATTGGGTGAGAGCTGAGAGTAAAAACTTGCGAGGGAGTGTAACGACCTGGGGGGGGGGGGGGGGGGGGGGGGGGGGGGGGAGAGAAAAGGTGCAGTAGGGAGGATCCCCCCCTCCCACGTTAGGGAGCGTTTCCATTTTTCAGCCTGAAATTGTGCAATCTGGTGCATACTGTAGTAAGTCTTTTAACTTACATTTGAATGCAACATTTATGCTTCAAATTGGATTAGGTATGAATAAAGTTAGGCTAAATTACATTCCTAATTACATACCACTAGAGCCAGGCTCTGATCAACAGGTGCAGCACATGAATGACAGTATATTCATGTATGGAAATCAGATGTCAGGTCGTTATGCATATATATATATATAGAGAGAGAAACAGAAACATAGAAACAAGGCAAGAAGGGTCAGACTTCCATCACTGTTCTGCACAAATAAATCAATCAATCTTACGCTTTGACTATAGAAACAATACGAAAATAATGCCACATATTCAACCGTATATGGTTCAATGAAACTCCACCAAGTCCACACCGACCAGCAATCTACCATACACCAGTTGTTTCCTACACGCCATGGCCAATTAACCTACAAACCTGCACTTCTTTCGGATGTGGGAAAAAACAGAATATCCAGAGAAAACCATGAGGTCATAAGGAGAATGTACAAATACTGTACAGACAGCACCCGTAGTCAGGATCCAATCTGGGTCTGTGGTGCTGCAAGGCATCAACTCTACTGCTGCGCCACCGTGCCACCCCATTAAATTATTTTCTTCTGGAATATATTTATTATGGTGTCATGTCAATAAAGATGAACACATGATTCTGATTTCTGCCCTTAGTTGGATAACACACATCTCCAGTCATTGTGTTTTATGGCTGGTTTTCAACCTCTTCAGTCTGAAGGTCTCGACCCGAAACATAACCTATTCTTTCTCTCCAGAGATGCTGCCTTATTGCTGCATTATTCCAGCTTTTAGTGTCTATTCAGTTTAAACCACCATCTGCAGTTCCTTCCAACACTCTTTGTTAAGCAAAACAGGTCCTATTCTCATAATATTATTCACCTCAACTAGGTATTTTCTTCACCTCTGTTGTTGCAGAGAATACAATCCCAGTTATCAAATCTTTCTTCAAAGTGAACATTTTTTTCCAGCTCTGCCAATATGTTCATAAATCGCCCCTGGATCCTCTCCAGAGCAACTGCACCCTTTCTACAGAGTGTCATAGTCTTACAGCATGGAAACAGGCCCTTCATCCCAACTTGTCCATGCAGATCAAGATGCTCCATCTAAACTAGTCCCATTTATCTGCATTTGGTCTATATCCCTTTAAACCTTTTGTGTGCCAGTGTGTGTGTAAGGGTGTCTGTTAGGTTGTGTGTGAGAGTGCGTGTCAGTGAAGCGGCGACAACACCCGGAGCGAGCGGAGACTTGACGATGTCCGGGGTGCATTTCCCTCCCTCCCCCCCTCCCCAGGAATGCGAGCAGGCCCAGGTGCTCTGTGTCCAGCTGGGGTCCGTGACTTTATTTATTTATTTACATTTTTAAAATATTCTTTTGAGCGTGAGAACTTCTGTCATCATCAGCGTGAGAGCGTGAGAATTTTGTGAGTGTATGTGTGATTGTGTGTGTGTGTGAGTGTATGTCTGTGAGTGTGAGTGAGTGTGTGTGAGTGTGAGTGTGAGTGTGAGTGTGAGTGTGAGTGAGAGTGAGAGTGAGTGAGAGTGAGAGTGAGTGTGCGTGTGAGAGTGAGTGTGCGTGTGAGTGTGCGTGTGCGTGTATATGTGTGAGGTAGAGGGTGTGTGTGAGTATGCATATTGGAATTGGTGGAGAGGTGGAATATTGCATTGGGGGACCAGCCCTCCCAGCTTGATTTTTTGAAAATCGCAATTCATTTATGTAAATGAGATTTGGGAACCCATTGTGACGCCATTGTGAATGAAAATGGAAGAATTTGATTAAAACAGAGGTTTTATGAAAATTGCAGATTTATTATGTAAATGAGATTCGGGATCCCATTTTGACATCATTGTGACGCGGCTGACGGGCAGGGCAAGTGGAAAAATGTTGAAAAGTGGCTTTTGTAAGGTTTAAAATACCAATAATGTAAAATATAACATCAATCCGAACTAAACACGTCTCATTTACATTCCAGGACAATGGTGAGTAAGATGGGCCAAAAATTGTAGCGCTATCATGTACCGTTTTTGTGCAAATATAGAAACAAACAAATAAAGAAATATAGAAACAAACAAACATGATCATATGTATACGAGATGTAATATATTAAACTAAGTGGGACCCATCGGGTCCCAACTTCGCATGGGAGGGCTGGTCCCCCAATGCAATATTCCACCTCTCCACCAATTCCAATATGCACACTCACATACACACACAGACTCACACACACACACACTCACCCTCCACCTCACACACACACTCACACAGACATACACTCACACATACAATCACACATACACTCACACACACATACACTCACACACACACCATATATATGACAGTAAACTTTCTTGAATCTACTCACATGGCTGAGCACGGCCTCTCCACTGTGGGGCTTCCGCAGTCAGCGGCACTTCTGTAATCAGCATGACCTCTGCACTTACCGGAAATGACGCAATCAGCGTGACCACTGCACTCACCGGAAATTACGCAATCATCGCAACCTGTCCACTATGCGGAAGTCACGAAATGAGCGGGAATTTTGGACCTAACACAGTCGGACCTAATAAAGCATTTATTCCTTCCAAACACAGTTGGACCTAATAAAGTATTTATTCCTTCCAAACACAGTCGGACCTAATAAAGCATTGCATTATCAAGCACAGGCAGAGCAGCAGGCCAAACAACTCATGGCATTGTCATTTCATTTCCAATTAAGCATTACACTTTCAAGCACGGGCAGGGCAGCAGGCCAAACAACTCATGGCATTGTCATTAAGGGCTAACAATTAATTTATTGCAAGTACATTGTTGATTCACAGCTTAGAATGAGTCGTGGCCTCTCCCTCGCGATCTTGCAGTGTGACTGACTCACGTCCAGGCATCCAGGGTTTTATAGTCCTGCCCCCCCCCCTCCTCCCCCCCCCAAGGGAAGGGGCGTTATCTTAATTGCGGTGATTGACAGGCGAGAGGAGCAATCAGCTGATTACAAGTGTTTTTTAAACACTCATAACTTTTTTATTTTTCATCGATGGGAAAAATCCTCGGGGCTGGCTCAGCGGAGGAGGACTGTAAGATGGCCAAACATCACAGGGTAGCTTTTTTCTAAAATCAATATACAGCACTGACAGGAAGTGGTCAAGATGAGACTTTTAATTATATAGATATATATAGACCAAGTGGGATCCATTGGGCCCTGTTCCCCCAACGCAATATTCCACTGTAATGTATTCATGCATATTCGTGTATATGCTAATGAGTTGGTGTTGTATATAAGTAGAGGATGTTGGGTAATAAATCCCTCTTGTGTGATCCAGGCAGCCTGCGTGTAAGTTGTTATTCATTCTGCCGTCCAGAATATGACAAAATTGGCGACGAGGATGGGATAGAGTTTGTGAACTCATCCTTTAAATACAGGGCAGGACTGTTTTGCAACACACAGTATTGTTTAACAGTTTAAACAGTAAATACGGAGTTGTGTCGCAGTTGTTTGCGAGCTGGACATGAGAGGCCTGCAGATCCTTCTATGCAGAGGACTGTAGTTTAAAACAGCAGCCGGATATATCGGCAAGAGTTTGTCAGGCTATCTCTATGTTGTGTCTACGTGGCAAGATGTCATCCTTAGGAGTGTATAATATTTTAGACTGAGTTTTATTTGTTGAATTCCTCAAGCTGAATAGCCTTTGTACAGCTAAGTTTTAGGTGAATTGTAACACCAGAACAGACAGGAATTCAGGGTTTTTGACTGACCTTTTTAAAAAAGAGAACGACCCGATGGCAGCGTCCACGGGCTACATTGGAAACCTTGGCACTTTTGACAAGACTAGAGAGCCATTCAGCTCGTATTTGGAGAGAGCAAACATATTTTTCACAGCAAACAATATATTGGAGATTAGTGGTGAAGGAGAGATAGTGACTGAAACAAATAAGGCCGTTTGCGAACGCATGAAAGCGATTCTGCTCACGGAGATCGGTCCTGAAGTGTACAGCACAATCGTGAATCTCCTTGCACCCTTAAAGGCAAAAGACGTGCCATTCAATGACATTATAAAAGAAGTTGGAGGAGCACTTCAACCCAAAGCCTCTGGAAATTGCAGAAAGCTATAAATTTGGCACTGGAAACCAGAAACAGAATGAGACAATCAATGAGTACATGGTTGCCTTGAAAAACTTAAGTTTACACTGTAACTTTGGAACCTTTATTGGACGAGCACTACGCGACAGATTTGTTTGTAGTCCAGTGGATGTACGAATTCAGTCCAAACTGATGAACTCTCCAGATCTCACATTCGAGAAAGCATGCAAGATTGCTACCACAATAGAGATGGCATCAAAGAATGCTCGTGAGCTTCGCCCACCACGAACTGCAGTGGCCGTTTACAGTCACAAGGCAGTGCCTATGGCCAAACCAAGAGGCGCTAAACCAAAACCGAAGTATGGCGTGGAGCCGAATTCAGCCAGTTGTTATCGTTGCAACGGTAATCACTCATCCCAATGTTGTCAGTTCAAAATGGCCAAGTGCTATAACTGCCAGAAGAAAGGCCATATCGCCTGAGCATGTCGGGCCAAGCTTAAAACAGGAAACCAACAATCTGCGGGAATCAAGCGACAACACCAGAGAGGAGTTCACAACTTGGAGGTGAACCGAGATGTAAATGAACTTGGGTTGTACACCATTTATGCAACCAACATCAATAAGCCTACAACCAGCCAAGGCAAGGACTTTCGAACTAAACTATTGATTAATGAACAGTTAATCGATATGTGTATTGACACGGCAGCAGATTGTTCGGTCATGAGCAAAGACCTGTACGAAACAAAGTTCCCACAGATACCATTGTTTGCGAGTAAGGTCAAGCTGAGAACCTACTCGGGCGAAGTTTTGGAGACTTGTGGACAAATGAACTGTAAAGTTCAGCATAATGGTCAGTCAGTAACACTGCCCATCATAGTAGCCAGCTACAGAAATAAACCAACCCTCCTTGAAAGGATTGGCTGAGTAGAATAGAATTAGACCTGAAGAACATTTTCAGCGTCGATTTGTCCAAATCACGTCTTGAAACGTCATAAGCAAACATGCAAACATTTTTGCTGACAGTTACACAGGGATAACAGGGTACTCTGCACACATTTGACTTAAGCAAAATGTGAGACCTGTGTATTGTCGACCAAGACCTGTACCATATGCACTAAAGCAACAACTGGAGGTAGAACTCGACAGATTAGAACGGAATGGAGTACTTGTGAAGACAGACCAGAGTAACTGGGCGACGGCAATTGTGGCTGTACCCAAGTCTGATAAAACTGTTGGACTATATGGTGATTACAAAGTCACAATCAACCAAGCCGTTGATGACGAACAATATCCGTTACCAACCTCGCAAGATCTGTACGCAGAACTTAGCGGAGCTAGAGTCTTCACTAAACTGGATTTGTCTCACGCTTATGCCCAACTCAATGTCGATAAGGAAAGTCAGCAGTACGTGACTATCAACACACATAAAGCCAATTTTTGTTACATGCCTCAGCCCCCCCGAACCAGATCCCCAGCACCTTCAAGAAGTCAGGCTTGATGGTGAAGGGGACGGAAGATCTGTCGGGCCAGTTGCCAAAGAGCATGGCCTCGCTCTTCCTGCGGTTCACCCTGGCTCCCGTGGCCGACTCAAACTGGTCGCAGATACTAATCAGTCTGTGGTCCGACCCTGGATCCGAGCAGAAGACAGCGACATCGTCCATGTACAGGGAGGTTTTTACTTGGATGACCCCACTGCCTGGCAATGTCACTCCTCTTATGCTCGCATCCTTCCTGATGGATTCGGCAAAGGGCTCAATACAGCAGACAGACAAGACAGGAGAGAGAGGGCAACCCTGCCTGACTCCAGACCTTACCGAGGAAACTGTCTGATTCCCACCCATTGATTTGGACTGCACTACGGATGTTGGTGTAGAGCAGTTTGATCCAATTCCTGATTCCCTCCCCAAAACCCATTTTGGAGAGCTCGTCCCTCATCCGGTTGGCGATGGCCTTAGACAGGATCTTGTAGTCTACATTCAAGAGTGTTATGGGTGTCCAATTCTTTATGTCCTTCATCTCCCACTTCTGTTTGTAGATTAGGGTGATGTTGCCCTTCCTCATGGAGTCTGACATGCTACCAGCTAGAAGCATGTCGTTGTACACTTCTAGCAGGTCCGGGCCCATCCAGTCCCACAGAGCCGAATACAACTCGGCCGGTAAGCCATTGCTTCCGGGAGTTTTATTCAAGTCAAAAGAACGGATGAAGCCAGTCAGCTCCTCTAGGGTCAGTGGTTGGTCCAGACTCTCCCGCTTGCTGTCCTCCAAGACCTCCGTGATCGAGGACAGGAAGTTCTGGGAGGAGGTACTGTCTGTGGTCTTTTGGTCATACAAATCTGTGTAAAAGGATTTGCAGATCTTCAGCATGTCTGTCTGTGAGGATGCTACTGTGCCGTCCTCCTCCCCAAGGTTGTTCATTACAGAGCTCCCCCTATGAACCTTATGGAAGAAGAAACGTGAGCACATCTCATCCTGCTCCACATGGCGGACCCTGGATCGGAAGATGATCTTGGAGGATTCAGAGATGAAGAGCCGAGCTTGCCGGTCCTTCACCTCTCTAAGTTCCTCCCTCACATCCACCCCGCTCGACTGCAGAAGGAGCAGTTTTTGCAAATCTGTCTGGAGTTGGCACAATTCCCTCTGACTCTCTGAACCCCTTTAATTATGAAGAACCTCTTAATGTTCTCCTTGGTTGCTTCCCACCAGAGTGTGGGGGAGTCAAAGAGGGGCTTCACCGTTCTCCAACATGCGTAGTCCCTCTTTAGCTTCTCGATGTTCTCTGGGGTCAACAGCTTCATGTTTAACTTCCACGTCCCTCTGCCTGCCTTCCGGTCCTCCTGTAGGTGACAGGAAGCCTGAAGGAGGCAGTGGTCGGAGAAGAACACTGGCGTGCGGTCAGTGTGTTTCACCGTGACGGCCTTCGTCGTGAAGACAAAGTCTATCCGAGATTGGGCTAAACTGTCCGATCTCGACCAGGTGAACCGTGGCTGGGACCCGCCTGCAGGGTCGCTGAAGGCGTCGCGCAGCTTTGCGTCTTTTACCATCTCCATCAGGAACTTGGACGTGCTGTCCAGTCTGCTGTCGGCACTGCCGGATCGTCCAGCCGCATCAATGATGCAGTTGAAGTCACAGGCCAAAACGAGCTGCCGCGACGTGGCCAGCAGCACTAGGAGCTGCTGGAGAACGGCCAGCCGCTCGCTCTGCGTGGGTGAGGCATACACATTAATCAGCCAGAGCGGAGAGCCACGGTACATAACATCCACCACGAGGAGACGCCCCTCAACCACTTCCCTGACTTCAGTGATGGCGAAGTTCCCTCCCCGTAGCAAAATCCCCCGGCCGGAAGCACGACAGTCATTTCCCCCGGACCACACCGACAGTCTGTGGGGCCATCATCGCGACCACCTCCGATAGCAGCAGAGGTGTGGCAGCCCGCACTCCTGAAGAAAAGTCACATCTGCCTTGACCTTGGCCAGGTACTGTAAGGCATTAACACATCGCGCAGAGCTCTTTATACTGCGCACGTTTAAAGATGCCAGTTTGAGCTCCATTGTCTTTAGAGTCACTGGCCATATCCGTGTCCCCTCATTCCCACCGCTTCGGTGAATTTCCTCAGCTTTCCTGGACTCAGGAATCCAGCGGTGAGGTGGGTTTCAGGTGGCGTAACCAAAGGTGTCGTTGGGGGGGGCCTTCTCGTTCCATCCCCTTTTGGGCACGCCGATTCCTCAGTCTCCTGTTGCTGGGGCCCAACGGCCTCTGCGCTGCTCCCGGTCTCCCGGAGCTGGGGCCCATTGGCCGCTGTGATGATCCCTGTCTCTAGGGGCTGGAGCCCCTCAACCGCTGCACTGCTCTCGACGTCCTGGGGCAGGAGCCCCTTGGCCACTTCTCTGCTCTCGGTCTCCTGGGGCTGGGTGGTGATCGTCATGGCCTCTCTCTTTTCCTCCCCCGTTTTCTTCCTCTGCCTCCATCGTTGGGACTTCCCGGTCGCCTCTTCCTCCGACGAGGAGGAGAGGTTGCTGCCTTCTGTAAGAGAAAGACACCTTTTTTGGGGTTTACTTTTTGACTTACCAGTCCTTTCTGGCCTCGGCTCTTTGGGCTGAACCCTCTGCTTCTTGTACTTCACCGTTGTCCATTTCTCCTCCATCGACTCTCCCTCCTGGACAGGATGCTGGGGGTCTCCTTCTAGCACTTGGGGCCTCGAGGTGGTTGGGCTGTCCTCATCCGTGTTCCCTCTTTCTGCTGGATTCTTGGCAGTGGTGGGGGGTGTCTCGCCCACCTTGGGGGTGCTGGCAGCAGCCCCTCTTGTCGCCTGTGCGTAGGTGAAGGCTCTTTTAGGGCAAGCCCTGTAAAGGTGGCCTGCCTCCCCGCACAGGTTGCAGTTCTTGCTGGCCTGGGTTGGGGGGGCGGGGGGAGGGAGAAGAGTGAGCTCGGAGAGGGCGATAGAGGGGTATCATCGGGGAGGGGAGAAGGGGTAGTGATTGGAAATGGCGGTGCGATGGGGACTCACAGCGGGCGCTGGTCACTGGTCGTTCTTCTCCACCGGGATCAGAGTCTCCACTTTCCTTTTTACGACATCGGCGACATCTCTGACTCCGGGCTGGGTCTCCGACGCTGGGCAGGGCTGGGCTGGGTCTCTGTCACTGGGCTGGGCAAGGTCTCGGACTCTGGGCTGGGCTGGTCTCCCATGCTGTGCTGGGCTGGGTCTCCAATGCTGTGCTGGGCTGGTTCTCCGACGCTGGGTCTCCGACGCTGGGCTCCTTGGGGCTGGGTTGCTTGAGGTCCCTCCAAAAATTGTGTCCATTTGTAAACCTCCGCCAGCCATCCTCTAAAGACGTGATGGCGCAGGAAGGGCGGACCGTCCCGGTGAGTGACAGGGGAAGAAACTAATCTGCTCGGCACTAAATGGCAGAAGAGATCGATCTGTGCATGCGCAGTTTTTAAGATTTTTTAAACCTCGCTCACCTTTACGACATTCAACCGATCGGAATGAAACTTGGTGCAATCACAGCATAGGAAAATGGTGAGTGAAATGACAAAAAACCATAGCGCTATTGCGAACCGTTTATGCGCAAATAGAAAGACTGCACAAACCGGAAGATAACAAGATCAGACAGACAGACAGACAGACAGACAGACGGACAGACAGACGGACGGACGGATGGATATACATAAATAACTTGTTTTGTATGTTGGCTGAGTCTATGTGCCAGCAGTATTGTTGCAAAGAAAATTTTCAGAATACATGTATCACCAAACTTGCGTATATGACAATACATTTGATTTTACTTCGGAGTCACGTGAGTGACTACGTGAAGAAGCCCCGCCTGGCGCTGAAACGGCATTACGTCGACGTTGACGGCAGAAGCAAGAGTTGCTGAGCGCAGCTCCTCGCAGCGGCTGGAACGGACCCGCAGGTAAGTGTAAGGAAAAGGGGACGTTCTAAAAAAGACGTTACGCTGGTAAAACCAGCAAAAGAGAAAGTAAAAGTTAAAATCAGAGTCACGCTGGCGTACTGATTTAGCCAGATAAATGGAAAAGAAAAATGGAGAAGTCTCAAAGGAAAATTTTGCCGGTAAAAAGATCGTCCCGGGGTGAAGCTAAAGAAACGGGACAAGAGTTTAGTGCGGATCCGGTTCCAATACCGGTGGCCGCTGATTCACCCGTTAGTGAGACTATAATTTCTCCAGAAATACAAACTACGGAGGAAAATGTTCCTAGAAAATGTAAAAAGAAATCCGTGAGGCCCGTGGTTTCTGATAATGACTCTGATAATGAAAGTCCTCCGGATAATAAAGCTATATGGCTAAAAATGGAACATATGGAGAAAGTGCTCCAAAATATAATGAGACAAGGGTCACAGTACCCAGAAGTTTCCCAAAATGACCCTGATGGGTTTGAATATACAGAATATGGCTATGTGCCAAATTGGGAATTTGGAACTCCGGACCCAGGATTAAGGGCGGAGGAAGTCTCATTGGATATAATTCCAAGTGTATCAGGGCTGCAAAAGACAGACCCTGCAAGTGGTGATGTGGATTATGAGTGCACACCACGAATAAAAAAGAGAAGGCCAGATGTGCCTGAGATGGCAAAAGATTTTGCTATACCTGAAGGAAGTGGTGAGGCTATGGAAGAAAACCTAGCTGCCAGTATTAATTATATGGTATCTCACCAACTTCAAGATTCTGTGATGATTGAAACAGCAGAATTATATAAAACACCGGAAAATTGCACCTCATTGAAGGTACCTACAGTTAATCCGTCTATATGGACGCCTATGACTCCAGGCATGAGAGGACAAGAAATAAGATTTCAAAGAATCCTCAAATTGATTTCTGCTGCCATTACTGCTTTTGGAAGGCAAATGGAGGGGTTAGAGATGGATAAAATCCAAAAAGATATTTTGGGCTTATTATGCAATTCCTTCTATGAAATTAATTGTATGAGGAAAATTGCGATTCGGCCCATATTTCATCCAAGGTTTGCAGGTCTGTGTCGATCAAGTGGTGTTCAAGCTCCTGGTTATCTATTTGGAGAAAACCTGCCTAAACAAATAAGAGAAATGGATGAAGAGGCTAAATCTATTAGCCACATGAGACCTTTCGTCTTTGGACAAAAAAGGTATTTTTCGTCAAGAAGGGGATTTGATTTTGAGTATGATAAGAAAATATTATCATCCGACACAGCCTAATGTTCACCCGTATACGGGGAGAAGGAGACCACCACGTTCATATGGAGAGGTACAAAAAATTTATTCTATGCTTAAAGAAACTGTGGACAAATCTCCAGTTGGAGGGAGATTACAAATGTTTTATGATGAATGGCTTGCCATCACATCTGATCGGTTTATTTTACAAACAGTTTCAGGAGCTACTATTACATTTAAAGAAGGTGTTAATTCTCCGGTACAAAATAAACCTGCTTATGGTTTCATGTTTTCTGCAATTGAAGAGGCAGAAATAAATGTGGAAATTGACAAATTGTTTAAAAAAGGTGTTATTGAAAAAACTGTTGAACATGAGCATCAATGTGTGTCAAATATATTTTCCAAGAAATAAAAAAGATGGTGGTTGCAGAATTATTCTGGACCTTACAAATCTTAATAAATTTGTCGAATATAAACATTTTAAAATGGAAACATTTAACACTGCAAGACATTTGATATCAGCAGGTTGTTATATGGCTACAATTGATTTAAAGGATGCGTACTATTCAGTACCAATACATCAGTTCTTTCGAAGGTATTTAAAATTTAATTGGCTGGGACAGCTGTGGCAATTCAAAGCTTTACCAAATGGGTTAAGTTCAGCTCCCAGGCTCTTTACAAAGCTGTTGAAACCAGCTTTAGCACAATTAAGAGCACAAAAGCACATCATTATGGCTTATCTGGATGACATTTTAATCATCAATAGTAATCAGGAATCAGCTGAAAAATCAGTTTCAGCAACTAAAACTTTATTTGAGAAGTTAGGTTTCTTGATTCATCCAATTAAGTCCCAGCTGCAGCCAGCACAGTCAATTAACTATTTGGGGTTTGTAATTAACTCAGTTACTATGTTAGTAACTTTGCCAACAGATAAGATTGATGATATTTTGGTGACCTGTAGGGGTCTCATTCACAAACCTTATCCCTCCATCCGAGAAGTAGCAAAGGTTATTTGTAAAATAGTAGCAGCATTTCCTGCAGTAGAATTTGGTCCATTACATTACCAAAACCTTCAAAGGGACAAAATAAGAGCTCTAAAAAAGAGAGCAGGCCATTTTGATAGGCCTATGCAATTAACAAAATAAGCTTTATTGGAATTACAATGGTGGATTGAAAATGTACCACAAGCTGCTAAAAATATTCTGATACAACAGCCTGAAGTAATTTTACAAACAGATGCTAGTGCTCTCGGATGGGGGGCGACAGATTCATTCACCAGCTGTGGGGGCAGATGGACTGTCCAAGAGGAAATGTTTCTCCAAACATATGGTATTAACTATTTAGAATTATTGGGTGCATTTTATGGGTTGAAGGCATATTGTTCTACAAAAAAGAATCTGCATGTACTGATACAATTAGACAATAAAACAGCTGTTGCATATATTAATCACATGGGTGGAGTCAGATCGGTATCATGTGATTGTTTGGTCAATCAGATATGGCAATGGTGTATTAACCACCAAATTTGGATTTCGGCAAATTACATCCCAGGTAAAGACAATGTGGTGGCAGACAATAGATCAAGGATGTTTAAAGATAACACAGAATGGATGTTGAACGCAGTAATTTTCAGTAAAATTGTGACTCAATATGGGTTACCAGACATTGATCTGTTTGCATCAAGACTAAATCATCAATTGCCTAAATATGTGTCTTGGGAACGGGAACCAGATCCAGACGCAGCAGCAGTAGATGCTTTTTCACTAAACTGGGGGAATATGTTCTTTTATGCTTTTCCGCAATTTGCTCTGGTTCAGCAATGTCTGAAGAAAATAGAACAAGATTCTGCCACAGGATTATTGGTGATTCCAAATTGGCCGACACAACCATGGTTCCCATTGATGTTAAACATGATTAAAGAACCAAATATGTCAATTCCTAGCAGCAGTGATTTATTGATAAAACCAGTAACCAAAGAAATTCATCCATTACATGCTTATATGAATTTGTTAATCTGCAGGTTTTGACCAGACCACTACAGGAGCTTGGATTGTCGGATAGAACTATGGATATTATAGTCGCATCATGGCGAGATAGCACTCAGAGACAATATATGACACATATAAAGAAATGGGAAAAATTTTGCAGACAGTCAAATATATTCTATCATACTGTGAACATTGCAAACATATTGGAGTTCCTTGCCGAGTTGCATTTTGAAGAACACTTAAGTTACAGTGCCATTAATAGTGCACGTAGTGCCTTATCATCTTATTTAGGACAAATCTCTGACCAGAAATCAATTGGATCACATCCATTAATATCTATATTTATGAAAGGAATCTTTAACAAAAATCCACCCAAACCAAGATATACAGAAATTTGGGATGTTAGCATTGTACTTACTTTACTTAGGCAATGGACTCCAATCGAAGTTTTGTCATTGGAAAAGTTAACATTTAAATTAGTAATGTTAAGGGCATTGGTTTCAGCTCAAAGGGTGCAAACATTACAAATGTTACGTTTAGACTGTATGCATGTGACTGCAGATAACATTGTGTTCTATGTTTACGATTTGATCAAACAAAGCAGACCAGGGAGAACTGGAGCGAAGTTCTACAATAAACCTGTTCACACAATGACAGGCTTTGGACACGCGGTGTTGGGTTCACTATAATCACCTGCTTTGTTTCACTATTGATTGATATTAATAGAATATTGACTGGCCTTGAGGGGATACGACATATATTGCCTGAAGTAGATTCATATTGCCCGAGTCGAAGACGAGGGCAATATGGATCTAGTGAGGGCAATATATGTCGTATCTCCCGAAAGAGGACAGTCAATATTGTTATTATTACCCATTATCAGACATCTAGAGGAAAATCTGAACATCTCATATGATATGAATGTATCTATACATTTTGCAATAGGCATTGCAACATTGTAAAGAAGGTACTAAAACCATTGCAACATTGTATATAAGGGTACTAAAACAATGTAACATTTATGTTTCATTTATGTAATTTATGTCATTCATTTATGTGACAATGTGAAGGTCGAAGTTTTTAAAAACGGGAACCTTTTCTCGCAAACGCAGCCATTTTTTTTTTTTGAGAATAAATTTTAAATTTCCCACGCAGCGTGACGTTGCCGTCACGCAGCGTCACGTTCCCGGATGTGAGACCAGGGAATATAAGGTTATATTCCCCGCTGTTTAAAACAGGCAAACTCCATAGGGGTTGGCTAGAAAGGGGAATATAAGAAATTATTACCCATATCAGCCATCTGAGGTATGGTTTTACCAAATCATATTCCCTTCATTTTTACTGCCAGCAGGGCTAACAGGGAATATTTTCTTATATTCCCCTTTCTAGCCAACCCCTATGGTTTGCCTGTTTAAAACAGCGGGAATATAACCTTATATTCCCCTGTCTCACATCCGGGAACGTGACGCTGCGTGACGGCAACGTCACGCTGCGTGGGAAATTTAAAATTTATTCTCAAAAAAAAAAAATGGCTGCCGTTTGCGAGAAAAGGTTCCCGTTTTAAAACTTCGACCTTCACATTGTCACATAAATGAATGACATAAATTACATAAATGAAACATAAATGTTACATTGTTTTAGTACCCTTATATACAATGTTGCAATGGTTTTAGTACCCTTCTTTACAATGTTGCAATGCATATTGCAAAATGTATAGATACATTCATATCATATGAGATGTTCAGATTTTCCTCTAGATGTCTGATAATGGGTAATAATAACAATATTGACTGTCCTCTTTTCGGGAGATACGACATATATTGCCCTCACTAGATCCATATTGCCCTCGTCTTCGACTCGGGCAATATGAATCTACTTCAGGCAATATATGTCGTAATCCCCCTCAAGGCCAGTCAATATTCTATTAATATTCCCCTGTTAGCCCTGCTGGCAGTAAAAATGAAGGGAATATGATTTGGTAAAACCATACCTCAGATGGCTGATATGGGTAATAATATCAATTATGTTATCACTTATATCTTTTTATCACTTTGTAATGGTTCCCTCAGGTGTAAAAAGAGGGTTATTATATGTTCTTTTATCATTAAAAGTTTTATGGAAAGAACTAAAACTAGTCTGGTTTTTCTCATGTATGTGTTGACCTAGCCGACTGTCGTATGGAAGAATTCTACGACATGAAAAACACAGAAGCTTCAAAATCTTCACGTAGTCACTCACGTGACTCCAAGTAAAAATAGTAAGATTAAACGAGAACTTACCAGTTCGAAGTTTGATCTTTATTTTATGAGGAGTAACGATGAGGGATTACGTGCCCTCCACTCCACACCCTCATAAAATAAATGATCATCTGGTAGTTCTAAATCTATGATGAGCCTTACTATCTTACTCCGGCTATTGTGTTCTGTGTTTTTCATGCCGCTGCTTTGAAGTATGCCGTTCCAGCGCCAGGCGGGGCTTCTTCACGTAATCCCTCATCGTTACTCCTCATAAAATAAAGATTGGTAAGTTCTCATTTAATCTTACTATTTCACTTGACTTTTCCGTACCATTACTTTTACAATGTTTTCCTTTTCCGTAATAGAGATCCACAACTGCACCTGTTGCATTTTACTCTACTTATGCAATCAACCCCCTATCCTCAGACACTGAAATGGATAGGTTTCCCTTGTCCTGACCATCCTTCATACCAGCTTCTACATTTGATAGATCTATCTTCTAGATTTAATTTACGTGATACCACCACTGACTCATGTTCCCCACTGCCCCACCTCCACATTCAACATTCCAAAGCGACCATTCTGACTACAACTGTCTAGTTCACTCTTCCATCTTCACAACACCCACTCCCCCTCCTCCTCCTCCTGGAAACGACCTATGTAATCACAGGTAATGCAACCCTTGTTCTTTTACCTCTTCGCACCAAACAGAGTGCCAATCAGTCCAAACAGCTGAAACAGTAATTTTTTTTGCATTTCTATCCATTTATCCAATGCTCATGATGTTATTTCCGGTACACTGGAAAACAAGTCCACATAACTCTATTCAGTTCAAGAGGTAAGCCTAAGCTTGCAGTTGCAAGTCACTTCCCTTCTCCATCTCATTTCTGACTTGACTTCTTCACCTCTTGCCTCTTACATTCTTTCAAAGCCTAATGTAAGCTCAAGAACAGCATTTCTTCTTCTGCCTTGCCACATTGCAGACCTCAGGACTCAATACTGAAGTCAAACACTTCAAATAATGTATTTTAATTTGCATCTGTAATGCTCACACCATTTTTCTTTCTCCGCTGATGCATCCTTAGCATTTCAGAATGTTCATTTATTTAATGTGCCCAGTTGCTGCAGTGTTTTACATCTCTCAGTTCCAGCATTTTTTTTCTCCCATTTTAATTCATCTATATTTCCATCTTCTCCAGTGAGATCAATTGCACATAACAAGCCTTTACCACTCTCTCCCAGTCTGCACCACCAGCATCTGTGTCATTCAGTCTTTCTTGGTCTCCCCCCTCATTACAAACTTTTCCTTTGTTCTCTCCACCCTTCTCTTCTTTGCAACATGTTTGATTCCCAGTGGTGATGAAAGATCTTCAACCTCACACTCAATTTCTCCCTCCACAGATGCTGCCCAATCCGCTATTAATTCCAATATTTTCTGTTTTTATTTCATATTATTTTAAGAATTTTTTATTTAATAGATTTAATTATTTAATTAATTATTCAAACAACATCAAACTATTGCATGGTTGTGTTGAGGAAAGCCATCAAAATCAGATCCTTCATACACACCCAGAGTGTTAATCCCACTGCACATTGCCCTTGATGAGTCTATATTGCATGTGAGACCATCATCATCTCCTTCTGGAGTGTGTGTTTGCTAATGTCTTCAGGAAAAGGTTGAAATTACCTTAACCAATATTTATTCCACACATCTCCATTAAATCAGGACCCTGTGCTCTGCAGGCTATTCCCAGGGACACACACTGAACCAAATCTCAGTTGTTGCTGGGAGATTATAATCTTGAGGAAAGGTGCCTGCTTATCTGCTGAAACTTGTGATCTTCAATCCCAACTTTGCAGACTGGCATATTCCAACATGCAAGTCTGTGTTAATGGACACAATAAGTTTGTTGTGATCACATCCATGGTTTTATCGGGAAATGCCACCCTTCCATACTGAAGGGCTGGAATAGGTGCAGGAATAGGCCATATGGCCCTTCAAGCCAGCACCGCCATTCAATGTGATCATGGCTGATCATCCACAATCAGTACCCCGTTCCTGCCTTCTCTCCATATCCCCTGACTCCACTATCTTCAAGAGCCGTATCTAGCTCTCTCTTGAAAGTTTCCAGAGAACCTGCCTCCACCGCCCTCTAAAGCAGAGAATTCCACCGACTCACCACTCTCTGTGTGAAAAGGTACTTCCTCATCTCCATTCTAAATGGCTTACCCCTTATTCTTAAACTGTGGCCCTTGATTCTGGACTCCCCCAAAATTGGGAACATGTTTCCTTCCTCTAGCGTGTCCAAACCCTTAATAATCTTATATGTTTCAATAAGATACCCTCTCATCCTTCTAAATTCCAGAGTTTACAAGCCCAGCCGCTCCATTCTCTCAGCATATGACAGTCCCGCCATCACGGGAATTAACCTTGTGAACCTTTGCTGCACTCCCTCAATAGCAAGAATGTCCTTTCACAAATTTGGGGACCAACACTGCACACAATACTCCAGGTGTGGTCTCACTAGGGCCCTGTACAACTGCAGAAGGACCTCTTTGCTTGTATACTCAACTCCTCTTGTTATGAAGGCCAACATGCCATTCGCTTTCTTCACTGCCTGCTGTACCTGCATGCTTACTTTCATTGACTAATGAACAAGGACCCCCAGATCCCGTTGTATTTCCCCTTTTCCCAACTTGACACCATTTAGATATAATCTTCCTTCCTGTTTTTGCTACCAAAGTGGATAACCTCACATTTATCCACATTAAACTGCATCTGCCATGCTTCTGCCCACTCACCAAGCCTGTCCAAGTCACTCTGCATCCTCATAGCATCCTCCTCACAGTTCACACTGCCACCCAGCTTTGTGTCATCTGCAAATTTGCAAATGTTACTTGTAATCCCTTCATCTAACTCATTAATATATATTGTAAATAGCTGCGGTCCCAGCACCAAACCTTGCAGTACCCCACTAGTCACTGCCTGCCATTCTGAAAGGGACCTGTTAATCCCTACTCTTTGTTTCCTGTCTGTCAACCAATTTTCTATCCTTGTTAGCACTCTACCCCCAATGCCATGTGCCCTAATTTTGCCCACTAATCTCCCATGTGGGACCTTATCAAATGCTTTCTGACAGTCCAGGTACACTACATCCATTGGCTCCCCTTGTCCATTTTCCTAGTTACATCCTCAAGAAATTCCAGAAGAATAGTCAAGCATGATTTCCACTTCATAAATCCATGCTGACTCGGACCAATCCTGTTAGTGCTATCCAAATGTGCCGCTATTTCATCTTTTATGGTTGACTCCAGCATCTTCCCCACCACCGATGTCAGGCTAACTGGTCTATAATTCCCGGTTTTCTCTCTTCCGCCTTTCTTAAAAAGTGGGATAACATTAGCTACCCTCCAATCCACAGGAACGGATCCTGAATCTATAGAACATTGGAAAATGATCACCAATGCATCCACAATTTCTAGAGCCACCTCCTTAAGTACCCTGGGTTGCAGACCATCAGGCTCTGGGGATTTATCAGCCTTCATTCCTATCAGTCTACCCAACACCATTTCCTGCCTACTGTGGGTTTCCTTCAGTTCCTACATCAACCCAGCTCCTCTGGCTAGTACATTAGGAAGATTGTTTGTGTCCTCCTTAGTGAAGATGGATCCAAATTACCTGTTCAACTAATCTGCCATTTCCTTGTTCCCCATAATAAATTCACCCTTTTCAGTCTTCAAGGGTCCAAATGTTTGGGACAAAGACCCATTATTTATTTACTTGCTTCTGTACGTCACAATTTGAGATTTGTAATAGAAAAAAATCACATGTGGTTAAGGTGCACATTGTCACATTTTATTAAAACCATTTGTATACATTTTGATTTCACCATGTAGAAATTACAGCTGTGTTCATACATAGTCCCCCCAATTCAGGGCATCATAATGTTTGGGACACATGGCTTCACAGGTCTTTGTAATTGCTCAGGTGTGTTTAATTGTCTCCTTAATGCAGGTATAAGAGAGCTCTCAGCACCTACTCTTTCCATCACCTTTGGAAACCTTTATTGCTGTTTATCAACATGAGGACCAAAGTTGTGCCAATGAAAGTCTGAGAAGCCATTATGAGACTGAGAAACTAGAATAAAACTGTTAGAGACATCTGCCAAACCCTTCGGCTTACCAAAATCAACTGTTTGGAACATCATTAACAAGAAAGAGAGCACTGGTGACCTTACAAATCACAAAGGGACTGACAGGCCAAGGAAGACCTCCACAGCTGATGACAAAAGAATTCTCTCTATAATAAAGAAAAATCCCGAAACAACTGTCTGACAGATCAAAAACACTCTTCAGGTGTTGAATTGTCAATGACCACTGTCCGCAGAAGACTTCATAAACAGAAATACAGAGGCCACACTGCAAGATGCAAACCACTGGTTAGCTCAAAAATAGGATGGTCGTGCTATAGTTTGCCAGGAAGTACGTAAGGGACCTTTCTGGAAAAAGGTCGTGTGGACAGATGTGATGAAGATTAACTTGTATCAGAGTGATGGCAAGAGCAAAGTATGGAGGAGAGAAGGAACAGCCCAGAATCCAAAGCATAGCACCTCATCTGTGAAACACAGTGGTGGGGTGTTATGGCCTGGGCATATATGGCCGCTGAATGTATTGGTGATGATACAACTGCAGATGGTAGTAACATATTGAGTTCTGATGAGTACAGACACAGCCTATCTGCTCAAGTTCAAACAAATGCCTCAAAACCCATTGGCCAGCAGTTCATTCTACAGCAAGACAATGATCCCAAACATACTGCTAAAGCCACAAAAGTTTTTCACAGCAAAAAAAAGTCAATTTGAGTGGCCAAGTCAATCACCCAATCTGAACCCAATTGGGCATGCCTTTTATATGCTGAAGAGAAAACTGAAGGGGACTAGCCCCCAAAACATGCATAGGCTAAAGATGGCTGCAATACAGGCATGGCAGAGCATCACCTGAGAAGACACCCAGCAACTGGTGATATCCATGGATCACAGACTTCAAGCAGTCATTGCATGCAAAGAATATGCAACAAAATACTAAACATGACTACTTTCATTTACATTACATTGCGGTGTCCCATACATTATGGTGCTCTGATATGGGCTGACTATGTATAAACACTGCTGTAATTTCTACACGGTGAAACCAACATGTATAAAAATGGCCTTTATTGAAATCTGACAATGTGCACTTTAACCACATGTGATTTTTTTTCTATTGCAAATCTCAAATTATGGAGTGCAGAGGCAAATAAATAAATGATGGGTCTTTTTCCCAAAGTTTATGGAGGGCACTGCATATGGAAAGGAAATATTGGTGTAAAATGACATCATATGAATCTTGTAAATAACTTGAATGATCTTCCTTGCTGTGAACGGTAACACACGAATGTACTGTATTATAAATGTATTCCTCATGACACAAATAGTATTGCACTCTGCGCAAAAAATCAAAAACCATCTTCAAGGTCTCATGTCCCACCACAGTATTCTCAATCCCATTCTCCTCTAAAAAATCCTATCTCTTTTGCTAACCACTTCTGTCACAAAGCAAAACTTAATCTGATAAACTGCATAAATAACTCATTCTGGTAAATTTTATGTTGATCACCTCTTCTCAGCTCTCTGCACCTAGTATATCCATACATAGTGTAGTAATGCAGCAGGACAGCCATTGCATTTTAGTAAATAGTGGGATAATTTACCAGTTAATCTAGGACCAGACGAACTCTAAGCCTTGACATTAAGCTTCCTATCAAGTAAACCATTTTTTTTGGCAAAATGTTCATGCAGACCAAATCCAAATCAACAAAGTTAAATTCGACATTCATTGATATAGTTGTTACCCAATCAGAGCCACATACTAATGCTTCTAGAACGTATTTTCTAAAACTGTCGATGTATAGGAAATCAATTCAGTCCATGACATATCAGTAACCCTGCATCAATTTATTTTGCTGCAATGAATGAATAATATCGGATATCCTTGTCCGCAGTGTAAAATGTAACTCTATCTTCCACCCTGTATATTTTGAAGTGACCAGTGATTCCTGCCAATGCAGTCAAATAACCTACAACTACCTACAATTCGTTTTTTTTTACCTCTTTTCGTTGTCACGTCTGAGAATGTACGGCAATGTATCATATCCTACCTTAAGAAAGCATTACATACATGATTTATTAACTGGTCAGTCCTTGCAAGTGTTCTTCCCTGCACCTGACGAAGTGCGCTGAGCGCTACCCCCTGCGCCGGCCCTTCTGTGTGCAAGTTTCCGCCAGTCCATTGCGGCAGACAGCCGGTACCAAACTGCCCTTCTCCCCCTCACAAATCACGTACTAGACTTGATCGATGGCATCTGACCAACGTCCCAGCTGCCACAGACCCACCCATCGGGTAAATACATCATTATCGGCCATTAATGCCGCCCCCTGTTTCGAGCATTCCGCACACGGGTGCCTATCTTTTTGAAGTGCGCGACGGTCTGGATCCCCGCGCAGGATCGGAGCCTGCGGTTCCCGTGAGCGGCCGAGGCGCGCGGGTCGCGGCTCGAGCTTCACCTCAGAGCGAGGCTGCGGCGGTTGCCCGCTCTGTTGCTAGGAGTGGCGGCGCTCTGACTGTGTGACGGCGGCAGCGGCAGCGGCAGCGCCCGTGTCCAGCAGCCGTTCGCTGCCGCTCTCTGGTGCGGGGAAAGAACGGCCGCAGTACCGGCCTGACCATTAATCGACCGGCGGCCAGGCAGAGGTGGGGGGTAAATGGTGGGCAAGGGGCGAAGTGGTGGTTAAGGTGCGACGGCACGCAGTAAGATGGCTGGGGCAGGCAGGGTCTGGCCAGGTAAGGTTGGCGGGGGAAGGATGAAGTGGATATGACTGGAGCGAGATGTGCTACGCTGGGTTAGGTTAGGTGAACAAGATTGGGCGAGGTAGGTGGGCTAGGCAAACTCGGGCAAAGTAAGGTGAGCAAGGGTGGGATTATAGAAATAGCTCAATTATAAATAGCGACCGTGGATGCGATGGGCATAATTGGGATGGGGTGGGTTAGGTGAACAGGATTGGGTGAGGTAGGGTCGATTATGGTGATGGATGGGTAGGGTGGAATAAGGTGGACAGCTGGGGTGGGTGGAAGGAATAGGTGGACTGGGGCTGGAAATAAGGTGAGATGGGGTGGAATGGGATGCTATGAATTGAGCAAGGGTAGAGTGCTCAGAGCTAGAGTAAGGTGAATATAGAATGATCCAGGGCAGAGTCTGCATGACTGGGGTGGGATATGAGGTGAGATAATGTGCACAAGGTGGATTTTGATCCAGTGATAAAGGATAATCACTTTGGGGGTAGTTTAAATGACTTTGAACTTGCATGCGGGTGGGTTCACTTGTTTCCTTGCCTTTTTTGATGCCTGGGAGGTACTATTGAAATGCATTTTGCCATTGAACTATCATGGTCCAGTTGATGATATAGTAGTAGTACACCAGCAACCTTTCCCTTGTGAAATTGTACATTGTCAAAATTTTTGGAATGTGAATTGCCATTGTTTAATTTGTTTGTTTTGCTTCTAAGGACAACAGCATTGAATTTCATTGGTCTACATTTTGAGCTTCATATCTTTTTCTACTCAACTTTATTTTTTGTCAGGTACCTGCAGGTGTTCTTTCATACTAAAAATAAAAAATAAACTTGGAGGAAACCAGTGGGTCAGGCTGTATCCGTGTAGGCAAAAGGATAGTTGACATTTCAAGTCGAGGCCTTGCATCAGGACTGAGAGTGCAGGACATAGATAGCCAGTGTAGAGAGGCGAGGTGGAGGGGTGAGACTGTTGAAAGGTGACACCAGGTAAGGATGGAGATGATTGGCAGATGGGGCCTGGGGTTGGTTGAGGGGAGGGTGGAAATAGGGACGGAGGCTGGCAGATGTGAAAGCAACAAAGAGCTGCAGATTCTGGAATCTGATATTTAAAGAGGGTGATAAGTAGAACCAGATCTCAAAAGGATGAAGGGCACGATGGTACCTGGTAGGGGAGGGGAACAAAACTGAGTGATGGGGGAAGGGGATGCGCTGGAGGAGAGGGTTAGAAAGAAAGGTCAGTTGGGAGAACCTGGGTGGATCAGGAGGATAGAGAAAAGTCCATGGATTACTTGGATTAGGGAGATTAAATGTTCGGGGTGGGACAAGTCTTTGAAAGCAGCCAATATATTCAAAGATTTGTCGTTACCCCTGTCATTCCTCCTCCACTCCTTCTCCCTGCTCCTGTCTGGCAGAAGATTGAAAGTGTGCACCACCAGACTCGGGAACAGCTCCTTCCCCTTTGTCATCGGGCTTCTGAATAGTCCTTCTGTAAACTAGGATACTATCTGATTCACTTCTAGCCCATTGCAAACATTGGACTTTGTCTCTGGATCTGCTGCACTATAATGCTGAGAACTATATTCTGCACACTGTATCTTTTTCTTTGCTCTACCTATCGTACTTGAGTTTGGCTCGATTACATTTAAGTAGAGTTATCTAATTTGAGTTAAGTAGAGTTATCGAATTTGATTGTTTTCCATGCAAAACAAATCTTTTCTTTTCAAATGTTTCCCCCATCTGTGACTCAAAATGCCACTACAGCACATTCCTTTGTCTCTTGTACAAAACTGCATAAATTTTGGAATGAAATTTTTGAAACTTTTACAAAACTATTTAACACAAAATTGAACCCCAATACAGAACTGATTATCTTTGGATCAATGGAAGAGGGAAGTAAACTAACTATATTCCAAGAGGCTCTTCTTAATTACAGTTTAATAACAGCAAAAAAACGTATACTCTAATTCTGGAAAAACGCAACCACACCAACGTTCAAAATGTTGATTTCAAATATGTTGGAAACACTACATCTTGAAGAAATGAGATTCCTCCTACTAGGCAAAGTAGACCAATTCTTAAAGAAAAGATTTGGTCTCCTTTTATCAACATTTTACAAGCATATGGTGCAACATAACACAACCTTAGAAATTAAATGGTTCAGAACTGGGTGACGGATGGGCTAAAATGCGAAATAGGTATATCTCTCCTAATTTCTCTTTTTTCTACTTTCTCTTTTTCTTTCAATCTTTTTAGCTTTTCATCTCTGTTCTTTATTTCTTTCACTATCTGTTTCTACTCGCTTGTCTATCTATTCCGGCACTGTTTATTTCTTTTTTCTTTCACTGTTCTTTTATTATTAAATTAAAAATACAAAGTTGTACAAGAATTGTAATATGTATGTATGTATTAGGTACTCAAGTACCACACTATTGTACTTCTAACAAAAAAAAATATATATATATTTTCACGGCAACTCAGTACATGTGACAATAATAGACCTAAAGCCACTCTGTTTTCTCCTCAACATATGCGTTTCATAATATACTGAATTACTGTTCAAGTGTAGTCACTTTTTCAGAAAGGATCTTAGTGGGCCAGGCAGTAACTGGAAGGATTTGATAAATAACATTTTGAGTCAGGACCCTACTTCCCTTCTTCACACTGATGGTGTCGGGGGTGTGGGATCGAAAGCAGGAAAGCAGGTGGGAGTGGAGCAAAGCCTGGCAAGTGATAGGTGGATATGTGTAAGGGGTGATGGGCAGAAGGGTGGAGTCAGGCTTTGCCCCACTTGCAAGGCTTTGGCCCACTCCATCTCTTATCTAACTTTCTTCACCCTCCCTCCCACCACTCCATCAGTCTGATTTAAGAAGGGTTTAAGGTGCCACTTAAACTTTCTTTTAGATATCAAAAGCGGCTACAGCAAATAAAGGCAAGATGAGTTACTATTGGAAAGATGCAGAGAAACATTGCCATTTCATTTACCCAATATGTTTTTGTATTATTAATATGAAAGTTTGTTTTTGTTTCCATTAAGTGTTTCTTTGTGGTTGCAATAAACCCAGGATATCTGATCTGTGTGCAGCATGTCCAAATGTCCACAACTACTTCGTAGACCATTGCCACCAAAAGACACTCTTTCATTTGGTAAGTGCATTATTTTAATTGAAGTGAACTGTGACATTATCTGTTCAGTAACAATAAAAAGTTTGAGACTCTATCACTGAAACTAAAAGCTAAAGCTAATACTTAAGCTTCTGGTTCCAGACAGTTTAATTGTATTTAATTGATTGCATATGTATTTTTAAATGTTTGCCATGTGTAGTGCGATGACATTTTATTTTTGTTATTTCTATTTCTATGCATTGGAAAATTGATTTGCATTACCATGATCGCCATTGTAATTGAGCTATTTCTATAATTTCCATTTCATAATGAGAATTTGAGTAACAAATGTTACTTCTACTTATGTGCAGGGCTCAAAATTAACGGTTGCCCGGGTGCCAATGACCACTCAAAGTGCCGCCGGGCAACCTGAACGCCGAGTCATTTTGCCTGGCTTGCTACGCAAATACTGGTTTATACCGATAGACACAAAAAACTGGAGTAGCTCAGCGGGTCAGGCAGCATCTCTGACGAATAGGGACATGACGTTTTGTGTCGGTGGCGGCTCTATTGTGGGGCAAAGATACTAGGAGCGGGGTGACGAAGGGTCGGAGCGAATGACGGGCCCCGAATAGCGGCAACAGCGGCAGCAGCGGCCGAGACCAAATCTCTGTTCTATAATCTTTGGCCGCAACAGCGGCTCCACCGCCTCCTCCTGCACCCCGCCCGGCTGAAGGAGGACTCCGCCTCCCTCTCCCTCTCCCTTCCTCCCTCCTCCCGGCCTCGGCGTGCGAGAGGGGTTGTTTTGAAAGCGCCGTTGGCGGATTTGCAAGCAGCGGCCGCTATCGCCCTGATAACGGCCGCTGCTTGCAAATCCGCCAACGGCACTTTCAAAACAACCCCTCTCGCACGCCGAGGAGGGAGAGGGAGGCGGAGGCTTCCTTCCGCCGTCTGAAGCAGCTGCACCAAAGGTCCTATAGCTATAGGGTCTTTGAGCTGCACCGCTCGGCCCCGCACCTTGCTGTTGGCTGGCGGAGGAGGGGAAGTGGTGGCGAGGAGTTCCCAACCGCCACCCCCTTTGGCGGCAGCACTTTGGCGTTGGACAGAGACGGCCAAGGCAGCGGGTGATGTTGTCCGAGGAGCGCTGACCTTCCTTCTCCCCCCCTCTCTCTTGTATGCCCCCCTCCACCCCTCTTATCCTGAGACCCCTCCTCTCCATCCCGCTCTGATTCCCATTCCCTCCTCTATTCAGTCCTCACTGACATCCCATGAGCTCCCCTCCCCATCTACCCCACCCCAAATCTATTCATCACCCTACCCACCTCGCATTGATTCTCCTGCCACCCCCCACCCTCCATCCATCCTACAATGGTCCCCCAATTCATCACGTACTGACCTCCCTTCCCATCCATCCTGCACTTCTCCCCCCATTCATACTGCACTGATCCTCCCATTCATCCCGTACTGACCCACCCTCCATTTACCCAGCACCAATCCCCCCCCATCCATCCTGTAGTGATCTTCCCATTCATCTTTTACTGATCCCCTCATGCATCCTGTACTGATCCCCTCATGCATCCTGTACTGATCCCCTCATGCATCCTGTACTGATCCCCTCATGCATCCTGTACTGATCCCCTCATGCATCCTGTACTGATCCCCTCATGCATCCTGTACTGATCCCCTCATGCATCCTGTACTGATCCCCTCATGCATCCTGTACTGATCCCCTCATGCATCCTGTACTGATCCCCTCATGCATCCTGTACTGATCCCCTCATGCATCCTGTACTGATCCCCTCATGCATCCTGTACTGATCCCCCTCATGCATCCTGTACTGATCCCCCTCATGCATCCTGTACTGATCCCCCTCATGCATCCTGTACTGATCCCCCTCATGCATCCTGTACTGATCCCCCTCATGCATCCCGTACTGATCCCCCTCATTCATCCCGTACTGATTCCCTCATTCATCCTGTAGTGATCCCCCATTCATCCTGCACAGACCCTCCGATCCACACTGTCCTGACCTCCCCCATTCTTTCTGTACCGATCCCCCCTCATTCATCCAGTACTGATCCCCCCATTCAAGAAGAATGAGGGGAACAGTCTGAAGAAGGGTCTCGACCCGAAACTTTGCCAATTTCCTTGGTTCCATAGATGCTGCCTCACCCACTGAGTTTCTCCAGCATTTTTGTCTACCCCCATTCATCCTGTACTGACCCCCCATTCGTCCTGTACTGACCCCCCCCCCATCCATCCCGTACTGAACCCCCAATTCAACACCACTGACATCCCCCCCCCCCCGACTAATTCCTATTGTTCCGCACCAGTTTCATCTATCCACCCCACATTGATTCCGTCTTCATGGTCTTCAGAGCGAACATTGACTATGTTTGATAACGGAATGTAATCAAATGTGTTTTAATTCCCAATGTTATTTCTTTTGGCACCTTTAAACATATTACCAAAAGAATATTTGCTGCGGTTATGTCCTTTGGCCATCTCTTGTCAGTTAGTGTAGTGTTTAACCTGTCTGATGGGTATAGTTGGTTTTAACAGCTATTATCATAAAATGCCTTTAGAAATTTCCTTGCAACCTCTATATTTTGTTATGGATAAATTATGTGGGAAGCCAGAGTGTTTCTGTGCCAATAGCAATAACGACCCATGCTATGGCCATGTCATGATAATTTTCGGTCCTTCACAGAGAACATGCTTGCATCAATCTGTAGTGTGCATGGTTAAGCATATATGTTACCATGGTCCAGGATTTATTGACACAGGTTGATCATATGCTGAAAAATCCAACCATATTTTGGTTTGGAAGTGGAAAGAACTAATAGAAATTGCATTAATTGCAATGTGTAAAAAGAGTTGAGATATTGTATTATAATTTTGCTGCATGTCATTGTGGTATATATCATGTCTTGATTGGTAAATATGTTTAGTTTGTGAGTTATTTGAAGCAGAAATAATATGTGAATGTAGACAAAAGTGCTGGAGAAACTCAGCGGATGCGGCAGCATCTATGGAGTGAAGGAAATAGGCAATGTTTCAGGCCAAAACCCTTCTTCAGACTGATGGGTTTCGGCCTGAAAAGTTGCCTATTTCCTTCGCTCCATAGATGCTGCTGCACCCGCTGAATTTCTCCAGCACTTTTGTCTACCTTCGATTTTCCAGCATCTACAGTTCCTTCTTGAACATAATATGTGAATGCTTCATTGAGCATAATTCCGACTGGTAACTACGCACTTCGTCCGAGCACATTATCGAACGCGTCATGCAAACTGTCTTAAATGACCACCCAAACTGTCATTTGGCAACCTAAAAAGCTGTCAAGGTTGCCCGGCTGGCAACAGGGAAAAAAAGTTAAGTGAGAGCCCTGATGAGTAGGAAAGCATTGCAGATGCTGGTTTAAATCGAGGGTAGACACAATTCCACAGAGATTCCACCGGGTGGCGCTTCCAAAGGCAGCCACACCTACATTCTGCCTGTCCTTTTCTGTTTTTTTTTGTTATTTTTAGTGTGTTTGAAAAGTATGTGTTAATGTTCTCTGGTTTGTTTTATGTGTGGGGGGGGGGGGGGGGGGTCGGGGGAAACATTTTTTCGATCTCTTACCTTGCCGGAGATGCGATTGTTTTCCGGATCGTATCTCTGGTTGCTCTGCAGCCTAACATCGTGGAGCTGGAGGCCTTGCTCGGGACTGACTTTGAGCCCCATCGCGGGTATGTGGGCTTACCATCGAAGCCGAGCCCGTGCTTGGGATCGACGCTCCAACCGCGACCTGCAGATTTCAACATAGCGCAGCTCGTAGTCTCGGGTAGAGACGGAGTCGGGAGGCTCCAACGTCGCAGAAGGTTTGACTAGCCCTGACCCGGGGTAGATCGCCCGACACGGGGGAGCTGAGATTCTCCCCCCCCCCCCCCCCCGATGCAGGAGCTTGAATGCCCCGACGAGGAGGGCCCGCTGCCAGCCACTGGTATAAGATCGTCCCATCAATGGAAGGTTAGAGGCTCCTGACCACTGGAGGACAAAGAAGGGAGAGATTTAACTTTTTTTTCACCTTCCATCGCAGTGAGGATTGTGGATGAGTCACTGTGGAGGACGATAATGTTAAAATGTATTTTGTGTGTGCTGTTGCTTTTTACTGGTATGACTGTATGGCAAATCAAATTCCATGTACGTTGCAACACATAGTTGGCTAATAAAGTATGATTATGAAAATGCTGGAGTAACTCGGGGGTCAGGTAGCATCTCTGGAGAGAAGGAATGGGTCTGAAGAAGGGTCTCAACCCGAAGCGTCACCATTCTTTCCTGTTCACTCCAGCATTTTGTGTCTAGCTTCGATTTAAACCAGCATCTGCAGTTCTTTCCCGTATTCTGATGGATGATCTGAGTAAGGCAAAGATGATGGAATTTAAAAATCAGAAACCTCCAGTTGTTGGAAACATGCAAGAAAATAGATACTACAGGACACAGGCACATTGTGAAGACAATCAGAATTAGCATTTCAGGGTGATAATGTTTAATCAGCCTTAAATACTTTACAATCAGTATTTCCAGCACTTTATGCTTCTAATTCTGAGGGAAGATTTTCACCATTTGATTATATTGGGGCCCCTTAATGTAACCTAGGAAACATTATTAGTGCATAACTTAACCTGGTGATGATGTGCCATGATATGAGAGGCTGTTAGAAACAGAGTAGAACAGAAGTTCTCAATGGTATTTGTCCACCATTGGGTATCTACGTTCATAAGGGAATCTACGTTCCCTTATCAAAGATTGGAAAATATGCAAAAAAGGAATTTATAAATGCTTAATAGTATATGCTTAAGAAATTTTGTAAAACAGATAAGTAATAAAATGTGTAAGTATGATATAACTATTAATAAAATAGGTAAAAGGACAAAATAGAACAGCATAGGGTTTTCTAACGCAATAGAGAGAAGCACGTAAAATCTCAATATTAATTATTAGGCAAAGGAATAGAAGCAGAAGTATCAGTAATTCCATAGTCAGTTGTACATGCCTGCTTTCCTATAAAGATGTATCCATCTCATCCTTGAATATTCTCAACAAAATTTAAAAGACTCAGTATTGAGAATAAAACTTTCTACTCTTAATTTTAAATGGCTAACCATTTATCCTGATACATTTGCCCAGTTCAACACACTCGTACAGAGAGGCAGTGATCATAGTTGCCTTGTAGGCTATGAACTTTGTGTTGGTTTTGAGGTCTTTATCTCAAACCAGCCTTAGGTGTTCAAAAGCTGTGCTGGTACACTGAAGGCAATTGGAAATTTAATTATTGATGTTTGTCTTGTTGAGAGGTAGGTACTGAATTATAAGAAGTGACCATGTTTTCTATCATGTTATTGATATTTATTGTCAGATGATTGTATATTTTGGGCAAATGATGGATGATCTTTGTTTTATGGATATTGCATTAAGGCCTTTCATTTTGTATACTGCAATGTATGAGTCAACAATGACTTGGAGTTATCTGCAAACTGCAGATGGATAACTGAAGTTAGTTAATCTTTGTTCTGGATTGAAGGTGGCATAGGTTGAAGA
Source organism: Okamejei kenojei (assembly GCA_035221665.1). NCBI lineage: Eukaryota > Metazoa > Chordata > Chondrichthyes > Rajiformes > Rajidae > Okamejei > Okamejei kenojei. Next base: position 41,516,261 of record CM069142.1, read on the forward strand.
TTTCCCATTTGTATTGTAGATTGGCATAACTCCAGCAGGTAGCTCAAAGTATTGAAGATATGCCATTATCATCATCTTTGTAAACTAATCAGAATGAGTGAACCAGCATCAACACTTTCTTCCAGGTCAACATACCCAGCATTGTGTCCCTGCATATTCTCATTCATTTCTACAAGGCAGGACACATCATTCACATACCTGACACCAGATTCTGTTCCAACAGGTGATTATGAGTTGAACAAAGGAAACTATTCGAGGATGTTTCCAAAGCCTCCTTAAAAATAAACGACCTTCCCACCTGTTCATGGGAATCTTTGGCCCTTGACTGCTCAAAATAGAGGAGCATTTGAGAGTGCATTGAGAACCTAGAAACTTTTCACTGAGAGTGAACATAGAAACATAGAGATATCAATAGCAGAGGGAGCACATCACATACCAAGCTGTCACCCGCTCTGCCTCACAAGAATGTGGAATACGCCCCAATCTCAATCTACGGGGACAGTGTGGAGAGAGTGTCCAGCTTTAAGTTTCTGGGCACTCACATCTCAGAGGACGTCACATGGTCCACCAACACCGCTGCGCTGGTCAAAAAGGCACGGCAACGACTGTTCTTCCTAAGAACATTGGGAATATTCAAGGATGAGATGGATACATCTTTATAGGACTGGTCTGCCCCAACAGCTGCTGATGACCTTCTACCGCTGCATGACAGAGAGCATACTAACGTATGGCATCTCTGTGTGGTATCTCAGCTGCACGGAGGCGGAGAGGAGAGCTCTTCAGCGCGTCGTCCACAGAGCGCAAAAGATTATTGGGACACCGCTACCAGCCTTGGAGAGTATCTACCACACATGGTGGCTCAGGAAGGCCATCAGCGTCCATAAAGGCTCCTCTCACCCTTGTAATAGACTGTTCAAACTACTCCCTTCCGGCAGACGTTACAAGGCCTTCTACATCCGCACCTCCTGACTCAGGAACAGCTTCAGAGCTATAGGGGCTTTGAACCGGCCCTGCTGAGTACCCCCCCCCCCCCACCCCCATGGACTGTCTCCCTTGGATGGTCACATCGCACAGACACATCTGCACTTTAGTCTGTTTTGACTGTTTTACTGTTCTGGTGTTCTTTTTACAAACCTTGTTCTCGGAGTATCTAAACGTAAATTTTATTAGTCGTTTAAGTTATGACATCGGATGGAAACCAAATCTCATTGCACTTATGTGTAATGACAATAAAACATATTATTATATTATTACATGCAGCAAACCTGAATGTCCCATATTGGTCTCATTAGCCATCTCACATTCCGCAGGACTATGCTGGAAATAAGTTATCCTTATTCCCAAGGACTACCTGGGAGAGAGAGATATTGGTATTGCTCAGATCTTCACCTGACTGAGATGAGGCTCTTTTTTATCAACAGAACATGCAAAATGAAGGAAATCTGTCACTGGGAGACTTTAAACTAAAGTCATAGTTATAAGTTATAGCATGGAAATAAGCCCTTCAGCGTCCCGAGTCTACGTTGACTATCAATCACCCATTCACGCTAGTTCTACATTATTCCACTTTCCCACCCACTCCCTCCACATTAGGAGCAACTTAGAGGCCAATTGACCTAGAAACCTGCACATCTTTGGGATATGGGAGGTAACTGGAGTACCCGGATGAAACTCACACGGTCACAGGGAGAAAATGCAAACTAGACACAGACATCACCCAAAGTTAGGATTGAACCCAACTCTCTGGCACTGTGAGGCAGCAGCTTTATCAGCTATACTTATCCTTATCATTAACGCATACAGTGGCTTGCAAAAGTTTTCATACCCTTTGAACTTTTCCACATTTTGTCACGTTACAACCACAAACGTAAATGTATTTTATTGGGATTTTATGTGATAAACCAACACAAAGTGGTGCATAATTGTGAAGTGGTAGGAAAATGATACATGGTTTCCAAATTTTATTACAAATAAAAAAACTGAAAAGTGTTGTGTGCAAATGTATTCAGCCCCCTGAGTCAATACTTTGTAGAACCACCTTTCGCTGCAATTGCAGCTGCAAGTCTAGCTTTGCACATCTAGAGACTGAAATATTTGCCCAATCGTCTTTGCAAAATAGCTCAAGCTCAGTCAGATTGGATGGAGAGCATCTGTGAACAGCAATTTTCAAGTCTTGCCAGAGATTCTCAATTGGATTTAGGTCTGGACTTTGATTGGGCCATTCTAACACATGAATATGCTTTGATCTAAACCATCCCATTGTAACTCTGGCTGTATGTTTAGGGTTGTTGTCCTGCTGGAAGGTGAAACTCTGCCCCAGTCTCAAATCTTTTGCAAACTCTAACAGGTTTTCTTCCAAGATTGCCCTGTATTTGGCTCCATCCATCTTCCCATCAACTCTGACCAGCTTCCTTTGTCCCTGCTGAAGAAAAGCATCCCCACAGCATGATGTTGCCACCACCATGTTTCACAGTGGGGATGGTGTGTTCAGGGTGATGTGCAGTGTTAGTTTTCCGCCACACATAGCGTTTTGCATTAAGGTCAAAAGCTTCAATTTTGGTCTCATCAGACCAGAGCACCTTCCTCCACATGGCTTGTGGCAAACTGCAAACGGGACTTCTTATGGCTTTGTTTCAACAATGGCTTTCTTCTTGCCACTCTTCCATAAAGGCCCGATTTGTGGAGTACACGACTAATAGTTGTCCTGTGGACAGATTCTCCCACCTGAGCTGTGGATCTCTGCAGCTCCTACAGAGTTACCATGGGCCTCTTGGCTGCTTCTCTGATCAATGCTCTCTTTGCCAAGCCTGTCAGTTTAGGTGGACGGCCATGTCTTGGTAGGTTTGCAGTTGCGCCATACTCTTTCCATTTTCGAATGATGGATTGAACAGTGCTCCTTGAGATGTTCAAAGCTTGGGATTTTTTTTATAACCTAACCCTGCTTTAAACTTCTCCACAACTTTATCCCTGACCTGTCTGGTGTGTTCCTTGGGCTTCATGGTGCTGTTTGTTCACTAATGTTCTCTAACAAACCTCTGAGGCCTTCACAGAACAGCTGTATTTATACTGAGATTAGATTACACACAAGTGGACTCTATTTAATAATTAGGTGACTTCTGAAGGCATTTGGTTGTACTGGATTTTATTTAGGGGTATCAGAGTAAAGGGGGCTGAATACCTTTGCATGCCACACTTTTCAGTTTTTTATTTGTAAAAAAATTTGAAAACCATGTATCATTTTCCTTCCACTTCACAATTATGCACCACTTTGTGTTGGTCTATCACATTAAATCCCAATAAAATACATTTACGTTTGTGGTTGTAACGTGACAAAATGTGGAAAGGTTCAAGGGGTATGAACATTTTTGCAAGCCACTGTATACTTTGAGGAGAGCCAATTTCTTTGAAAGCCCATCATAAACCTATGTGGTCAACTTATTTTATTTCTCCTTGCTAAGTGCAGAACTGTCAATTGCTAATCACTGAGTAGATCAATTCCACGCTTTCTCATATTGTGATGAACCATAACACATCCAGCATCTTTCTCATGCGACATGTGGTGTTGCAGATCAAGCAAATGTCTATGAAATTCCTGGCCTGATATCATTCTGAAACAATAGACAATAGGTGCAGGAGTAGGCCATTTGGCCATTCGAGCCAGCACCGCCATTCAATGTGATCATGGCTGATCATCCCCAATCAGTACCCCGTTCCTGCCTTCTCCCCATATCCCCTGACTGCTATTTTTAAGAGCCCTATCTAAATCTCTCTTGAAAGCATCCACTGCCCTCTGAGGCAGAGAATTCCACAGACTCGCCACTCTCTGTGAGAAAAAGAGTTTCCTCGTCTCCGTTCCAAATGGCTTACTCCTTATTCTTAAACTGTGCCCCCTGGTTCTGGACTCCCCCAACATCGGGAACATGTTTCCTGCCTCTAGCGTCTCCAAACCCTTAACAATCTTATATGTTTCAATGAGATCCCCTCTCCTCCTTCTAAACTCCAGACTGTACAAGCCCAGCTGCTCCATTCTCTCAGCATGCGACAGTCCCGCCATCCCGAGAATTAACCTTGTAAACCTATGCTGCAGTGCCTCAATTGCAAGAATGTCCTTCCTCAAATTAGGGGACCAAAACTGCACACAATACTCCAGGTGTGGTCTCACTAGGGCTCTGTACAACTGCAGAAGGACCTCTTTGCTCCTATTCCTCTGGAAACCTTCTGGGAGTTTAATGAAAGACTAACTGGGTGTAGGATAAAATGTGGAATTCTGTCTGTTCAAGTATTTCTGCTCTCGTAAGCCCTTTGCTCAATCTGTTTAGAATAATTTGTTCATGGATCCTGTGAAGGGAGGAGTAATGTGTTGTTAACTTCAGGGATTCCTAACTTTAAATTGGGGTCACTTTGTTGGGATAACTATTCTGTACACTACATCTTCTCATTAGATAATTTTCTTCAAGAATTCCAGATGTATCCTGTCAACACCTGTTTTTACCAGTTTAAATACCAACAGGTCATTGTTCAGCTCTTTTGAAAGGGAAGGTAAAATTCAACAGCTGTTGAACAGTTTTTGGGATATTTCAATAAGTTTACTGACTACTGGTATTTCACACATATTGGTGTCTGAGTTAATTAAAATCTGAACAGCAGTAGGATCAACAATGATGGTTGATGATAATGTTGCTTACCTATCCCAACCGATGGCTTGTTTGTGTAAAGTTAAATTAATTGATGATATTGGGCCATCTTGCAAGCAACCTTCCTTTCTTATCAAATTCCACCCCTGCAGCCCTTCGTTTTCTCCACTTGTCACTTCTAGCCTTTGTGTGACTTTTTCCACCCTCTCCTTCACCTGCCAATTAACCCATTCCTTTCCTGGATCCACCTATCACTTGTTCTTGCTTTGCCCCACTCCTTACCTTCACCTCTTTCTACCAGCCATCTCCCAACTACTCCAGTCTTGAAGAAAGGTCCTGTCTCAAAACATTCACTATCCATTTCTCCACAGGTGCTCCTGATTTGCTGAGTTCCTCCATCGCTTATTTTTACTCAAGGTTCCAGCATCTGAAGTCTTTTGCCTACTTTACGCTTGGCATGATCTGCGCATTGCTATGTTTTCAGCTGCTGATGCATGCATGTATTTCCCACATTGTAAATAGAATTTACGAAATGTTTCTGAAAGGTTAGCTAAGGAAATCTATAATAAATGTGCTGTTGCTGATGGTACCATCTAAGTCTATATTCTTCTGCATCAAAAATGTTTCTTTAACTCATGGCAATATTGAGCAAACGTATTTTGAGCTATGCTTTGCATAAATATAACTTGCGTTTCAGTTTGCCGTTGAAACCATTAGTAAATGTTTTTTAGAGAGTTTGTACAAATTGTATATCTAATTTTGGTGCTTACGTTTACCCACTTTGCCATATGATAGTATTTTGGTGAGGAATCATAAATATACCTAGAATATTCAATTATTTTATAGTGCTTTCAAATATGTATGCTACTGCTTTCTCATGTGTATGTTCTGGTTAAATTTCAACAGAAAATGCATCATGTCCTGCTGCTGTGCTCAAGAAGAAATGTGACTCAATCGATGAACATGAGATGAAGGATGTATCAATGACTTGTAGGTCATCTGATCTAAATGGATTTCCTTCCCGTCGTGGTATTGTACACAGATATGATCCATATTTTGCAGAGGATGATATTCGCTACTGTATTCCAGCTGCCTTCACTCTAGACAATTTTCTTCAGAAAAATAGTGCGACTCCACCACCTTTAGATGAGAAAAAGATTGTTTTATCCCACCAAAACTTCAACAAGATTGTGACTCTCCTTGAATCTCAGTTACTGAAGCATAACCAGAACAAAGTGAACATCGTAGAATTATCCATTGATGACATCCCACCAGTATTGAAGCGAATCCCTCAGAGACAGCAGATTCTTGGTATGATATCTCTATAGTTGTCACCGAGAAAATTATAGCTAAAATTCTCAATGTTTGGTTTGCAAACAGAAATATCTAGAATGGAGAAAGTAACCATTTAAATGTTGATTTTCCCAAGTAACATGTAAAGGTTAGAGTTTCACCATCCTTGCATTCAGAGGTACGGTGGGAATATTCTCGCGCCTCACTGCTTTCCATTAATCACAGTTAAAGTCTGTGATTAATTGTTCTGTGCTGTCCTATCCAAAAGAACATTGCAATAAATGTTTATTTTTTTAAAGTATGGTAGTCACACACATCCCATGGGAAAAGTTCCTTTATACTCAATAGGAAAAGAAGGGATCAAAATTAGCCAAAAAGGCAGAGCTTCATTTAGCCTGTCTGTTTCCCCATGAAGCCTATTTCCCTCCTCCTGCTAATTCCCACATTTATCTAGCTTTGTATCATCAAAACTTGAATATATTTCCTTTTAATCCCCTCGGCATTGATATATGTTGGGAACAGCTGGAGCCCCAGCAATTATCTCGGCAGCACTTCAAGTCATAACTTCCCACGTTAAAAAAAGCCTGTTTAACCATACTCACTGTTTTCTGTTCTTTAACCAATTGTCAGTCTATTCCAGTATATTATCCTCAAAACTGTCCTCAAAACTTGTTTAATGATCTCGTTTTGGCACTTTATGACAAGTCTTCAGAAAGCCCAAATATACCATCTCCACATGAGCCCTAACCTATACTGAGACTTACAGTCTAGTATTTGTCAAATATGATTTCCATTTTATATATTACTAGACCAAGTGCAGACCCACTAGGTCTGTTCCCGCAACGCAGTGGGGGGGGGGGGGGGGGGGGGAGGACTGCAGCTTCACACGCACACTAACCACCTCACACACACGGGGGGAGGGGGATGAGTGGGGTTAGGGAGAGACAGGGTGGGGAGAGGGGAGGGAGGGGGATGAGGGTGGGGTAGGGGGAGATGGAGGGGGGGAGGAGGGGGGAAGAGAGTAGTGGGGGGGGAGGGGGGATATGGGGAGACAGTGTGGAGGAGAGGGGAGGGCAGGGGGAAGGGAGAGAGGGAGGATGGGGGAGGGGAGGAGAGCGGGGAGGGTGAAGGGGGAGACGGTAGGGGGAAGGGGGGTGGAGAGGTGTGGGTGAGGGGGTAGAGAGGAGCGTGGGGGAGGGTTGAGGGGGGAGGGAGAAGAGGGGAGAGGAGGGGGAGAGAGGAGGGGGAGAGAGGAGGGGGAGAGAGGAGGGGGAGAGAGGAGGGGGAAACGCAGGAGCTGCGAGGGAGGGAGGGGAGAGTAGAGGGTGGAGGGAGGGGGAGGGGAGAAGAGGAGGGGATGGAGGAGAGGGGAGGATGGAGAGGGGGGTGGATAGGAGGGGTAGTTATGGAGTGGAGAGGGAGGGGGGTAGGACAACTTGCTCTATTTGATTGTGCACGCCAGGTTGATTGCATTCGTGGGACCACGTGACGGTTGCAATCTCCCACCCCTGTCCCATTGTAATTTTTTTGATGTTTTTTATTTAAAAAGTGGGGAAATTAATAGCCAAATTTTCTAATTTTCTTTTTTTTCACTTTAGTTTTTATTGCTTTTATGTATACACAAATAAAACACAAATATAACAACGAAACATACAACAATACAGTGAAATGTACAACAGTGTAGCGGGGGGTTCAGTTTACAATTAATCATGCAATATACAGAACTATTTTCTGATTAAAACATTTTCCAATAACTTACATTATTGTCAATTAAAAAAAATGTTCTAATTTTCAAAACAAAATGTGGAGGAAGAAAAACTCTTCAGGAATATGTAAAAAATTCTCCGTTACGGGAAAGGGTGGAGGAGTAAATCCACAAACGCCTTAAACGAATATTCGTGAAATAGAATCCGTTACAAAACCAACAAACCAAGGAGCGTTTTAATAGTTACTAGACCAAGTGCAGACCCGCTGGGTCTGTTTTCCCAACACACGGTTGCCGGGGGGGGGGGGGGGGGGGGGGGGGTTGGGGGGTGGGGAGGGGGCCTGCGGCATCACACACACACAAACCACCCCCCAAACATAAAGGTGGGGGGGGGGGAGGAGGGGGGAGAGGGAAGGAGGGGGAGACTGGGTGAGGAGAGAGGGAGGAGGAAAGGGGAGAGGGGGGAAGGGAAGAGAGGGGGGGGGGGAGAGGGGGAGGGGGGGTGGGAGAGGGGATGTGAGAGGGGTCGGGCAGAGGTAGAGAGAGGGGATGAGGGGAAGAGAGGAGGGGGATCAACTTGCCCACACTTAATTGATCCTGACATCACATTTTCCAACACGCATCCGTATTTTTCCTGCTAACTGCTTTCTGATCAGCAATTAACACGGAACATACAACTTACTTCATAAGTGCTTAATTTCCAGTTTATGGGAATTTCTTCCATTTTATACTGTAAGGAGCAGCAGAATTCTAATTGTGAGATGAACATGGAACATTGGTCTTGCATCAAACTAATCCCATAACGTTAGCATGAAAACTGTCAATTTTCTCCTCGATATCAAAACATTGCTGGATTGAAGGGGTGGGGAAGCATGATCACTAATAATCACTTGGTAAAAATTAAAGTGCTTTTGGAGAATCTCAATCAAGTCTCCAACAAAATAAAAGTTACTATATTCCATCTTAATAATAGGACTGCTAAGCATGCAGTCACACTGTAATACAGCCCAGTTCCAAAAAACCTTTGAGTATGGCTGGACTGCACAGCTTTCTTCATTGCAGCTTAACGAACGATGTTACCAAGATGATAATGTATTTGCTAAATGCATGCCGAGGAACATTTTTTGAAACATACAAGATATCTGATGGGCTATACATGGTCAATTCTAAGAGGACTTTTCTTCTCGTAGGAGAATCCAGAATCAGAGGACAGGCACAACTGGTAGAGCTGCAGCACACAGCACCAGAGACACTGGTTTGATCCTGACCTTGATTGCTATTTGTGTGGAGTTTGCACTTTCTCTACGTAAACTTGGGTTTCTTCCGGGTGCTCTGGTTTCCCCGTACAACCAAACGATATGTAGATTCATAGGTTAGTAGGTTTGGCCTTTTTAAACTACTACCAAATGTGTAGGCCGTGGAGACAAAAGTGGGATAATATAGTCTAATAGGAACAAGTGATCGGTGGTCTACGTGGACTCAGTAAGCTGAAGATCCATGCTCTATCATTCAATTCATTTGTCTCAGAATAAAGGAGTGTGCAATTAGTTGTGAAAGAGTGTGGCAAAGGCTAATCTGCTTTGGGGATATGTAAACTTAAGGAGATGAATGAAGTCCGAGAAGGGAAAAAAAGCCATTCTGATACAAATTTCAAAGCTAATTATTTGAAATGGTCAAATTCATTATTAGGACCTTAAGTTTGTATAATGCGTAGTTTACCAAGATATAACCTTGAACTAATAGAGAATGTCATTCTTCCAGAAATGAATGCTGCTGCTAGAAACCAAAGTGAAGGCTTAAATTATGAAGTTTCCCCAGAGTTGTCTAACTATCCAGGTAATAAAAGTACTTCAAATTAAAAAATAAGTTTTATGAAATGCCCAATCATAATTGTCCTATAATCCTTCCTGTAATAGGGTGACTAGAACTGCAATCAATACAATTGCGGCCTAACCAAAGCTCAATAAAGCTGCATCATGTCTCCTTCATGTCATGAAGTTACAATGCAGCTTTATAGGACTTTGGTAAGCCCACATTTGGAGTATTTCTTGCAATTCTGGTCACCCAATTACAGGAAGGATGTGTGGCTTGGAAAGAGTGCAGAGGGGGTTTACCAGAGTGACATCTGGATTAGGGGGTACAGGGAGAGTTGAACAGACTGGGATTGTTTTCTCTGGAAAGCCAGAGATTTCAGGGAGACACAATTGAAGTAAATAAAATTAATAACAGATGTAAAAGACCAACGATGTTGGTATCTAGAGCAAAGAAAAGACAGTATTTAATCTGAAGGAGACATTTATGTTATCCTGCTGTTATTATTAACAAATTAGCAATAACATTTGTTCAATTGGTACAATAGGCAATTGTTGGAAGAATAATATGCTGGCTTTATTTGTAGATGTTAATTTCTCAGGTTCACCTAGGAATCTTTCTCGCAGAAACTGTCATCATATAGAGGGAGTACAGAGAAGGTTCACTGGACTGATTCCTGGGATGTCAGGACTTTCATATGAAGAAAGACTGGATAGACTCGGCTTGTACTCGCTAGAATTTAGAAGATTGAGGGGGGATCTTATAGAAACTTACAAAATTCTTAAGGGGTTGGACAGGCTAGATGCAGGAAGATTATTCCCGATGTTGGGGAAGTCCAGAACAAGGGGTCACAGTCTAAGGGCAAGGGGGAAGTTTTTTAGGACCGAGATGAGAAAAACATTCTTCACACAGAGAGTGGTGAATCTCTGGAATTCTCTGCCACAGAAGGTAGTTGAGGCCAGTTTATTGGCTATATTTAAGAGGGAGTTAGATGTGGCCCTTGTGGCTAAGGGGATCAGGGGGTATGGAGAGAAGGCAGGTACAGGATACTGAGTTGGATGATCATATTGAATGGCGGTGCAGGCTCAAAGGGATGAATAGCCTACTCCTGCACCTATTTTCTATGTTTCTATGTTTCTATCATCCCAGGCAGTGATTAGAAACATAGAAAACATAGAAAATAGGAGCAGCCATTTGGCCCTTTGAGCCAGCATCGCCATTCATTGTGATCATGGCTGATCATCCACAATCGGTGGATGATCAGTGCCTGCCTTCTCTCCATATCCCTTGATTCTGCTAGTCCCTAGAGCTCTATCGAACTCTCTTTTAAATTCATCCAGTGAATTGGCCTCTACTGCCTTACGAGGCAGAGAATTCTACAAATTCACAACTCTCTGGGTGAAAACGTTTTTCATCTCAGTTTTAAATGGCCTCCCCTTTATTCTTAGACTGTGGCCCCTAGTTCTGGACTCTCCCAACATTGGGAACATTTTACCTTCATCTAGCTTGTCCAGTCCTTTTATAATTGTATACGTTTCTATAAGATCCCATCTCATCCTTCTAAATTCCAGTGAATACGAGCCTAGTCTTTCAAATCTTTCCTCGTATGACAGTTCTGCCATCCCGGGGATTAACCTCGTGAACTTACGCTGCACTGCCTCAATAGCAACGATGTCCTTCCTCAAATTAGGACACAAACTGCAACAAAGTACACAATAGATCAAAACTGCACACAATACTCCAGATGTGGTCTCACAAGGGCCCTGTAAAGGACCTCTTTACTCCTATACTCAAATCCTCTCGTTATGAAGGCCAACATGCCATTAGCTTTTTTTCACTGCATGCTGTACTTGCATGTTTACTTTCAGTGACTGGTGTACAAGGACACCCATTCCCCAATAACATGTGCTCTAATTTTGCCCACTAATCTCCTGTGTGGGACCTTATCAAAGGCTTTCTGAAAGTCCAGATACACTACATCCACTGGCTCTCCTTCATCCATTTTACTTGTCACATTCTCAAAAAATTCCAGAAGATTATTCAAGCAGGATTTCCCCTTCATTAATCCATGCTGACTTGGACCAATTATTTTACTGCTATCCAAATGCACTGTTAGTACTTCTTTAATAATTGACTCCAGCATCTTCCCCACCACCAATGTCAGGCCAACTGGTCCATAATTCCCTGTTATCTCTCTTGCTCCTTTCTAGAAAAGTGGGATAACATTAGCTACCCACCAATCCACATGACCTACATGGCATCCAAAGATACATAACCTCATGGGTTAATATGGATCTGGCGTTTCAACTTTGATCGCCAGTAGCTCAACAACAACTTCCCCTTCTCTAAAGGGCCTTTACGCGACTTTTCTCACACACACCCCCCCCAAGGAAAGTGGGGGAGTGCTGTCCGAAATTTACACGTTGCAAAGCGAAGGTGATACCCGCAATGAACAGGAAGGTTAAAGACGGCACAGTGTACGGCAAGTCATTTAAAAGTGGGGGGGGGGGGAGGGGAGAATGAGTGCAGACACATTTTAAGAAGCTAGACAACTTTTAATAAGCCTGAGATACACAGCTGTGAAGTTTAGCGGGCATTTAACATTGCCGTTCGGTTTTGCTTGGTTCTGAAAACTCGTGCTTACGTTTTTTTTCCCAATGAGCCAATTAAAATGCCCGGTCAGCAAAGGAGATTTCCTACGGCTACCTCAACTACCTACAACGACATGGCGACCCCACGACCACTGCACTACAACTTAAAAAGTATCGATTTTCTCCATGGCAACCAATTTTTGGTCGTGGAAAAATTTTCAACATGTTGAAAAATTTTGCACGACCATACTGAGGCCACGAATATTTACCACCATGCGGGAACTCCTCTCGACCATGAAGGAGACTCGCCAGAGACCACCTACGAACATGTGGCGACCATGTGGCAAGCGTGCGGCGAGCGCAGAGTCTCCTGAACTCGCAAATAAGGTTGCCTAAGCGGGACAGGCCCTTTTCTCCTTTAATGTAGCAAAATGTTCAAAGATATTTCAAGAGGAATAGGTTACTGAAATTCAAATGGCAAAGAGGAATTAAACAGAATACAGGGAAGTAATTAAAAGGTAATCGGTGCATTGATGTAAATTTGGCATAGACATAGTTTGAATGTACAGGTATTTACGTTTTGGGTTATTGATTGGTGAGAAAGGCTTTAAAATCCAATCAATTGAAGTTAATGTGGTGGTTGTTGGAAATAGGGATGAAGTGGGAAGAATGTCTTGGCCTCTCCAACAGTAACGTCATCATGGATTTAGTTGTACTGGACTTTTCTAAAGCATTTGATGTCATCCCACACCAGAGACTGCTTCGGAAGCTTGATGTCTACGGTATTCATTCCAACACGAAATGTTGGATTTCCAGTTTCCTGACAAAACATTTTCAGCATGTGTGTGTGAACGGAAAGAGCTCCAATTGGCACCCAGTGTTGAGTGGTACACCCCAGGGCACAGTACTTGGCCCACACCTATTTTTGCTTTACATCAATGACATCCATGAAAAAGTCGCAAGTACGACCAGACTATTTGCTGATGATTGTTTGCTGTACCGTCCAATTAAGTCAGCTGATGATGAAGATGCTCTCCAAAAGGATTTCGATACAATGGTTGAGTGGTCACAACAATGGGGCATGCAGTTCAACCCTTCCAAATGTGAAACCATGCGTGTCACCAGAAAGAGGAATCCAGGCGTCACAACTTACAACATACTTGGTGTCACCCTTGAAGAATCCAAACAAACCAAGTATCTTGGCATCAAATTGCAGAATGATCTATGTTGGAATGGTCAGACTCATCGTGCAACAGTGAAAGCAACAGGTGTCCTAAACTTCCTGAGGCGCAACTTCCATCATTGTTCAGCTTCTGTCAAGGAGAAGCTGTATTTCAACCTTGTTAGACCTCATCTGGACTACGCAGTTGCAGCTTGGGACCCATACACAGATAAAAACATTTCATCCATCGAGCGTGTCCAAAGACAGGCCGCTCGATTTGTTACTAACACCTACAAGAGAGAAGCGAGTGTCACCAAACTTCTGAATTCTCTGGGGTGGATCCCTCTCCAAGACAGACGTGGAGCTCACCGTTTGACCTGTTTTTACAAAATGTTAAATGGTCAGCTCGACATAGATCACAAGACCTACACCAACCCCAAACCAATTAGGAGTAGACAAGGGCATTCGATCCAATTTGTGGTCCCAGCCACAAAGACAGATGTGTACAGCAATTCGTTCTTCCCACGCACTATTAAAACATGGAATAATCTCCACCAAACCACGGTTGCCCAGCCAGATGCAACTAAATTTAAAGTGGCACTTTTTTCCCAATAACCCTCTCTGGCTTAACCCCTCCCTTCACCACCTCCAGTTTAAATTCCAGTTGGAATATTTTGGAGGACCATGTAACCAAGAACCAAGAACCAAAAGTCATAAGTAGACAATCTTTCTCTCCTTTCAGTCACCAACATCACGGATATTGGTGTTCAGCTAATTTGGTTTACACGTTTTCCTCAGGAAATGGCATAATGCACTGGATATATTAAAGCCTACTGCCAGGCATATCCTGTCCTATTACTGCCCCATTTTCTTAGATCAGTAAAAGTGGAAAGTGTTGTTGACAAATAGCAAATATTCATTGGATAGCAAATATTCATTGGGTTCATCAATGCTCTCTGTTGGTTAACCAGAACTATAGAGTTTTATAGCTCCATTTTGCCTTTCAAAAATATGGAACTGAACTCCAGAACTGAACATGATAACTCTTGAACTGTATTAAACTAATGTAACAAGCCCAATATTATTTAAGACCCTGCGGATCAGGGGAAATCTCAATCCAATCTGAAGTTATATTTGTTCTAAGATGAATGTTAGGTGCCAATTATCTAACCATAGTATCAGAGGAAGACAAAAGTGCTGGAGAAACTTAGCGGGTGCGGCAGCATCTATGGAGCGAAGGAAATAGGCAACATTTCGGGCCGAAACCTTTCATCAGGTTTCGGCCCAACCTTCGATTCTACCTTCGATTTTCCAGTATCTGCAGTTCCTTCTAAAACATAGTCTCGGAGGAAGTGCTTTGGAGTGGATAAAAAAAACTTGCTGTTTCATGTTGGAATAAATGTTCTTTTCAGATTGGAATGATTTAATCAGTGGTACTGCGGAGATCATCAGTTCTTGGCTTTCAATTATTCACTGTTATTTATCAATGACCTGGATGAAGGAACAGAATGTCGTGTTTCTAAATTTGCCAATGATATGAAAATGTGGAAGATGTGTGTGATAAGGATACTGTGGTTCTGCAATAGGATATAAAAAGTTAGTGAATAAGTGAAAGACCAGCTAACTGAGTTTCAAATGGGGAAAAATAAGGTCATGCACTTTGGTAAGATAAATAAAAAGTACAGATTACTTTAATGGAGAGATTATGAAAATTATATTTCTAGTGCATGGATCAATGAAAAATATAGCAGACAGGTCCAACAAGCAATTAAGAAGGCAAACAGCAATTTGTGCATTTTGGAGTTTACACATAAGGATGTTTTGTTGCATTTTGTGATGGGTCTTGGTGGGACCTTCACCTGGAATACTGCGTATGGTTTTGGTCCCCTTATCTAAACAAAAAGATGTAGTAAAATTGTACAAAGGCAATTCACCCGGCTACTTCCTGGGATGAGATGGTTATTCTACCATGAGAGGCTAAATAGTGTGGGCTTGTATTCCTTAGCCTTTTGAAGAATAAGGGGTAAACCTATTCAAACATAGAGGTTTGCAAGGGTGCTTGTCAGGATAGATGTTGGGATGTTTTCACTGCTGAGAAAGTCTTGAACAGAAGGACACATCAACAGGATAAGGGGCCAGTCATTTAAAAATTAAGTACATAGAAATTTCTTCTGTTAGAGAGTGGTGAATCTGTGGGATTCTCTACCCTGCCAAGTTTAGATTAGAGATACAGCGCAGGAACAGGCCCTTCTGCCCACCGGGACCATGCCGACCAGTGATCCTTGCGCATTAACACTTTCCTACACACACCAGGGACAATTTTTACATTTACCAAGCCAATTAACCTACAAACCTGTACGTCCTTGGAGTGTGGGAGGAAACCAAAGATCACGGAGAAAGCCCACGTTGGTCGCGAGGAGAATGTACAATCTTCCCACAGACAGCTCCCTTGGCCGGGTTTGAACCCGGGCTTCTGGCGCTGAAAGGCAGCAACTCTATCGCTTCGCCACCGTGCCGTCCTGAGGTGGTGGAAGCAGAATGATTAGCAGTATATAATGTAGAGGTAAAAACAATTTTGATTTAAATTTAAAGGCCTCTTAAACATCATTATCATATCTGCCTTCACCACCAGCCTAGGCAGTGTGTTCCAAGCCCCCACTAATCTCTATTTAAAAAAAATATATATATATTTGCCCTGCACATCTATCTATCTATCTATTTATCTATCTATCTATCTATACTATTATTAAAACTCTTCGTCTTGTTTGTGGCTGTCCGTGTGTATGTGTGTGTTCCAATTTCTATTTTCCTATTTTCGTCCAAACTCTAGGCCACAACCTTCCCATTTTCACACATTCCACTCACATTTTAACCGTCGAGGCGATAAACATCTTCCCGTCACATGCCTACCTATATTTCCACACTTTTTAATCGTTTAAAGTTGTAAAAAAAGCCAGAAAAATCACCCATTTCCGAAAAAAAATCCTGAGTGATGTCACAATGGACTCGCAAAGCAGGACGGGACACTCGGGGAGAGAAGGGCACTCCAGCACACTCGCGTGGCGGTCGCTGCCAGCGCTTGACATCTGACATCTGGTGGCGAGCGTGGTGCCACTGGCCCTGGCTGGAGCTGAGCCTGGTGCTCGAGCTGGAGTGAGAGCCGAGCCCGAGGTCGAAAAAAAAGCCACCACTGGAACTAAGGACAAGCCTGGGTCTAGGGCCGGGCCAAGTACGAGAACCAGGCTGAATTCCAGGCCCTGGCGTTGCTCTACGACCTCTCCCTCCTGGCATGGCCATAGCATGGGTTTTTATTGCTATTGGTACAGAAACACTCTCGCTTCCCACATAATTTATCTACAACAAAATATACAGGTTGCAAGGAAATTTCTAAAGGCATTTTATGATAATAGCTGTTAAAACCGACTATACCCATCTGACAGGTTGAACATTACACTAACTGACAAGAGATGGCCAAAGGACATAACTGCAGCAAATGTTCTTTTGGTAATATGTTTAAAGGTGTCAAAACGCCACATTACCGGACATTCAGATTAGATGTATGTACTGTGAACAGCAATGAAGAAACCCAGTTTGTACACACCAGATTTAAATTTTTTAATTGATAAATGCTGTTTCCATCATTCCCATTTCAGAATTATCGTTAAAATTTCAACTAAAATATCTCCTGACCAAATTTGTGATGTATATGACCGACTGTAGAAGTAAAACCTGGATAAATCCAACGTATAGTTGTGAATGTTGCTCATTAAATAACTATAGTACTGATACTCCATATTAAGAACATTGATTTGCCGTTAAAATGAATTCTGTAATAACGTGTCAAGGGTAGCAGTGACAATCGAACACTATGGTTTTAATGTTTCATGAGTTCACAATTTAATTAATCCATCTTTATGGATTAAAACAAATAATAACATTTTGAATTAAAACACATTTGATTGCATTCCGTTATCAAACATAGTCGATGTTCGCTCTGAAGACATTTCCAGCGGAGTAGGGTGGGGGTGCGTGTGTGTGTGAATCAGTGCGGGATAGATAGATGGGGGGGGGGGACGTTGAGAAGGCAATCGGTGCGGAATGGATGGACTGAGGCAGGAGAATTAGTGCATGTTGGAGTATGTAAAATTGTGAGGGGAGAGAGCGGGGGATGTCAGAGGGGTTGAATGCCTCAGTACAGGATGGATGGGGGGGGGGATCAGTACAGGATGAATGGTGGTAGACAAAAATGCTGGAGAAACTCAGCAGGTGAGGCAGCATCTATGGAGCAAAGGAAATAGGCAACGTTTCGGGTCGAGACCTTTCTTCAGACTGATCCCCCCATTCTTCTTGAATGGGAGGATCAGTACAGGATGAATGGGTGGTTCACTCCAGGATGAATGGGAAGATCGCTACAGAATGGATGGGGGTTCACTACAGGATGAATGAGTGGTTCGCTACAGGATGAATGGGGGATCAGTGCAGGATGAATGGGGGATCAGTGCAGGATGAATGGGGGGTTCAGTACATGATGAATGGGTGGTCAACTACAGGATGAATGGGGGATCAGTGCAGGATGAATGGGGGGGGCATCAGTACGTGATGAATGAGGGAATCAGTACAGGATGAATGGGTGGTTCAGTAAAAGATGAATGAGGGGATCACTACAGTTGGATGGGGGGATCAGTACAGGATGAATGGAGGGACCAGTACAGGATGAATGGGAGGTATGCTACAGAATGGATGGGGGTCACTACAGGATGAATGGGTGGTTCGCTACAGGATGAATGGGAGATCAGTGCAGGATGAATGGGGGGGGGGGGGGGAAATCAGTACATGATGAATGAGGGGATCAGTATAGGATGAATAGGGGGATCAGTAAAAGATGAATGAGGGGAACACTACAGGATCAATGGGGGGATCGGTGCAAGGAAAATGGAGGGTGGGTCAGTATAGGATGAATGGAGGATCAGTACAGGATGAATGGAGAAGTGTTGGATGAATGGGAAAGGGGGTCAGTACAGGATGAATTTGGGGACCAGTGTAGGATGGATGGGGAGTGGCAGGAGAATCAATGCGAGGTGGATAGGGCGTTCGGCGCAGGATGAATAGATTGGGGGAGGGGGGGTAGATGGGGAGGGGAGCACTGAGGATGTCATTGAGGACAGAATAGAGGCGGGAATGGGGATCAGTGCGGGATGGAGAAGAGAGTTCTCAGGATAAGGGGGTGGAGGGATCCGTACAAGAGAGAGAGAGAGAGAGTGGAGGTGGGGAGGAAGGAACATCAGCGCTCGTCAGACAACATCGCTCCGCTTCCTTGGCCGTCCCTGTCCACCGCCAAGTGCCGCTGCCAAAGGGGGAGGCGGTTGGAAGCTCCTTCCTCCGCTCCTCCGCCAACCAACAGCAAGGTGCGGGGCAGAGCGGTGCAGGTGCCTCAGATGGCGAAAGGAGGCCTCCCTCTCCATCCCTCCTCCTTACCTCGGCGTGTGGGAGGGTTTGTTTTGAAAGAGGATATGGCAGTGTGGCAAGCATTGGCCACTATCAGTGCGGGCGGGGTGCCGGAGGAGCCGCTGTGCGGGGCATGCCATTCGCTCTGACCATCTGTCACGTCGCACCCAGTATCATTGCCCCGCACTACAGCTTGTTACCAAAGATACTAAAGGAACTCCTCTAGTATCTTTGCTTGTTACCGCCGCCGACACGAAACATCACGTTCCTTCTCTCCAGAGATGCTGCCTGACCCGCTGAGTTACTCCAGTTTTTTGTGTCTATCTTCGGTATAAACCAGTATCTGCAGTGCCAAGCCAGGCAAAATGACTCGCTGTTTAGGTTGCCCGGCAGGAATTTGGGTGGTCATTGGCACCCGGGCAACCGCTAATTTCGAGCCCTGATTGCTCCAAATGTGGCCTAACTAATGTCTTATGGAGATACAAGAAATATGAGTAATAAGTATTAGTTCTGCTCGGACTATTGAAATTACCTATCCATATGTTTATTGTTGACATGTATTGTTGAATAAACCAATATTTCACTGCTCGTTTTGTACTCGTTTTTGTACTTTAAGGCAAAGGAAATAGCATGGAATTTATTTTAAAGAGGTGATTCTTATCAGTTTTGGACACATTATATTGTTGCATGTTTGTGTTACCTATAATACATTGATAAACCTGCATTTCACCACATCTTTCTAAATTTAGGAGCTGTTCTGAAGATTGATGACGGTGCCCAGTCTCCTGAATTTCCCGACTCTGAATCTCCAATCAAGGAGGAAGAACAAGAGGGACGAATAAGCCCATATGAATATGTTGTTGTAAAATCAATGGCAGTAGGTGGAGAGTCTTTAAACCTGAGGGTAAGTATCCTACAAATTTATTCTCATAATGTTTAGCAGTTATCAGCAAAATATACAGTTCATTCTTGCTCCGTTCTAAATTGAGGTATCACCAATTTACTAGTCTTGCTCCTGATGTTACATTTTAATGCATGAAATTAATGGAATTGGAAAGGATAGGAAGATGAATTGAAGAGGACCTTCAAGCTAAATATAGAAAAAATGTAAATTGGAGAAAAATAAAGAACTACGTTATTCTGACTATGAGCATGCAAAAATAATGTACGTGAGAAAAAACTATAAGAAATACTGGAGTAGCAGTAATAGGATACTCAGCACCTTGCGACCGCTCCATTTAATAAGTCATGGCTAGTGTAAATCAGTGCTACATCCCTGCACGAACCAAACTTCGCTAACCACTGTGAGTGTGGCGGCGCCTATCGGCAGCTGCTCGACTACAGTCCGTCTGTTTTTTAAAAAAAATGTTGTCTTGTTAAATGTAAGTCTTGAGTCCAGTTTTTAATATTTTTTTAGCTGTGTATATGTGGGGGGTGCATGGGAGCTGTGGGGGAAACCATTAATCTCTTCCCTGTACGGGGACCCGACATGTTCCCTTTCGGGTCTCCGATGTCGTTGGGCCTAACATCGAGGAGCCGGCGGCGGCCTCTGGCCGGGACTAACCTGAGGGCTCCAGTCGCAGAGCCTGGGGACCTGACATCGCGGAGCTGGCCGACTTCGGAACGGGAAGAACTGTGGTGGCGCACGGCTGCGACCCGACTTCGGAGCTTCGGAGGCTTCAGCCGCAGGCCTGGTGGGCAGGAACATCGGGAGCTCGCAGATCCCTGGTAGGAGACCGCTTTTCGGAGGTCCCGCAACGGCAACTTTTCCCACTGGAATCGCAGGGTTTAAAGGACTCGGAGCGGGGCCTAACATCGCCCGGCGTGGCTTAAACGGCCACAGGACTTACCATCGTCCGCCGGGGGCTTTAACATCGGAGTCCCAGTTCACCTCGACGCTGCAGTTGGACTGCTGGACCGCGGGAGTACAACAAAGGGAAGTTTAGAGAAGGAACACAGACACCTTAAAGTCGTCAGTACTTTATTAAGTATACATTATACATAGCCCTGGCTGTACGTGGTCTGTCACGAACACTAGAGAGAGAGCTAGGGGCGTGTGGGTTACAATTATACTAATTGGTGGGGGAGTGGTTAGCATGGACATCGTTACTATCAATTAAAGGTGTACACACATATCATCTACATCCTTCCTCTACCAAAACAAACAGTGAGTGACAGGGCGACCACGTCTCATGCGCCAGGGTGAGTGCAAACAGTAAAGCACAGGGATACAGGATCACACGTAATCGCCGTAACGGACCGGCGGCCTGACCAGGCGACCAGACCGGGTCCGCACCTCGCCATCACCTCCTTCCCCGACGGGAACAAGTGGGGACGCTGCGGCATGGTGGGGGCTACGGACAGGAGAACGCCTTGGCGACGAAGGCATCGGGGGGGGGGGCGGCGAAGAGAAGGGCGAGGAAGCCGGAGAAAGCGGGACCGCAGCCGGGAGACGTTCCGGAGGAGGACGAGGGGAGGTCGGCCCCAGAGGAACGGGCAAAGCACAGGGCCGCGACAGGGGGGGCATACGGAGCCGCCGAGGGAGGGAGAGGCTCGTTCATGAGCCGGAGATGCTGGCGGGACCGGCGGTACACCCGTCCGTCGTGGTTGACAAGGTACGAACGAGGGGAACCGGCAGAACCGACGACCACGGCCAGCCTGGAACGGCCAGAAGAGGACCACATACGGACGACCTGGCCGGGGAGAAGAGGGCAGAGGACACGGTGGGAACGCTTCTGGATACTGTGTTTTTCGGCAATGCGTTCCCGGACCAAGGCAGGTTTAAAGACGGAGGGGGACAGGGACTGCTGAGACACCGGGACCGTGGGCCTCGTGACTCGGGACATGAGTCGCTGAGCCGGGGAGCCCAGGGCATGGTCGCGGGAGATGTTTCGGAGGTTCAGCAGGGCCAGGTAGATGTCGGAGCGGGATAGGCGACAACGCTCCAACAATCCTTTAGCACTGCGGACCGCGCGCTCGGCCAGTCCATTGCTCTGTGGGTATTCCGGGCTGCTGGTGTAATGACGAAAATTCCATCGTTCAGCAAAAGCGCGGAACTCGGCACTGGTGAACTGGCTGCCGTTGTCCGACTGCAGGCTGACGGGGGACCCGAAGGTGGCAAAGTGGCGGCGCAATTCCTCGATGACCGCGGAAGAGAGGGAGTGGAGCTGGTCAACTTCAAACCAGCTGGAGTAAGAGTCGACAAGCACCAGGAAGTGCTTTCCGTGCCACTCGAAGATGTCGGTTGCTAGCGCAGACCATGGCAGGTCAGCAGCTGGCTGCTGCAGGAGCGGCTGCCGCTGTTGCTGTGGAGCGAGGCTGTTACAGGTAGGGCACGCGGAGACCCTATCCCGGAAGTAGCGAGGCATGTCAGGCCAGAAAAACTGGCTCTGAGCGACAGAAAGGGTCGCTTCGGCCCCAGGATGGCCACGAGCGGTTTCGAAGTATTGTTCTCGTAGTGCTTCGGGCACCACCACCTTGTGCCCTTTCACAATCACACCATCACGCAGCACCAACTCGTCACGAACCAAGAAGTAAGGCACCGCTGCGGCCGGCAGGGAAGAACGGCGGTCTGGCCAGCCCTGCTTGATGATCGCGGCCAGCTGCTGTAGCGAAGCGTCTGCTGCCGTGTGCTCGGCCAGGGACTTCAACTGACCGGAGGGCACGAAGTTTCACGCCCAGGACTATCAGATCGGACGTCTCGTACGGATGCTGGGTTGTGGATGAGAGAGGCGCCCGAGACAGCGTGTCAACAACAAACATGTCCTTGCTCTTGCGATATACCACTGTGAAAGTGAAGCGTTGTAGCTGGAGCATCATGCGCTGGAGCCGGGAGGAGGCCATGTATATCGGCTTGTTGAGGATGGTTACCAAGGCTGGTGGTCCGTCTCGACAGTGAAGCAGTTGCCCAGGATATAGTCTTTGAATTTGGAGCAGGCAAAGACAACCGCCAGCAGTTCTTTCTCAATCTGGGCATAGTGTTGTTCAGCGGTCGTCATTGTGCGGGATGCGTAGGACACAGGCAGTTACACCCCGTCATGGATCTGCAGGCAGGCGGCCCCGAGGCCAAACTTTGATGCATCACACGTGAGAACGATGGGGCGCTGGAGGTCGAAGTACTTCAGCGTTGGCATGTTGATCAGCTTAGATTTTGAGGGTGTCAAATGCACGCTGGTGTTGCGGGAACCAGGCCCAGGCAGTGTCCTTTTTCACCAGATCCCGCAGAGGGGCACTCAGTTCGCTCAGGTCGGGGATGAACTTTCCCAGGTAGTTGACCATGCCCAAGAAGCGCTGCAGGCCAGGCACGTCAGCAGGTGCAGGCATCTCGGATATTGCGGCCGTCTTCTGCGGGTCGGGCTTCAGCCCCGATGCTGTGAAAACATGCCCCACATAGGTGACCTCAGGGACCCGGAATCGGCACTTCTTCGGGTTGAGCTTCAGGTTGACCTCCCGGGCCCGCTGCAGCACCTGGCGAAGGTGGTGGTCGTGCTCAGCGACATTCTTCCCATAAACCAGGATGACGTCGACAATGATGGCACACGAAAGTCCAGCAAACAGTTGTTCCATGGTCCTTTGGAACACCTCGCTGGCAGAGTTGATCCCAAACGGCATGCGGAGGAAGCGATACCTGCCGAAGGGCGTGCTGAAGGTCGTCAGGTGCGAGGATCGCTCATCTAGAGGTATCTGCCAGAACGAACTCTTGGCATCAAGAACCGAGAACACGGTGGCAGGGCCGACCTGTGCAGCAACATCCTCCACCGTCCGCATGGGATAGTGCGGGCGCCTGATGGCCAAGTTCAAGTCCTTAGGGTTGATGCAGATCCGTATTTCGCTCTTGTCTTTCTTCGCAGCGACAACCATAGTAGAAACCCACCGGGTGGAGTCCGTTACTGGCTTCAGGATGCCTGTGGCCACCATCTCGCGAAGAGCAGACTCGACCTTGCCCCTCATGGCAAAGGACACACGGTGCGGGGGACGGACGACCGGCGTGATGTCGGGATTGAGGGCAATCCTGTAGCTACAGAGCAACTTCCCCAGCTTCGAGTCAAACCGGTCTGGGAATTCGGCCAGCGGGTTTAGGGTGCCTCTACCAGGTGGACATCACTGTGGAAGCTCACCAACCCGAGGTCCTGGCAGGCCTTCACGTCGAGAAGGGGGTCACATTTACCGTCTAGCAGGAAGAAAGAGAGGGGCCGAGTGGTCGTCAGCACCTTGCAGTGGAGAGTGGCCCTCCCCACAGGAACAAGTACGCCACCCCCATAGGCACGCAAAACAGCACTGTCTGTGGAAACGGGCTCATTATTTCTTATCTTCCTGAACAGGCTTGTTGACATAACGTTGGCAGCTGCCCCCGTGTCGACCTTGGCAGAGAGGGCCATGCCATTCACTGTGACTCGGACGGTCGGGTCCGTTATCAGTCCAGCTGCACCTCGCAAGGAAAACACACTCAGCTCGCTCTGAGAAGAGTCAGGGTCAGACGGGGGAAGATCATCGTGCTGGAGATGGGAACCAGACGCTGTATCATCACGTGTCAGGTACAGCGGAGAAGACAGCCTCAGCTAAACGAGAGGCATGCAACGCCTCATCGAATGTCAGATCAGGCTTACGCAGCAGCTCAGAGCGCAGCTTATCATCCCGCAGACCAAAGACTAAAATGTCACGGGTCAAAGTATCAGGGGTCAGAACATGCAGGTCACACCGGCGAGCCAGCTGGCGCAGCGCGGCCACGAAATTGTCAATAGATTCCCCAGGGTTCTGGCGTCTGGAGAACAGTTTGAAACGCTCTAAGATGTGGTTAGTGGGAAGGTCACACAGCGCCGTAAATTTAGCAAGCAGGCAATCAGGGTCCTGGATACTCTCACCATGTCCATAGACGAACGACTCCGAACGCTCGAGCGCTTCTGGACCAGCCAGGTTAAGCAGCAGGGAAGCCTTGACAGCGGGGGCCACAGCAGGGTGGGCGATTGTAACATAGTCCTCAAAGTCCCGTCGGAACACACTCCAGCGATGAGTGATGTCTGCATCAAAGACTAGGATGTCAGGTTTACGACAGGCAGAAGCCATCACGGCACAGGGAGGGGGTACTGGGACTAAGAAAATAAAACGCGATAGACTGGAGACGCAGAAAGAAGCACTTCTGACGCCATTTAGAGAAGGTACACAGACACCTTAAAGTTGTCAGTACTTTATTAAGTATACATTATACATAGCCCTGGCTGTACGTGGTCTGTCACGAACACTAGAGAGAGAGCTAGGGGCGTGTGGGTTACAATTATACTAACTGGTGGGGGAGTGGTTAGCATGGACATCGTTACTATCAATTAAAGGTGTACACACATATCATCTACAGGAAGAGAGAAGACTTTGCCTTCCATTACAGTGAGGAGATGTTGGAGATCCACTGTGATGGATGTTTATGTAAA
The DNA here is from genome assembly GCA_035221665.1 of Okamejei kenojei. Taxonomy (NCBI): domain Eukaryota; kingdom Metazoa; phylum Chordata; class Chondrichthyes; order Rajiformes; family Rajidae; genus Okamejei; species Okamejei kenojei. Next base: position 41,541,325 of record CM069142.1, read on the forward strand.
CTAGGTCTTGGGTTTTTTTTTTGTAATGTAAAACTGTAGAAAATGCAATTTCGTTCAAACCAAGTTGTTTGAATGACCATACATATGTTCAATGTAAGATTATTGCTGTAAAAGATCTTTTTAAATGAAGATGCTGGAAATTTGAAATTAAAATAGAAAAATGCTGGAAGTGTATTCAATGTTTCAATCAGCATGTGTGGAAAGAAACATTTAATATTTCAGGTCAATATTTCATCAGATCTAAAGGGGATAAAGAGAACAACAAATTTGTTTTAAATAGGAAAGAAGACGCGGCAGGATAGGTAGTGCAAAGACAATATATTTGATTTTCAGATGGGTTAATAGAGATTTAAAAGTCAAAACAATATCCTTTTGGAATCAATGTGAAAATTCAGGGCAAAACAAAAATTCAGCTTTCACCATAGTAAGGCACTGCAGAAAGTATCCCTGTTTTATGTAACAGAGACTGGTTTCATTTCCAGGACTTGCTTTCATTGGGGAAACTACTACCTTCTGCAGGGAATCTTGTAATTAGGAATATATTTATTATACTTCTCTGTGGGCGCTCAAGGGAATCATGGATAATATTTCATACTCCACCTTGGGGTTCTGCAAGATGTATCGATGGCCAATCGTATGATGCCTAAGTTCTACTCTATCCTTCCAGCCTGTCAATGAAATGGATGGTTAGCGTTTTATCTTTTAGGTTTTCCTATGATTTAATTTAACAGAAGTATATAAAATGTGACCATTTTTATTTCCATCGTTAAATATGCATGTGGATCAAAATGTAGAATTTAAGTTTTTATTTGTCATTCTACTTACTGTACTTGGTATCAATTGATTCGACATTTTGCTAAAACATGTATATATATTCTTATATCGTTCCATTTACAGTTTTTAGCTTTAGATTCAGCCCTGCGTTCTATACAAATAACCTGTGCATGTCCTTCCTATCAATTTCCTTTAAATACAAATTAAGGGGTTTCTCTGTGTGAGCTAAATAGTGTTTGAGTGTATGGATGTTGTATAAGGTCTTTGGGGTGAAATTGAGTTAGTTTAGTTTTGAGATACAGCGCGGAAACAGGCCCTTCGGACCACTGAGTCCGAAGCCGACCTGCGATCCACACACACTAATGCCATTCTACACACACTAGGAACAATTTACAATTGTACCAAGCCAATTAACCTACAAATCTCTACATCTTTGTGTGTGGAAGGAAATTGGAGATATCATAGAAAATCGATGCAGGTCACAGGGAGGCCGTACAGACAAGCAGTCGCAGTCAGGATCGAACCTGCGCAACTTTGCCCTGTACTTAGGAATTATTTTTAATTATTAAGTTTCCTATACATTTTAAAGTATCCAGTCATCCTTATGACTGTTAATACAGTGATTTGTGACATTACTTGATATTTCATACTTTACAATACACAATAATAATACTTGCTTTCCAATATCTCTAACCAAGCTACATGACGAATGACAACAATATCCTTTTCAAAATGTGGTAACTGTATAATTTCACACAATGTCAATTATATTCTTGTTAAAGTAAATTGACAGCTAAAAAAAATGAAGATAATATTCAGTTGCCAAAAAGTTTTTCCTATCTTGTTTTTCATCGTGTGTTATATTTTAGGGATATTTTATTCATCAGCTTCCTGACGTGACCAGACTCGTTTCCACATTAAAGGATCTGAACCTGTCATTCAATAGCTTTCGGGACATTCCTACTGAGGTGAGAGCAATATATTAAGTCATCTGTTCAATGTTTTTTTTTTCAGACATGATCTGTACCTTAGCAATTTTGCAATAAAACTCCTCCTGGCTATTTGCCATACATAGATTAATAATTAAAATATAATCATTAAGGATGCTGTACACATTAATTTAGTAAAACAGTTAATATCTTATTACAACTTAAACATAGTACTAAACAATTGATTAATAATTTACAAATTCGGTAAGGGCTTACCTAATATATATTAATAGAATATTGACTGGCCTTGAGGGGGATACGACATATATTGCCTGAAGTAGATTCATATTGCCCGAGTCGAAGACGAGGGCAATATGGATCTAGTGAGGGCAATATATGTCGTATCTCCCGAAAGAGGACAGTCAATATTGTTATTATTACCCATATCAGACATCTAGAGGAAAATCTGAACATCTCAGCTCGGCGGACTTCCACGTAAAATTTAACCAAAATGGACGCGGCAGTCTTCCTGTCTGCCGTTTGAATATTCTAAATTTCCCACGCAGCGTCACGTTGCCGTCACGTTGCCAAGTTCCCGGATGTGAGACCAGGGGAATATAAGACTATATTCCCCGCTGTTTTAACAGGTAAAGTCCATAGGCGTTCGCAAGAAAGGGGAATACAAGAAAATATTCCCCTGTTACCCCTGCTGGTAGTAAAAACGAAGGGAATACAATTTTGTAAAAGCATACCTCAGATGTGTGATATGGGTAATAATAACATATATATTGGTGCATTGCTATGTCAATATATCAAATCTGGTATATCAAATCTACCCTTCTCATGTCCTTTCCTCCATAGGCCGTAAGCTTCTCTGTGATCCCCGAGTTGCCGCCTTCTCCTCCTTATCTTAACCCCCCCCACCCCGACTCCTTTCCACCCACCCCTCCCTCTGGCTTTACATTTCACTCTTTTCTCTCCTTATCTGACACTGTCGAGTTTCGTTTTCACTTCTAGACTTTGTTACTTACTCCACCCATCTGCCAATCAAACTCCTCTTACCTGTATCCAACCCAGCACTTGCTAGGCTTTGCCCCACCCACACCTTTCTTTTCTAGCTTTCTCCCCCACTACTCCTTAAGACTGCAGAAGGGTCCCGAACCAAAACGTCATCTGTCCATTCCCTCCACAGATGCTTTCTGACTCAGTTTCTCCAGCATTTTGTGTTTTTCTCAACATCTATTGGATTTCTATATATGATCACTATTATTGATCTTTAAAGCATTTTAAGATTTACATATTTCTATGTTGTCTGTTTCTTCCTTAAGATTTACCAATTATCCTGCCTTGAATTGCTGAATTTAAGAGATAATCCAATTACGAAGATTTCTCCTGATATTGAGAAACTGACCAACCTGAGAATTTTTGACATTTCTTTCTGCATTGTTTCAATTCTGCCTATTGGGTAAGGTGGTCCAAATATCTTATAGAATCTAATAAACATTTTACCATGCACTAATCATAATTTAGTCATTATATAACAGCTTTTGAGTGTGAGGTTGTAATTTCTGTCCAGATGACATTAGATTTGCAACATTCATTTTCCCAAGCAGCAAGCCAATGACATTTTTTTGCTGTAAAATTAGGATTAGTTTTATGACCTTGAGATTTAACAGTTAATATTCTGGAAGCATACACTGGAACACTTTCGGGCTTCCAGTATTTTCAGTCCTTATTGCAGCCTTTAGCTCTTTATCAATTGTTTTGTAATTACGTAAAAGATTGTTACGTGCAGGAAATCAGGCTTGTCAGCTTTGTGGGGGAATGCATGAACATTCTTATTTTCAGTTTAGTTTATTGTCACTTGTACCGAGTTTCAGTGAAACCCTTTTTATTGCGTGCTAACCATACTTTTTCTGAAGTATATGTGCATACTCATAATAATGTCTCAAATATGTAGGCATAGGTGACTTTGGGAGGGGGAGTGGGTTACTGCTGCCTCTCACTTTGCAAACATCCAAACAAAAATCTACACCACTACAAAAATCTACACCACTACAAAAATCTGCACCACTACAATGACAATAAAGTAGTAAAGTAATTTTCCAATTACTTACCAGATGTATTTTACCTCCAATATTGCCAAAACATTCCTGTTTCTATTTTCTACAAAATTATTTTAAAAACCTTTCCTTTCTATGTCATTATGTTTTATTTGTAAACCTTGCCGACGCTGTAATTTGCCTAGTATTACACCAGCAGGATCTTGCTAATTGCCATCTAACTGACTCTAGGCACAATGTACAGATTCATCAACTCTATACAAAATGCGGTTTGAATTTCATTTTCAATAACACATATATGGAAAAAATCCCAACCAGCTAATCCTAACATTAGTAGATGGTTGTAAATTGATACAATGATGGAATGCATCTTCTTCTTCTTTCATGTGTTGTGCACAGCCTAAAGTTGTAGGACAACTTGTTCTATTTGATCTTCTGTTTGTGCACGTCGAGTTGGTTGCATTAGTCGAAACAGGGCGGACCACGTGAAGGTTACAATCTTCCACCCCTGCATCATGATCTATAACTAACCTTACTATTCAGAGGGATTTGTTAACTAAATTTCAGATGAGGATTTGCCATTTATTTTATTCCAGTTATAAAATTGGACTTCACAAGTTAACTTCACAAGTCTTTGAAAGTTGACAAATAATGCCGATAGAATCAAAGTGCACGAGGGCCAATAATATGACTACCCTGTATGTCAAAGGATGTGCAGAAAATGGGTCTTCAGTGTGGAAAGAGAGGATTTTGTTCTTATTCCACTAATCTTGCTGCCTTACAAATAGATGTAGATCCATAGTAGCAAGGTGCTCAAATTGATTACAGAACAACTGAAACTGGCATATATAACATGACTCTTTGAGCAAGTTATGGCTTTGTGCTGTACAGATATGTGCTGCATATGACGAAAAATTATACAGAAGCTTAAACTTCGTAATACAATGGCAACAAGAGGAATGACCGTGGGAGGAGGACCACATGTGGCTGAGATGCCTGAGTTTGTTACACCACGTTTGTGGTGTATCCTGTCCACTCAATAATTAGTAAATTAATGAGTTCCGGTTGCGCTGTGAGTTGGCTGCCTCGCCTGCAGTGGGTTCATTGTTTTGACTTTTTTAGTATGTCAAAAAGTATGTTTTAGTGGTTCTCTCTTGTGTGGGGGGTGGTGGGAGGGAACAGGGGGAAACCATTTTTCAGGCACCTACCTCGACGGAGATGCAACTTTCTTCCTTGTCGCTTCTTCGCCCCCTTCCTCGCGGCCCTACAGCTGGTTTGGTGCGACCTTTCCCGGAGTCGGGCCCAGAGCTTCAGCAGCGGCGCAGCAGGGACTTTAACATCACGGGCCAGAGCTTCAGCGGCGGAGCAGTGGGGACTTTTAACGTTGCGGACCCCTTTGCCGGGAGTCACCGGAGAAGCGCTCTGACCGCTGGCCTGCGACCTACAACATCTTGATGCCTTGGTCTGTGGAGCTTCTGGCGGCAGGCGTGGAGCGGACCTTTCATTGTGGAGTAGGCAATCCCTCGCTGGGGGTCATCGGAGAAAAGCTCCGACCACCGGCCTGCAGCCTATAACATCTACAACACCGTCGTCTCCGGTAAAGAGGTGGCCAATTGGGAGCTCCAGGCCACGGGATGTGCTCAACCTGTCCCGACGTCAGAGTTCCGACCATCCCAACCAGAGGGCTTGAATATCGGGTCATCCGCAGCGGCGACTACGGAGGGTCAGGGCCCCAACCAGGGGGAGTAAGAGGAATGTCTAAACCAAAGTTCCTATAGCGGAGCAATATAGTCCACTCGACGAAAAAGCCGTAGCAGTGTCATGGGTAATATTCAGCACCATTTCCGTAACCGGCTTTGTCTCCGCACCAAAGATCCTATAGCGGAGCAAAGATACTAGTGCGGAGATGGAAGCCCGTTACGGAAACATCCTTGTAAAAATCTTCTCCTCAGAGCATTTTCTTTCTGCCTCTCAATAAAAAGCAAAAAGATGCCAATGTTCCGTCCACAGCGTGTGGGGAGTATGGCCCAGATCAGCATGGCTGGGACGCCAGGGTAAAGTTGCGGGGAGGTTTGCAATGTGTTTTTATGTAATGTTGTCCCTTGTCAGGGCCTTGAGTCCAAAATAAAGTTTATCATTGTATATATAAAAATCTGGAGAAATATATATGTGTGTGTTTTATGATTATATACATCTATATCACATTTATATATGTGTGTGTGATTTTTCCTACACAATCTAATCAGTTGTATGGTCGCAGAATAAAATCATCCTTAAGTTATACATCATTTGTTTATCTTGCTCAAAACACATTTTATTTTGTTAAATACTTCATTAGATAACCCCACCATTACAGGCAGTTCTCATTCCCACTCTCTGGCTATTGGGAAGACCAGACCCATTTTATTGTTGAAAAACAATTCCATAGACACAAAAAAACATTAAGGAACTGTCCAAGAGTAGCTGGAATCTTCATATTGCTATTATTTTACCAAATACCACAGTTGTGTATCAGAGGGTATGGAGAGAAGGCAGGTACGGGATACTGAGTTGGATGATCAGCCATGATCATATTGAATGGCGGTGCAGGCTCGAAGGGCTGAATGGCCTACTCCTGCACCTAATTTCTATGTTTCTATGTTTCTATGTTTCTAAGTTGTGAACAGTGTGATTAGATGAATTACAGAGTGCAAGTTTAATACAAAAATCAACTCAAACACAGCACATGAGCCATTTAAAAATAAATTTAAAAAAAAACATTAAAAAAGAAAATGAACAGAATTATAATTTATTAACATATTAATCATTAACAAAAAATAAATGAATTATGAATTATGAATCTAACCCTATTCATGAATTATGAATCTAACACACACACTGTTCCCCCGCAACGCTGATTACTCTGCGAGAGGGATAACCAAAGTCGGGTCGAGTTTCCTGAAATGGCCGACGTTCCGCTCCGTTGCGTACTACACGTCAGCCCATTGGATTTAGCAGGAGTGGACTATCTTGCTCCGCTAGAGGATCTTTGTTCTAAACTGTATTGCCTTCCACCACAGTGAAGAATTCTGTGGTGAATGTCTGTGTTGAATTATGTTGTGTATGATGTTCTTTTTTAACTGTAACGCTGCATGGATACTTTGACTTTTTATTAAAGGATACTTTGACTTTTGACTTTGATGGTAAATTATATTTCACTGCACCTTATGGTGCATGTGACAAATAAATTTGATTTTGAACTTGAAGGGTGTCATTAACAGTGTTACCAACTGACACTCAACAATAAACTGCTAATTAAAGCTCCATTTGGGTGTCACAGGATCAGTCCGCTCCAGACCTCATCACAGACGGTCAAAAAGTGGATGAAAGTGCTGAATTTCAAAGGTGAGGTGAGAGCCAGTAAAGCAGCATTTGACAGACAATGGCTTTGGAGAGGCTCATACTGGTCAACGGATACTAAGGATAAAACATTGCAATGACTGGTGTTATCTTTCACTAAGCTAGATGTCATTGTTGGAGGTCAATCATTCCAGCTCTAGGACATTGCTCCAGGACTTCTTTAGATTAGGTACTGATTGTGGAAGATCACATTGCATGGCAGTGCTGGCTCGAACGGCCGATTAGCCTACTCCTGCACCTATTGTCTATTGTCTATTAATTAATCTACCTGCATAATCCAGAATCTACCTGCATAATCTTCAGAGCCACGTGCATGCCGTCCAGTCAGACCAAAATGCCCATTCAATCTATCAAGCCATGTTGGTGCTGAAGTTATTGTGGTTGACAACACTTGAAAACAAGGCACTTTTCATTTGCGTACCAAATACACATGAGATGTTAACGATGCCTGGGTAGGTAGAACATATGGGTAGTGAACATTGAAGTAAATCTTGTTCCAAATGGTGCAAAGAGCTGCCACTACTGGCCATAAGACCATGGATCTTCCTGATGTGATCTTTGGAAATATTGAGAAAACTAAAAAAAAAGTATGTGAACACCTGAGCTCAAGCTGTTCTGAAAGGGCCTGTCCCACTTGGCGATTTTTTTCGCCGTCTACCGCCATCATTGACTGACGTATCAGGGTCGTCAAAAGATTTTGAACATTTCAAAATCCAGCGGCGACAAAAAAAATGTTGCGACACTTGAGGAAACACCACGCGTCACCGCGCATCATGCCGCAACTTTTTCGGTGACCTGATTCGTCAGTCAATTATGCCGGCAGTCGTTGAAAAAAATCGCCAAGTGGGACAGGCCCTTAAAGCTTTTATGATCCTCTTTGGCACACAGAATTATGTGACCAGCTGCCAGTGATGAATGCCTTCAGAAAGCAGCTGTGTGTTTAAAGTTTATTGCCAAAAATATCAGTCAGCTCTTTAGTGTGTAATGACATTAGGTTTTTGTCATACTTTTACGGATGATAAAAACATTTTAAGGATTTACATATTTTTTCATATTGTCTGTTTCTTCTTTAAGATATATCAATTCCCCTGCCACGAATTGTTGAACTTAAGAGACAAACCAATTGCACATTGGAAATTCTGATGACGAGTTTGGTTTTTGCTGTGTAAGTTAATGGTGAATTACAGCGATGAGTGGGAAAATATTAGATTCTATTTCAGTTGTGATGACGAAGTTAGTCACTCATTTTGAGGAACCTGACTGTTTGTGATAATGAGATCATGCGCTTGCGATTCAATTGTTTGAGTCATTTAACCTGATCACTGGTGACAGGGGCGGAAATCGCTATCAAAACATGGGGGGGGGGGACAATTTCTTGGTGGCCGCACACACGCACACACACACACACACACACACACACACACACACACACACGTGAGCGAGGCTTCGGAGGCTTTGGCCATTGGCCTGGTGGACGGTAACATTGGGATCTGACCTGGTTGGTGACCGTTTTCATACTCCAGCAACAGCAGCTTCGTCCGCCCCAAATCGTGCCCGTTCGCACAGCCTTTCATCGCCCGGCGCGGCTTAAAATCGGCCACGGGATCTTTCATCACCGGGCGGGGCTTCAGGATCGGGAGCCTCGATCGCCTCGACGCAGCAGTTTGATTGCCTGACGATGGAAGATCCCGCAGCCGATTTTAAGCCGCGACGGTCGATGAAAGGTCCCGCGAATGGGCCGATTCAACCATTAGAAAGCGTCCGATACCCGCTTGAATCTTTGAAAAGCTACAAAGTGATCAATAACACTTAAACGAATAAAACGGAAGCGAATAAAGGCAAACAGAAGAACCAACCTTGGAGGGGAGAGAGAGAGATGGGAAAAAAATACTAAATAATGTGTGTGACCGTGAATGAGGGTTTTACCTGCAAGCCAGCCAGGAAACCTGTTCGACCAGAGCCCTTAATGACCTGACCCATTTAAATCCAATACCCGTTTAAATCTTTCCCATCTACCGATACATCCAATTAGTTCAAATGTTAATTGTACCCGCATCAGATAGTTTTAAGAAATTCTCCGTGAATACCTTCAGTAATACTTGAAAGTCAAAACACAATTGGTGACAAATCATGTTAATATGATGTTAATAGTGACATTTAACAAGCGCTTAATAGTGACCGTTAACAGATCATTTTCGTCTCAGAGGAATCAAGTGATAAAAGACTCCAATCGCTAGAGTATTGTATGGCTGTGGAATGGAGAACAAAATATGGGGGTTTTGTTCTCTCAATGTGTGGATTGTTTCTTGCTGACATTAATATTGTTTCTCGGCTCATGTCATGGTTTTTAAAACATGGGAGGGGGACACAATTTCCTGGCCTTTACTCACACAGGGACCACACACACACACACACACACACACGCACTCTCTCTTGTGCATCCTCCACCTTTCTCTTCCAAAGTCAACAATCAATTTCTTAGTTTAACTGATGTTGAGAGCAAGAAGGTTGTTCTGGCACCATTTGGTCAGTGTTAAAAGTGGAAGATACGATTTCTCTAAACAGCTTCTTGCTTTACATTTGCAGAGAACTTCTTATCAGTCAACAGATGTTCCTTTCAAGAACAATCAGAAAGAAAGACTTTCTATATTTTTTACAGAAAGAACTGCTTCACTATAGCTACCTATCTTGCTCTGATAACTATTCTTCATCCATGAGCCTTGCTTGGGTTTAAAATTTAGGGTAAAACATGATTATGGTTCCTCAGTCACTTGCCATTAAATTGTTTGAGATAGTGTCTTTGAAATGAAGTATTAAAATGAGCTCTAGTCTACTTGTTGACTTGAATGCTGCATGATGGAGAGCAGGGATGCAGGTAATGTATCAGTCCCACGGCTACTTTGACTCGGGTTCAAGTTGCAGCTACTACGACAATGCTAGTTTTACACATTCATGTCCAAGCTTTAAATTAGCAAACTTTGTGTGGAGTACTTATCCAGAAAAATAATTAGTGGTGGGATAAATTAATTCCGTCATCCTGTTTTCAGAATTTGAATTTATCTGCAAATAAAAAGCTGATAATAAATGTGAGCATCAAGTTGTTGGATTTTTGGAAAAACTCAACTGGTTTACTTAAGTCATTTAGGAAAAAGGATCTAATTTCTTTGCCTGGGTTTGATCTAAATGCGACTCGATTCGGTGAAGTCCACTTCTTTTAATTTCCCTTTGAAGCTCAGTAAAAAACATAGTTGTATCAAGCTGACACAAACTGCTACCAGTATTTCGGGAAGAAGGAACTCCGTCACCTGATCAAGGCAGAAGCATAGCCAATAATAGTGTCTTTGGAGAGCAATGCCAAAAACAAGTGACTTCTAAAAATGAAATTGTGCTACAGATCAGCCACAATCTATTTGAATGGCAGAACAGTCTTAGGGGAACTGAATGTCTTACTTCTGTTCCTAAGTTCTCAAACAAAGGCCTTTTAAAGAGGAAACCAAATGCTTGGGCACAATGCGATTGAAATGAAGGGAAACAAAGCATGTCACTCTGCAAGTTTAATTTGGAAATCGAATAACCTGAAGGTGGAATCGCATGTAGATAGGGTGGTAAAGAAAGCCTTTGGTGTGCTGGCCTTTATAAATCAGAGCATTGAATATAGCAGTAGGGAAGTAATGTTAAAATTGTACAAGGCATTGGTAAGACCAATTCTGGTGTATGGTGTACAATTTTGGTCGCCTAATTATAGGAAGGATGTCAACAAAATAGAGAGAGTACAGAGGAGATTTACTAGAATGTTGCCTGGGTTCCAGCAACTATGTTACAGAGAAAGGTTGAACAAGTTAGGTCTTTATTCTTTGGAGTGCAGAAGGTTAAGGGGGGACTTGATTGAGGTCTTTAAAATGATGAAAGGGATAGACAGAGTTGACGTGGATAAGCTTTTCCCATTTAGGGTAGGGAAGATTCAAACAAGAGGGCATGAAATGAGAATTAAGGGACAGAGGTTTAGGGGTAACGTGAGGGGGAACTTCTTTACTCAGAGGGTGGTGGCTGTGTGGAATGAGCTTCCAGCAGAAGTGGTGGAGGCAGGATCGATTTTAACATTTAAAAGTAAAGTGGATAGGTATATGGACGGGAAGGGAATGGAGGGGTATGGTCTGAGTGCAGGTAGATGGGATTAGGGGAAAACAAATGGTTGGCACGGACTGGAAGGGCCGAGAGGGCCTGTTTCTGAGCTGTAATTGTTATATGGTTATATGGTTAACCTAATGCAAAGATGCATTCTGTTTTTATAGTTTCCAAAGCAATTGTAATGGCTTTTTACTCTGAAATTATTTTTTAAAATGATTAAAAAATACACCATGCTTTATTCCATCATATATATATAGTTATAACATTGCTTGTTCTCATTGTGGTCTTCATGCTTTATTCCTTCATATATATATTTATAACATTGCTTGTTCTCACTGTGGTCTTCAAGCGAGAGCAAAGTTAAGCCATCTGTCAGTAAAACATTGCTTCTCATTCTCATTGTGGTTTTCAAGCAAGAGCAATGCAAATTCATTAGTATGTTCTGGTGTAATGGACTACAAAGTACAAATGCAGGCAGCATTTTGAATAGTGCTTAATATTACACAACAACAGATAAATACAACTGTAAGATGCTGGTGGTTAAGAAATCTATAATAAGTTCTTATGAAGAAAGACTGGATAGACTCGGTTTATACTCTAGAATTTAGGAGATTGAGAGGGGATCTTATAGAAACTTACAAAATTCTTAAGGGGTTGGACAGGCTAGATGCAGGAAGATTGTTCCCGATGTTGGGGAAGTCCAGGACAAGGGGTCACAGCTTAAGGATAAGGGGGAAATCCTTTAAGACCGAGATGAGAAAGACTTTTTTCACACAGAGAGTGGTGAGTCTCTGGAACTCTCTACCACAGAGGGTAGTTGAGGCCAGTTAATTGGCTATATTTAAGAGGGGTTAGATGTGGCTAAGGGGATCAGAGGGTATGGAGAGAAGGCAGGCACGGGATACTGAGTTGGATGATCAGCCATGATCATATTGAATGGCGGTGCAGGCTCGAAGGGCCGAATGGCCTACTCCTGCACCTAATTTCTATGTTTCTATGATTCCATGTTATGGTTACAAAAATAAATGTGATGGATACAACAAAAAAGGAAACCCTATGTAAAGTATAAGGCTATAGAATTCACTCCCAGGATTAATGATTAATGGGCCTGTCCCATTTAGGCGATTTTTCAGGCGACTGTTAAGTCGCCGACAGTCACCTGAAAAACCTTCGACTGGAACAGCGACTGTCAGAGTGGAATACACACACACACACACACACACACACACACACACACACAACACACACACACACACACACACACACACATCGTTTCCTTCACCAGCCCGTTATGCAGGCGGGGGACAGGGCAGGCAGGGGGAGCGCTGTCTGAGTGCAATTCACACGGTGCAAAGCCAATGTCATACAGACACACACCACGATGAACAGGAAGTTTGGCACTGTAATTAAGATGGTGAAAGCACAGTGTACGGAAAGGGTCACATTTCGACGGACATTAACATTACTGGTCGGTTATCCTTGTTTCTGATTTTTTTTTCCCAATGAGCCAATGAAATTCACAGGTCAGCACCGGCTACAACCTATGAGAACCTACGGCAACCTTTGACCTCCTGGCAACCCACTACCACTGCCCCTATGGCATGAGAATTCTCGCTACTCTCCATGGCGGCTTCATTCTGGTCGCCGCTAATTTTTCAACATGTTGAAAAATTTACGGCGACCATAATGAGGCCGCGACTAGTTCCCAGAATGCGGGAACTCCTCACGACCATGAAGGCGACTACCCGCGAACATGTGGCGACTGCATAGTCTCTTGCAGTCACCTAAACAGTTGCCTAAGCGGGACAGGCCCATTAGAAAGAGGAATTCAACGTTCAAAATTAAATAAGAGTAGTATAACAAGGCAATGAAAATGGGGGACATAATAAGGTTAAGGTTATTTTCCAACTTGTGGAATTTCAAATGCAGGTTTCTTACATAGAAATTTTATGAAAGCTTCCTAAATAAATGAAAAAAAAGCAGGAACAAATTTGCAGGTCTGTCAGCATTTTGTGTCGTAGAGCATCGACCAGGTTCTTCGGCCCAACGTGCTCACTCTGGAATTTTGTTCCACATACCCACCACCCTTGGTGTAAAAAGGTTACCAAATCTTCTCCCCTTCCCCCCCACGTCACCTTAAACCTATGTCCTCTAGTTCTCGATTTGCCTACTCTGGTCAAAAGACTGCATTTACCCCAATCTATTCCTCTCATGATCTTGTACACCTCTATAAGATCACCCCTCATCCTCCTATGCACAAGGCATAAAATCCTAGCCTGCTCAACTTCAAGGCAAATCTTTGTCACCTCCATTTCTTTTTATCTATTGCATTAAATCTGCTTTATCCAATGCTACTGGAAGCATTTATCCTTCCTTTATCAAAAATATCTGGGTTTGAACACACACTCAAATCTCTTAACTTTTTCTGTTCTCCAGTAAACAATTTCTGTTTCTCTAGTCCCTCCTTGTGAAAATATCCCATCTATGTTTCCATTCTAATAAATCTATTGTGTACCATCACTTGACACTTAAGACATACCTCATAAAGTGTGATGCCCAAAGTTGGCCAAAATAATACTACTGGTGCGTTTTCTAAAAGTTCAGTGAAACTTTGTTACCGTTATAAATCCTAGGACCCTTTTAAACAACTTTCTCAGCTGCCTTTCTCAAACTCACTTCTTTAAGATTGTACCATTTAGTTAATTGCCTCTCATTTATTTTACCAAACTTAATTACTTCAGCCTTCCTCGCATTAATTTTAACTTGCAATATGTCCATCTGTTTTATAAGTCCATCTCTTATTGAAATCTGCTGCTTTCTTCCTCATTGGTCACTGTATTGCCATATGCCATTTATGCACTATATACACAAGTTTGGGTCATTAATACCAGTATGAAATAGGGGAAATTGTAGAACTTCTAACAAGGAACAAAGAAGTGGCAGAGCAATTAAAGAAATACTTCAGTTCTCTCTTCACAGAATAGGACATACATAACTTCTTAGAAATGCTAGATAACCAAGAGTCCAAAGAAAAGGAGGTGTTAAAGTAAATCGCTGTAGGTTAACAAAATGGTGCCATAGAACTAAAAGGCACTGAAAGCCTATTAGTGGGCATGATGATCTACATCTCAGAGTGCTAAAAGATGTAACCATAGAAATAGTGGGCACTTTAATTGTAGAGAGATTCATTTTACAAAGATGTGGATATTTTCTTTACAGGCTGTTCCTTTTGACACATCTTCAGTCACTCAATGTTGCCTACAACAAGATTTCTTTCATTCCTAATGACATTAGAAACCTCAGGTTAGTGACCTTTAACCTTTGCAATTAACTGCACCATTTCCAATCTTAGGATTTTAATCATGTAAAAGCAGGTTAGTTTTCAATATACTTTCTGATTATTGAACTTTGAACTATTCAACATCTATTGAACTTTTAAATTCCAATAAAATTGCAGTTGTAAAATTGTCACCAAATGTTATATCATGAATTTGGAAGACATAACAAAATGCTGTCAAATTGTAATAAATGTGTACTAAGCATGCAGAACATAATTTTCTTCATAAATGTAAGGTAGCATTTTGCTACGAGGAATGAGGGGGCACAATCATTTCATAAAATATCAGATAGGGGAGGGATTGACAAGTTAAAAGGAGATAAGGAAACTTCAATTTAATTTTTAGACAAATAGAATTTAGTTTATTTAACTTTGAATAGAAAAGAACTGGTGATTAGACTATACTTGGAGGATTGTTTTCAGTTCTGGTCCTTATATTATATATAGATATATATATAATTATTGATAATATTTCAAAAAATCAGATTAAATGATGATGTCAAAATTGAAAAGTTATAACTATTGGGAAAGGAGGTACAGATTGAAGCTTACTCTCCATTAAAGAGGATGACATGATAGAGGTTTTCAAAGTTATGGAGGGGGTTAATAAAGTCAATTAAAAGACTTATTCCACATTTGGGAGTTGGCTGTGCGAAACTATGGGCCATGAAATTGAAAAGGAATTTACAAGAAACATATCTTACCCAATAAATGCATTTCTCTCTAGGCCAACAGAACACTATAACTCTGCTCATTCCAATAAGTGAGTTCGGTATTCCGACTGCGCATGCCCAGGTCATGGGTCACAAGCGAAAAACACTGATGGCAGCAGTGCCGTGGCATGGATACAGACCTGCGCCTCATCCGCAGCCAGGATTGATCCCACGTCTCGGGGATTTGTCAATGGTCACAAGCGATGAAAACACTCAGCTGCCGTACCGCGGCATGGACACAGACCTGCGCCTCATCTGCAGCCAGGACCAAACCCGGGTCTCCGGCGCCACAATCACTGCTGAACCGCCACTGGACCATCCCTGTCCCCTCCCAAGTGCCCCCATCCGGGAACGGCCAGAGACGTCAGGAGTCCGACGGGAGCGGCGCCCCCAGGCCCATAGCCAGCGCAGAGAAGCAGCGCTAAATCCAGCTCAACTATGCCTGTCTCACTGGGTTAATCTAACAGCCCTGCCTGGACTTACGGGAACGACGCCCAGGCTTACAGCCAACGCGGAGAAGCAGCGCTAAATCCAGCTCATCTCTGTCTGTCTTGCCGGGTTACCCTAAAGCCCTGCCTGGACTGATGGGAGCGGCGGCCAAGGCTTGCAGCCAGCGCAGAGAAGCAGCGCTAACTCCACGGCTCCGGGCTGATGTCCAGCCAAGGCTGTAGGTTAACCTGGCGAGACAGGCAGAGTTGAGCTGGATTTAGTGCTGCTTCTCCACGCTGGTTGTGGGTCTGGGGGCGCTGCTCCTGTCTGATTCCCGACGTCACTGGCCACCCCCGGATGGGGGAGGGGGGTACTCGGGAGGAGACAGAGATGGTCCAGAGGCAGATCGACAGCAATTGCGGCGCCGGAGACCTGGGTTCGGTCCTGGCTGCAGATGAGGCGCAGGCCTGTGTCCATGCCGCGGCACAGCTGCCGAGTGTTTTCATCGCTTGTGACCTTTGACAAATCGCATGATTCCTTGCATTTTTCAGAATACCGAACTCACTTATTAATCCCTCTCGCCCAGTCTTCGTGTTCTGCCAATAGTTTATATAGTTATAACTATATAATTTAATTTTCTATTAAATATTTGGTTCATTCCAAACTACAGCACTGTTGTGTAAAATAAGATATCCATTATTTCCTCTCTTTTCTTGGGCACCTCAAATTTGTGTGTGGTTATGAAAAACCAGTTTCTCCTTATTTATTTCCCAAAAAAATATTTTTAGTCTCCACTCGCCTTGTCTGCTGTAATGAGGACATTGCTCATGTTTCCAGACTCCACACACAGTTGCAGTCTCTCATTCTTAGTTCCATTGTAGCAAATATTTTCTCAATCCTTTCCAAGACTTTGAATTATTTCTCAATGAGTAGTCCTTAGATATTAACACCATGCTCCAGATCAAGTAGCAAGAATTCTATAAATGTTAAGCATAATTTCACTGCTTTTCTGCAAATTATTGAACCTATACATTTCCGCTGCCTTCAATGAGTTGGTACGTTTGTACAAAAAGCTCCTTAATTTTTCTTTAATAAACTGGTCTTTGATGCCTCAATTAAATCATCCCTCATTAATCATCTAATAATTTCTTCACTCCATTCCACAACTTCTATCGAGATACAATGAAAATAATGGGGTTTGTGTGCTATCCAAGCAAATCATAGTATAATGAGTACATCAGGTTGTTCAAAAGAAAAAATAAACGAGTGATGAATATAATATTGCAACTAAAGCAAATGTACAAAAATAAATAAAGTTCACTGTATAAGATAAGAGCTTATGCCTTTGGGCAAATAGCAGGAGATTTACCAGGAAATTCCAGGAATAAGAGGCTTTAGTTATACAGCTAGACTGAAGGGTCTGGATTTCCTTGGTAGCAGTGCCGGATTTAGATGAAGAGAGGCCCTAGGCTGTTCCACTTTTGAGGCCCCTCCCAATCACCAACCCCCACGATAAGAGGAAGAATTCTTCTTAAAGAATTGTTCCTTATTGACAATCATATTGCAAAATCTGAATCAAATCTGTTTCCAAAAACCGTTTACAAAACAAGTATGCCCTATCGTTAACAAAGATGCTACAAATAAGCTTAGTTTTATTACTAACCTGACAGTGGCAGCCACAGCACTTCACAGTTTCTAGCAACGATTATCTGCTCTACCCCTAGCATTGCTCCTAGCCAACTTCCTAGTTCAAATATATTTGCACTCTCCTACATATCCCTGAGTTTTGACTTTTGAAGCCTCCAAGTATCCAAAGGTGTTCCCTGCACCCACCATCGTTGCTTCCAGGAGCACGTGTGAAAGTTTGCCGGACCACCAGATTGAAACCGATGTGCAGCCGAGCATGGCCAATGAGATAAGGGGCTGGAAAGCTGCGCTTTATAAAAATTTATTTATTGCCAGTGCTAGTGTTGAGTTATCAGCCTAAAACAGTAATATTCTGAAATGGAGGCAAGGAAAATTACTGAAGGGTTGTTTAGAGACTACAGTGCATTGTGACAGTATATGTAAGAAAGGCCTATGACAGTGTCAAAAATATTATACACCTCTAGATTTTGAGGCCCCAGGCTTCAGTCTGCCAAGCCTATAGGTAAATCCAGCACTGCTTGGTAGACAGGAGGATCCAATGGGATCCAAGAGAAGGTTTTAAAATTATGCTTTGAGATAGAGTTGGCAGAACCTGTTCCCTTTGTCAGAGGGATCAAGAACTAGAGGATGTAGATCAAAGCTAATTACAAACAAAACAAAAAGTGACACAACTTCTTTACACAAGGATCTTGAATGCACTACCAGGAATTTGGTGAAGAAATATTCAATCATTACACTCAAATGGGAACTGGCTAAGAACTTGAAAGGGAAAAATATTTAAAGGATTGAGATAATTATTTCGAATATTGCCTTCAATTTTGGTCACCCCATTTCGATGGCATTTAGTTATTGAGATTGGTGGTCCACCACAAAAATTATGCATGCGTTCCATACCATCCTACGTGCTATACAGCATAGAAGCAGGTCTTTTGACCCAACACGTCCACGCTGCCCAAAATATTTATCTGAGCGAGTTGTAGCTGCCTATGTTTGACCCATATCCCTCTAAACTTTCTCTATATATGTTCTTATTCAAATGTATTTTAAACTTTGTAATTGCACCACCTCTACAGCTTTCTCTGGTAGTTTGTTCCACATACCCACTATTCTCTGGGTGAAATGTTGCATGCAAGTTCCCTTTTAAATCTTTGCCTCTCATCTTAAATCTGTGCCTTCTATTTTTAGACACCTTTACCCTGGGAAAAAGTCTGTGACCATCCCTCGGCTTCCTGTTTCAGAGAAAAAAGTCCCAGTCTATCCAACTTCTCTTTGTAAGTCAAGACCTCTAATCCCTGTAATATTCTTGTGAATCATTTCTATACCCATCCCAGTTTAATAACACTCTTCCTATAGCTGGGTGACCTGAATTGCATACTATACTCCAAGTGTGGTCTCACAATCACTTGTTTTGTTGTAACCTGCCATCCCATCTACTGTACACAGTGCCCTGATCAACAAAAGCAAGCATGCCAAACACCTTTTTCACCACCTTATATCTGTGTCGCCACTTTCAGGGAATTTATTTAGCTGAACCCCCAGAACTCTCCTTTCAAAATTACCCACTTGGGCCCTGCCACTTATTCTGTAAGTCATGCCCTGGTTTAGCTTACCAAAATGCAACACCTCACACTTGTCCAAGTTGAATTCCATCTGTCATTCCTTGGTCCTCTACCCCAGTTCATCAAGATGTTGTTGTAATCTTAGATAAGCCTCTTCACTGTCCACTACACCACCAATTTTATGTTGTCTGCAAATTTACTAACTTTGTTAACAATATTGAGTTACCTATAGGGCTGCTTCTTTGAATGTGAGATTTATATATCTAATATATTAGAATTGAAATTATAATTTTTACATTAACATCAAATATAAAGAACATTTATTGTTTTAATGATGACTGTTGTTCTTCATGAAAATGTTATTATCCAGAGAACTTCAGTTTTTAAATGTTGAAGGAAATGAGCTGGGTTCACTGCCATCTGGCCTTCTCGAACTCCCATTGAAGCATATACGCGTGCATAATAATTACATGCATCCTTTACTTTGGGAAGAAAACATACAGAACCAGCCACAAGACCTGATTGATCTAGCTGCGCACTCTTTCACCAAGAGTAATTTACATCAACATTACATCAATGTACCTGACGAGGTGCAATCTAAACTGAGCAAGTAAGTATCTTGCTGTACAATGGACTGAGATAATGAGCTTGATTCTCTTGCTGTCTACACTTTTGGCTAATTTTTCTTATAAGACTGTTTGATGCATTTACAGGGCAATGATCCAATTTCTTCAGCTATCTTTACTTGTGTCCATTATATAGTTAAGTAAGGAAAAAGGGGGTTGACATGAAAGTCTATGATATGATATATGATTTCACTTTAATACATGCAAATATTGAAGTGGTCGTAAAAATAGGAAATGAAGTGGTCCTAAATGCCGGAAATACTCAACAGGTGGAGCAACATCCGTGGAAAGAGAAACAAGACATTGAACCATACTTAAAGATTCATACAAGCTAGGCACAGGACTAATATACATTTACAAACTGGCTGCTCAATAGACAATAGGTGCAGGAGTAGGCCATTTGGCCCTTCAAGCCAGCACCGCCATTCGATGTCATCATGGCTGATCATCCACAATCATTTTCCCTTTCCTGCCTTCTCCCCATATCCCCTGACTCCGCTATCTTTAAGAGCCCTATCTAGCTCTCTCCAGAGAACCAGCCTATATCGCCCTCTGAGGCAGAGAATTCCACAGACTCACAACTCTCTGTGTGAAAAAGTATTTCCTTATCTCCGTTCTAAATGGCTTACCCCTAACGGATAACATTTTGGGCAAGTGGCCCATCATCAAAACTGGGAAAGAGAAAGCAAGTTGATTTTCTGTGGAAAAGAAGGTGGGAGATTGAGGGGGGAAGGGATGTCTGTGATAGAGTGGGCTGAGCCCACCACTGCCTGCAGCCTCTTGTGTATCTGGGTTTTGGAATTCCGTATTGTCCATGATGCAACCAGACAGGATACATTTTGCAATATATGTGTCGGTTTATTATATGGTATTCAGTGATGTACCAATCTATTTGTAGGTGGAGATAAGGGATAACAAGGAAGAAAAGTATTCTTGGGAATTGTATATTTAAAAAAATAATTGGCTTCAATATAAGTATAGAATATTCTGAACGCAAAGATAAGGATTCTTTCTCCCAAAGTAGAGAATTCGAATAGTATAGTTCATAGTAAAATGGCAACCCGTTCTATGTAATACCTATCATTAACATATCGTAGATATTAATGATAGATCCATTATGCTATTGGCTTCATCAACTAATGAGAGAAAGCTGGGTGGGAGAGTAAACTATGTGGTGGATGCAAGCAGTTCATAACAGAGAAGGGTCAGTCAAGTGGACAAAGTGGTGGTAAATGAGCATAATGTGGAGAAACGTGTATGTTTCAAATTAAGAGTAGAAAAACAATACTTTTAAATGTGAAAAATTGAGCTCTTGATTTTCAGAGAGATTT
The DNA here is from genome assembly GCA_035221665.1 of Okamejei kenojei. Taxonomy (NCBI): domain Eukaryota; kingdom Metazoa; phylum Chordata; class Chondrichthyes; order Rajiformes; family Rajidae; genus Okamejei; species Okamejei kenojei. The sequence continues at coordinate 41,562,260 of CM069142.1, forward strand.
AGATACTTTTTGCAACCAAAGCATAAACTTAACAATTAGTAAGGCAATCACAACATTTAATAGCAAGGCATTGCAGTACAAAAGTACAAATGGTTTGTGACATTCGGGCAGAGGTTTGGGGAGACCATCACATGGAATGTCCTTGAGACGTTTGGCCTCTGCACTTAAAAAATTAAAGGAGCAATAAAAGTTCACAAAAGGATATTTGGGATAAGGAAGTTATCCCATGAGAATTTGGCAAGAATGATGTTGTGGGAATTACAGAAACATGGCTGCAAGAGGACCAGGACTAGGAACTGAATATTCAGGGGTATACATCCTATCGAAAAGACAGACAGGTGGGGAGAGGGGGTGGGGTAACTCTGTTGGTAAGGAATGAAATTCAGTCCCTTGCGAGGGGTGACATAGAATCAGGAGATGAAGAGTCACTATGGATAGAATTGTAAGGGTAAAAAGACAGTATAAAAAGGACAGTATAAAAATTAGGAAACCTTTAAAGAGCAACAGAAGATTAGTTATATGGGGTGAAAAGCTGGAGTATGAAGATAAGCTAGCCAAGAATATAATGGAGGATAGTAAAAGCTTCTTTAGGCAGGTGATGAGGAAGAAAATAGTTAAACCAAAGTTGGACCCTTGAAGACAGAAACAGGTGAATTTATTATGGGGAACAAGGAAATGGCAGACGAGTTGAACAGGTACTTTGGATCTGTCTTCACAATGAAGACATAAAGAGTCTCCCGGATGTACTAGTGGTCAGGGGACCTCGGGTGAAGGAGGAACTGAAGGAAATTCACATTAGGCAGAAAATGGTGTTTGGTAGACTGATGGGACTGAAGGCTGATAAATCCCGTGGGCCTGGTGGTCTGCATCCTACGGCACTTAAGGAAGTGGCTCTAGAAATCGTGGACGCATTGGTGATCATTTTCCAATGTTCTATAGATTCAGGATCAGTTCCTGTGGATTGGAGGGTAGCGAATGTTATCCCACTTTTTAAGAAAGGCGGGAGAGAGGAAACGGAATTATAGACCAATTAGCCTGCCATTGGTGGTGGAGAAAATGCTGGTCAATTATAAAAGATGAAATAGCGGCACATTTGGATAGCAGTAACAGGATCGGTCCGAGTCAGCATGGATTTACAAAGGGGTAATCATGCTTGATTTATCTTCTGGAATTTTTTGTGGATATAACTAGGAAAATGGACAAGGGAGAGCCAGTGGATGTAGTGTACCTGGAATTTCAGAAAGCATTTGATAGGGTCCCACATACGAGATTAGTGGGCAAAATTAGAGCACATAGTATTGGGGGTAGGGTACTGACATGGATATAAAATTGGCTGGCAGACAGGAAACAAAGAGTAGGAATTAACGGGTCCCTTTCAAAATGGCAGGCAGTGACTAGTGGGATACCGCAAGGCTCAGTGCTGGGACCACAGCTATTTACAATATACATTAATCATTTAGATGAAGCAATTAAAAGTAACATTAGCAAATTTGCAGATAACACAAAGCTGGGTGGCAGTGTGAACTGTGAGAAGGATGCTATGAGAATGCAGGGTGTGTGGGTGAGTGGGCAGATGCATGGCAGATGCAGTATAATGTAGATAAATGTGAGGTTATCCACTTTGGTGGCAAGAACAGGAAGGAATATTATTATCTGGATGGTGTCAAGTTAGGAAAAGGGGAAGTACAACAAGATCTGGGACTCTTTGTTCATCAATCACTGGAAGCATGCAGGTACAGCAGGCAGAAAGCTAATGGCATGTTGGCCTTCATAACAAGAGGAGTTGAGTATATGAGCAAAGAGGTCCTTCTGCAGTTGTACAGGGCCTGAGTGAGACTACCCCTGGAGTATTGTAATCAGTTTTGGTCCGATTGTGAGCAAGGTCATTCTTGCTATTGAGGGAGTGCAGCATAGGTTCACGAGGTTAATTCATGGGATGGTGGGAATGTTCTATGTTGATAGAATGGACTGACTGGGCTAGTATACACTGGGATTTAGAAGGATGAGAGGTGATCTTATTGAAACATATTAGGTTATTCAGGGATTGGACCGCTAGGGGCAAGAAACGTGTTCCCGATGTTGGGGGAGTCCAGAACCAGGGGCCACAGTTTAAGAATCGGGTAGGCCATTTAGAACAGAGATGAGGAAAAATGTATTCACCCAGAGACTTGTGAATTTGTGGAATTCCCTGCCTCAGAAGGCAGTGGAGGCCAATGCTCTGGTTTTCAAGAGAGAGTTAGATAAAGCTCTTAAAGAAAGCAGAGTCAAGAGATTTGGGGAGAAGGCAGGAACGGGGTACTGATTGTGGACGATCAGCCATGATCACAGTGAATGGTGGTGCTGGCTCGAAGGGCCGAATGGCCTACTCCTGCTCATATTGTCAATTGAGCAGCCAGTTTGTAAATGTATATTAGTCCTGTGCCTAGCTTGTATGAATCTTTAAGTATGGTTCAATGTATTGTTTTGGAGAATTTCTCTCTGTTGCTTACCTTGCCATCTGTTACTGTGTAATCCTTTCGACCTAATCATTAATGTAGCATCAGCTCCGATCTAAGATTGTAGTCTATAGAATGAACCACTATTTGACCTCAAGTGAGCAATATCAGCAATGATGAAAGAATGATTTGCTGTTGTCTTGGCTCGATGGTCACTCACATAAAGACTATTGTCCCGCAGCAGAATACATCTCCGCTGGTTGAGTTGTTAATATTTTGGGGAAGCCTCCACTTTTTTTAAGCAGTTAGTCGAGATTAGTTTATTTCTATTTTTTTGTTCCTGTCTCTTTCTGAATGTTTCTAATTTAACTATTTCTGTCCACAGTATGGGGTTGATCCAACATTGTTGAGACAACACAGAGTAGTTACTATCTTCTTTGTGCTATTCCTAATCTGGGTACATAAAAAATATATTATGTTTAGTAAAAACATCGTTACCTTGATAGGTGTCATGTTATTTTAAAAAAAGACTATACATAATTGTGATAGCAAAATATTATTGTATATTGCAACAGTCGCTTTTATAATTCTTGATTTTTTGTTGCTTTGTATGATTAAAAACATGTAAAACTGATGTCTAATTTTGATTCAAAACTGTACCACAGAATTGTCTTTCTTTGCAGTTATTTAGCTGACTGACAAAAATGTAGAAAGAAGTAAACATAAATGCTGTTGGAAAGTAAGGGCTTAATATAAATGTGGTACAGAAAGCAATGCATTCTGGTCCAGAATTGTTTATCTACTGTAGCTCTAGTGAATAAGGAAACAGTGGTTCCATAAGTAAACTGGGTTTTGAAAGATTTTGTTAATTGAAAGGAAGGGAGAAAACAAAAAGAAAAGTATCCAATATTTCTTGATAGTTGGATTCCCAATTGAAAGTAAAAACCCACACCTTTGTACAAAATTACATTGAAATTCAATTTTATTCTCTTTTGTTTTGTTTTAATTGTGAACTAGAGCTTCAATTTGTGACTCCTGCAAAGGTCCTCTGTTTGGCTCAGGACTTCATCTCATCCAGCCACGTAAAAGGAGCTTTTATATTGAAAACCTTCCATATCTATTTAGTGCCTGTTCACCATCTTGCTATGCATCATTCAAGACCAAGACTCAATGAAGACACCTTTGTTCTTTCAACTTTGCACAAGTTAAAGAAAGTTATTGAATACCAAGTGTGCATTCTGCACTTTGTTTCATCTAATGTGACAGTCTTTATGCAAGAATAAACTTGGTAAGCACATAAAAATTTTGGGAATATTGTTCAGTACTTATATTTGTTAAAGAACCTCATGCACATTTACTGCCAAATTAATTCAGTACTTTAGGTAATAGTTTAAATGAATTGGCATGCTAGTTAAATGTTGATATTACTTGAGTTGCAATAATATGAGTTGACAGCTGTTTACTGAGGTTTTTATGAAAGGTTGGTTTTTAACTGTGACAATAAATAATGCTGATTAGATAGAAAAGTACTTGATAATTGGCTCCTTTAAAATGGATATCTTTAAAACATTTGTATTGCTACTTGCATCAACTTTCGATTGAGCACTTGAAGACATTACTATTAATCTACTCAACAAAAAATGTCTAAATCTAATCCCATGGATTGAATGGAGAAATAAGGAACTGCAAATGCTGAATTACACAAAAAGACACAAAGTGTTTGAGTAACAGCAGGTCAAGCAGCATCTCTGGAGAACATGGATAGGTGATGTTTCGGGTCAGGACCTTCTTCAGACTGACTGTGGGGGAGAGGGAAGAAAGCTAGGAGAGGAGTGGCAGAACAAAGCCTGGCAGGAAATAGGTGGCTAGATGGGCTGGGTATTAGATTGGCATATGGATGGAAGAAAGGTCAGAGATTAAAGTAGAAGGTATGAGACAGAAGGATTGAAGAATTGCAAATTGTGACGCCAGAGGAAGGAATGTCGGAGGAGGGGGGAAATAGGTGCGAGTCCAGATGGGGCACAGATGAGGAAAGGGAGAAAAGGGTGCATGCTGGACAAAGGGAGGGGGGGCGTTCTTAGACATTACATAAAATTGGAGATTCAATGTTCATATTGTTGGGTTGTAAGTTATCCAAACAGAACATGAGATGTTGTTCCTCCGGTTTGCTAGTGGTCTATCTCTGGCAATGGAGGGTCCCAGGATAGAAAGGTCAACATGGGATTGGGAAGGGAGTTAAAATGGTTAGCAACTGGGAAATCCAGAAGGTCTTGGCAGACCGAGCTCAAGCGTTCAGAGAAACTGTTGCCAAGTCACCGATTGGTCTCGCTGAAGTACAGCTGGCCACATTTGAAACACCGGATGCAGTAGATAAGGTTGGAGGTGCACATGAACCTGTGTCTCACTTGGAAGGACTGCTGGGGTCCCTGGATGGTGACAAAGGAGGAGGTATAGGGATAGGTGTTACATCTTCTGAATTGCAGGGGAACGTATCTGGGTAGAGGGTGATTTGTGTGCGAAGCGCTGAATGAACAAAGGTGTTTCTGAGGGAGTGGTGTCTGGGGAAGGCGGAGTGGGGTGAAGATGGAAAGATGGTGGTGGATGATGTGTTGGATGCAGAGGCTGGAGGAGGGTGAAAGTGAGGACCAGGAGAATATCCTTGCTCTGTCTGGGGGGAGTCAGTTGGTTTGCAGTAGATGTTAGTCGATAGTCTGACCCCTGTAATAGAGACAGGGAAATCAAAAAAAGGGGATAGAGGTGTCAGAGATGGCTCTCGTGGATTGAATATTGCATTAACAGTAGAAAGCAAATGGCAAGGTGGAATTCTGGTTGTGAGGTTTTGTTTGATGGAGGTGTGCAAAAGTTGGTTTTCACTCCATAGCCACTCGTAATTTCTGTAAATATAAACATCCCTCTCTATTGGCAGTATTATCAAGTGATCCATCTCCCCCTTGTTCCTTATTGTTTTGTCATCTTTTCTCCTTCAAGTACTTATATTTTTCAGTCTTGATAATCTATCTTTCTATACATAACTAAAAATCTGCTCTTGTGCTCTTCCGCTTTGCGCGATTTTTCGATTTGCGCAAATTTGGTACACCGTAGCGCTATGATTCTTCACCACCTTACCATTCTCCTGTGCTCAAGTGCGACAAGTTTTGTTCGGATCGATGATATATTGTAAAAGTTATTAAGGTTTGAAAATCTTAAAAATCGCACATGCGCGGATTGGTCTTCTTTCCTGTCATGCCCGCCGCCACTCAGATTGGTCTCCTCTCCTGTCAGTCATTACAGCACTGACTGGCCGCGTCTGCTGTCAGTCATCTGGAGGTCGCCACCGGTGCCACGGTGAAGGAGTGACGGCAGCGGGGTGGGGAGGATGGTGCCGCAGACCGAGCCCTGGGACTGGGCCTGGGCCCGGGCTGGAGCGAAGAACGAGCCCGGGGACTGGGCCTGGGCTGGAGCTGAGCCTGGGGCTGGAGGTGAAGTAAGGGCCGAGCCCGGGGCTTGGGATGGGGCCGTGACCGGGCCGAAAATGAAGCCGCGGCCTGGGATGGAACCAAGGACGAGCCTGGGTCCGGGGCCAGGGACGAGCCCTCCTTCCCACTCTCTCTTCCCTCCCACTCTCTCTGTCCCACTTTCTCTCTCCCTGTCTCTCAACCCCTCCCTCTATCCACCCACTCTTTCCCTCCCCCTCTCTCTACCCCCTCTCCCTCCATATTCACTGTAAAACTGATACACCCCTCACTCTCCCTTCCTCCCCACACCCTCTTTCTTTCCATCCCTCTCTCTCTGCCACTCTCACTCCCTCTCTCTCTCTCTCTCCCTCCCTCTCCTTTCCTCTCCCCCTTCCCCTCCCTCTTTCCCTCCCTTTCTCTCGTTTTCCCTCCCTCTCTCCCTCTTTCCCTCCCTCTCTCCCTCTCTCCCTCCCTCTCTCTCTCTCTCCTCCCCGCCCTCTCTCTCTCCCTCCCTCCCTCCCTATCTCTCTCCCTCCCCCTTCCTTTTTTTCCCACCCTCCCTTATTCCCTCCCTCCGTCTCTCTCTCTCCTTCTGTCTCTCCCTCCCATCTCCCTCCCTCTCTCCACTCGTCCTCTCTCCCTCCCTCCCTCCCTCTCTCTCTCTCTCCCTCACCCTTCCTCCCCCTCCCTCTTTTTTCCCATCCCTCTCTCTGCCTCTCTCCCTCCCTCTCCCTGTCTCCCAGGTGAAAGAGGAGGGAGTGCAAGGAGGAGGGGGGCGGAATGCTGTGGCTTGAGGTGGAATGGAGGAGGATAGTAGGAAGAGAGATGGCGAGCTAATCGAAATATTAAATGCAAAGTTATTAAATATAACTTAACTTCTGACGATCATGTGCAGTTGAGGGCTATGGCTTCATGGTGAAATATTGCCTTGGGGACCAGGCCTCCTGTGTGAATAAGGGTCCCACATAGTCTAGCAGCTATTAAATGTCCTTCCCATTTCCCACAGCCCACACCTTCCACGCAGCACATCCCACTTGCTGTGTTTCAAACAATCCTGTGTCACGCTGGTTCTTTTGTCCATCATTCTGAATGCGACCTCTCGTTAATAACTCTCCAACTACAGGAAAATGTTATTTACTTTATTAAGCCTTCATTTACTTTATTAAACCTCCTTGTTTACTTTATTAAGCATCTTCTTGTTTACTTTATTAAGCCTCTTCTTAGCCTCTTTATTGAGAACATCCCAGTTTTCCCGTTGCATATTCAACTGGCTCTTCATCCTTGCTTCTGTTCTCATATCTTCTCTGCATCCTCTCCAATACTCTGGCACTCTTCCATAAGAACTCAAGAAAAGAGGAGTAGTAGTAGACCACTGGACCTCTCAAACCTGCCCCGCTCTGTATGTCTGATCTGGCCAGAACCAAAGATCATAGAGCAGAGCAAGATGGTCCACTCCGCAAAAAATCCGTAGTAGCTGTTGGGTAATCTTCAGCGCCATTTCCGTAACCGGCTTCTGTCATGGCGGCGTCCAGATCTACAAGCGGAGCATACTGCTCGAATCGGCAATGTAGGTGGCCCGACTAGTCTTTCTTCAGGTTCTTTGCTTTGAACTGCAGGCATATTTGATTGTGACCTCCCAGGTAATCTGCATACTTGTTAATACGGCAGTGAAGTGGTGATGCAGAAGCTTGTTGTTACCTGCCCATAATCTCTTAGAAAACAGGAAATATTCCATAATTCATCTGCGATGTGCAAGATAAAATAGTTTAATTCCTCAGAATTTGTGGTGCAAGTGAAATTATGCATTAGAGTTGTTTATGTGGGTGAAAGTTCAGTAATATCCATCATACACTTGTTCGCATCAAACTATTAATTAGAACGAGGATCCAATCCAAACGCCACATCCATGCGTTTTATTAAGCAACTAATTTTACGACAAATCAGTACCATTATTACAATCTGCAAAAGGACAGGAGAGTACATATTTTAGTCTTGACCCAGAAACAAATTTGGTCTCGACCCGAAACGTCGCCTATCTCCTTCGCTCCTTAGATGCTGCTGCACCCGCTGAGTTTCCCCAGCCTTTTGTGTACCAACAAATTTATACAATCATTCAAGCTATGGCAGGTTAACTCCGAGTTTCCCAGAAATATATCAATATTATATTTCCAATCAATAACACGTGTTGGGTTGCCACGATTTCTAATTCATCTAGATTTAATTTATTTTCTTCCTAACTTCCACCAATCACCACCTCAGAAATGTAACCTTATGTGAATTGTGGCTGCAAAATTACTTTAAAATGTATTCAAATTGTGGGCTGCTGAATTTTAACAAAAAAAAGCCATGACATATAAAATGGAATCAAGTCTTGTGGAAATCATCCCGTGTGATTATGATGTATCCAAATATAAAGCATTTTTTAAAAATAGAGAAGAATGTAAATGATGTGCACGCTTGTTGAATTTTCTTAAAATTTAAAAAATTTTAATTTCAGGAATTGGATTAGCCATAAGAGAAACGTTAACGTATGATTGTTTTAACGCAACGTTGACAAGATAAATGCTAATTGCAATTGAACATATATTATTTAATCGCGTAAGAATGTTAAGCATCTTGCATCCTGTAAAAAACGCTCTTTGCATTTATTGAACCACTTTGTACTTCTGATAATGTATGCCTGCGGAAAGAGGCCGAGCAAGCATAATGAATGTATCAATAATTGTCATTCTTGATACTGTAATTGCAGATGATATGATTTTACCTAATCTTCCTTTGAATTGCTACTATTATGCTCATTAGGCGAGGCGATGTTGATAATTTGTGACAATTCTGAGCGACCCTTTTATTACGTGTAACACTTTCTAGATTTTTTTTAATCATCACTATTGTATTGGAGCTGAGATCTAAATTAAATGCGTAAACTAATGAACTGAGAGGTCACGCTGGATGGATCCATTCGTCAAAGTGAGTGGCATAGTTCAGCGAAGATATAATAGATATATAAAATATAAAATAAAACAAAGAGCGTATATCATCGCAAGCGTATAATTCTTTTTATTGGGATTGCTACATCGTCTTGGTATTCGCTTCAGTCAGAAAGCTAACTGACTGGGCTGTTAACATTCTTCACTTCTGACCAAAGTATCACATATATATAACGCATATATATGTGTTTATATATATATATATAGTATATAAAAAACATTTAAAAACACACAAACTGTTCCCCCGCAATGCTGATTATAGGTATGTTACAAAACTTACCTTTAGCGGTGCTGCAGTTCTGCCACTGCCCGTGTGTGCGTCAGCCTTTGAGAGGGGAGCGGGTTTAAAATGCGATTTTTCTTCAGACTATTCAAATCAATTTTGAACAGGCTTTTTAGTTGCTGAAGAAAAATCGCTTTAACTGCCGTTTTATTAAGTTTATTAAAATTAACGCTGGAAAAATTAAAAGCAGGAGTAAATTAAAAATCATCTTCTAATGCCATCAACGCCGACAATGGGACGAATCTTACGTAGGGGACAAAAGAAGGTACACAGTTAATTTTACATAAAAACCTGCTTCTTAGGAAGCCTTTAATCAAAATTTCATGTTGCGAAAAGGTGACTTAAAAAATATACGAACCGGCAGTATTTTTCCTTCCGTTATGGGGGTTAAATTCACCGCAAACCGCAACGTTCCAATCCATCGCGTTCCACAAAAACCCACTCGCAAGTTGATTTAAATGGCCATTAATTTACGGGAATTAAACACTAAATTCCTTCCATTTGGCCTATAAATTCATGACAATGAGATTTTAAAATCATGTTATATTGTGAATTCTTGTGTGAATGTTATTTGGACACTTAGGCTTTTTAAAAATGTTAACATTTTCTTAAGAAATTGAAAGATGTTTAGATCTAGTAATTGAATTTTGTAATTAGCTACAATTAGGTAACTAACTAATTATATGCTTTAATTTCAGGTCATCCAAGTAAGATTGTTTCATATTTGTTTCAGAATGCTTCAATCTATAATAATTGAAAATTTCATTCAGTTCTCTTAATTTATAAGAAAGTTATGGGCTTTTGACTGTCCTTGATCACAGCTTTTGTGTTAATGGAAAAGCAATAGGGAACAAGATGCTGAGTATGAAAATGGCCATAACTTTTTTAATACTGAAGATATGAAAGTGAATTAGGTGTCAAATTAAACTTTTTTTTATGCTTTATCTGATGGGATAAATTGCAGACTTGATTTTTTAAATCTCAACATTTTGTAACATTGCTACTGATTACAGCAAGTTTAATACAAAAACGAATTCAAACACAGGACATGAGCCATTAAAAGGAAAATTTTAAAAAACATTTAAAAACACACAAACTGTTCCCCCGCAACACTGATTACACTGCGAGAGGCATAACTGAAGTCGGGTCAGGTTTACCGAAATAGCGGAAGGTATGCTCCATAGGGTGGTACACATCAGTCCATTGGATTTTGCAGGAGTGGTCTATCTTGTCTGCTCTATGATCTTTGGCCAGAACCTCTCCTCTGCGCAGGGCCGGATTTAGATGAAGAGAGACCCTAGGCTATTCCACTTGTGAGGTCCCTCCCAATCCCCCACCCCCAAGACGAGAGGAAGATGGAAGAGTCCACCAGTTTGACACCGATGTGCAGCCGAGCGTGGCCAATGAGATAAGGGCTGGAAAGCTGTGCTTTTTTATTTATTGCCAGAGCTAGTGTCGAATTATCTGCTTAAACACTATTAATCTGAAATGGAGGGCAAGGAAAATTACTGAAGTGTTGTTAAGAGACTACAGTGCGTTGTGACAGCATATGTAAGAAAGACCTATGACAGTGTCAAAAATATTATACACCAGGCCCGTACGAAGCTTTTCAAAAAGGGGGGTGGCATGGCAGGATTACAAAAAATTTACGTGAAATAAGTGCACACAGCGCATATCACAAGCGCAAAGCTCAAAGACCCTTGCAGCTGGGGTCCAGGGCCTGCTTAAGGGCCCTGGAAACTCTGGGGTTTCAGATGCTCTCTGGTGCATTCTGAGCCTTATTTTGGAGTATTTTACGGCAAATTTGTGACCAATATTTCAGAAATAATTTTGGTTGAGTCAAGAGTAATGAGTGGTTGGAATGGGATGAGATTGGGGTCATTGCTGTATACATTTTTTTTAAACAAGAATTGAAGCTGTCCTTGTTTTAATAATTAAGTTGTACTGAAAAATGTTACAAAGGAGCATGCAAACATTGCAAATAAAATACTGTAAGTTTTTGCAGTAAATAAAACCTTTTCTTAGAAAATGTTTTGTGTGTTGATTTGATTGCCTGTTACTGTTCGACTGTGTTAGTGTGTGCACATTAATAATATGATGCAAAATGAAAGTCGCAAACTATGGAATTCATATTTTTCAGTATTGTTATCAAGGAAAAGAAAGCAGTTCCAATTGTTTGATATTATTCATATGGAGAAAATATAATTGCTCAAAAACCTACGTTAATTTTGCAATCTCACGAAAGATAATCCCCCTTTCCCTCTCATCCTTCTTCCCCCTCCCTCTCCCTCCACCTCTCTCTCCCTCCCCATCTCTCTCTCCCCCCTTCCCCTCTCTCTCCGCCCCTCTCCCTCTCTCTCCCCCTCTCTCTCTCTCCTCCTCCCCTCCCTCTCTCTCCCTCCCTCCCCCTCCCACGCAGTGAGGCTCCAACTCTGCGCCACAGACACCACAGCCCCCCCCCCCCCTTCCCGGCCCAGAGAAATGGGCACTCCCACAACAGCGTATTCCACTACTTACCTGTAGGAGTAGACACCTAGAATCTTTGGTAGACACGAGGCATCGAGGTGATTGCGTGGAGTGCAAATGGAGATCTGAACGCGCCCGGGCCCACTGCGCACGTCATTTTGCGTTGCTACTGCGTCACCGGCTTCCCCCAACTGCGCAGGCGTGGATGGTTGCAATTTTTTCCCCCAAAACGTCCAGCGGGCCGGAACCAGAATTTCGGGTAATTGCTGTCAAAATGGAAACACTGATAGCGCTCCAATTTTTTTTTTCTCTGGATTTTTTATACTCTGGGAAAAAACACATTGGCCGGAGGCCCCCTATAATTTGGAGCCCTAGGCTTCAGCCTATGAAGCCTATAGGTAAATCCGGCCCTGCTGAAGCCCCCCTAGATCTAAAGGCCCTAAGCTTAAGCTTGTGAAGCTTATACGTAAATCCGGCCCTGCCTTTGTGCTAGTCCCCCATAGTCCTCAGCTCCCTGATTTTTCAAAAATGAACCTGCCTCCACTTTAAATACTTTTAATGATTTAACCTTCACCACTCTCTGAGGTAGAGAATTCTAGAGATTCACCACTCTATCCAAAAGTGCAGGCTTCACAACGAAGCACAATGATGCAGATGAAAACCAACCCACATTTTGGGTAGTTTTTCTATAATATGCTTACCTTTTTTAAATCTTACCTTTGTAACATGCTGCTCATTTCCACACATTTACAACGGCGTAGTTTGCACATTTGGCTATAGAACACTCTGTTCCTTAATTCATCATTAATATTAATTACTAGACCAAGTGGGACCCGTAGGGTCCCTGTTACACGGGAGGCCTGGTCCCCCAACGCAATTACCTCCCCATCCCTCCTCCTACCTCTATCCTCCTCCATTCCCCCTCATCATGCAGAGCTGCCCCCCCTCCTCACCCTCCCTCTTCTTTCCCCTCTCCTCCTCCCCTCCCGCACTGCCTCCCTCACTTCTCCCTCCCTCTCCCCTATCCTCAGTCAATGAAAATCGCAATGTTTTTTTTTAAATGAAGCATCCCCCCTATCCCACCCCCCACAATGAAAATCGGTATTTGATTAAAACTACGTTTTTTTTAAATCGTGAATTTTTATGTAAATGAGATTCGCGATCCCATTGTGAAGTCATTGTGAATGAAAATGGAAGAATTTGAATAAAACTGAATTTTTTTGATTTTTTAAAATGTAAATGGGATTCAACATTATTTTAATAATGATGAGATTCGAGATCCCACTGTGTGGTCATACGCTGCTAACGGGCAGTGCAGATGGAAGTGATTTTTGTCAAAGTGGTTTTTGTAAGGTTTAAAATGTGAATAACAATAAAATATACCAACAATCTGAACAAAACTTGCCGCAGCACACCCCAGGACAATGGTGAGTAAGGTGGGATAATAATGGTTGCACTATCGTGTACCGTTTTGCCGTAGTTTCAGGAGAATCTGATCTTATCTCTAAAGGTGGATTTGGAATCATACCAAAGTCTGATGGATATGCTTCTTCGTCTATATTTTGTTCTTGAACTGGTTCATCCTTTGCTGGGATCATATGGTTTGTGTGTACACTTCTTACATGTCCTCCGATTTCTACCAAGAACACCACACACTTCAACTACTGTTCCCGCCTTCCATTTGTTTGCTTTGTAACGGGGGCTTAGAACATAAACCTGATCATGTGTATCACATTCTTTTTGATATCCGCCATAATTATATTTCTGATCAAATTGTTTGCATTCAACCTTAGGAGACAAGTTCAGCTAGGGTACAAACACAACAGGAAGAATAATACACATTGCGGTCTATCTTTGCTTATCACGGCTTACCTGATGAGCTTGCCTCTGACAACTGCCCCCAGTTTTGACACCCAAAACTTGCCAGCTGCTGTGACTATCTCAATTTCAAATTCTCTTCAAGAACCTGTTTCTTTAGAGCTTCCTCGATTATCCTGACTGGCCTTTTGGCTGCACTGTTAGATACTTAATACTAAAGTATGCTTGACACCATTTAACTTCATGAAAATTTAGAACAATGCAGCACTAAATGAGGGGCCGTGATCAGAGGCAAGCTCTTCAGGTAAGCCGTGACAAGCAAAGATAGACCGCAATGTGTCTATTATTCTTCCTGTTGTGTTTGTACCTATGTGTATCACCTCAATCCACTTTGAATGGCTATCTACTATTCACTAAAACAAGAACATTATTATTCCTTGGTTCACAAAAACTTGCATGCACCCTCTGGAAAGGACTAGTAGGCCAAAACCATGTTTGCAAGCGGATTTGAGCAGACCTACTTCTGCAACTCTGACAGGTACTAGATTTGCTTGCCTTTGCTTCTGTCTCATTGTCCAATCCTGGCCAGTACATGCAACCTCTGGCAATGGACTTCATTCCTACAATACCTGTTTGTTCACAATGGAGTTCTGCAAATAAGGAGTTGCAGAATCTCCCTTAGAATTGTGTAATACTACCCTGTAACCCCATTGAATACACCTTTGTTCGCAATTTGTCTAATGTGATAAGTTTTTAGTTCATCAGTAGATGGTTTTGTTTCTGATCATCCACACAAAGTTTATTCATACACTTGTTTTAGCACCGTGACCTTTTAGGTTGCAGCAGCAATTTCAGCTGCTGTGACTCGAAAGTCATTGTCCACTCTCTCTGTGATGTAGTTAGCACCTTCAGTGCCCACAACGGATTCTTCGTGAGGCAAACGCGACAATACATCAGCGATAGCATTTCCTTTTCTCTGCTATTCAATGTTGTAATCATACCGTGACAGGAGAACTGCCCATCGCTGCATCCTTGAGGCTGCCAGTGTAGGGTGCAGGTATGCTGACTGAGTACCAAGAATAGTGAGAAGCGGCTTATGACCAGTAATCAGGGTGAATTTCCTACCCAACAGATAGTGATGAGATTTCCTGAACCCAAAGTGGAAGTGCAACAATTAAAAACTGAAATGGCTTGATTTCAGAAACATTTGTTCAGATTCCAGGAAAGCCTTAGAATGAAATATTTCACCACAAATGTAACCGTTTTATGTCCTTTTTGCTCAAAAATCTGAGCTTCATGTAAATTGGCTATCATTCTGCCATCTAATGGCAGTTACGAACATTTCTTCAGAAAGGAATAGGGGCTGAAAGTTTGACTCACACTAAGAATGGTTTTTTTTCATGCATGATTTTTAAAAGAAAGGTATTTTTAATAGTTATAAATCAATAATTTTTGTTACTGCAAGCTAAAAATACAAAAAGCTGTATGTTGCATTGTTTAAAGTATTGTTGCACAGGTGCCAATAGAACCAGTTTTAAAGAAGGAACTGCAGATGCTGGAGAATCGAGGGTACACAAAAAGCTGGAGAAACTCAGCGGGTGCAGCAGCATCTAAGGAGCAAAGGAGATAGGCGACGTTTCGGGTCGAGACCCTTCTTCAGTCTGAAGAAGGGTCTCGACCCGAAACGTCGCCTATCTCCTTCGCTCCTTAGATGCTGCTGCACCCGCTGAGTTTCTCCAGCTTTTTGTGTACTGCCAATAGAACCAGTTGCTATTCAGTTTATATGGAAACTTGTGGTGAAACTAGCATCTACATTAAAAGACAATGGTGTCCATAGAAAAGGATTTTTTTTGCCTCGACTTTTTTTGGTTAGAGGGCCTGTCCCACTGCACGAGGTAATTCAAGAGTTCTCCCAAGTTTCCCCTGATTCAAACTTGGAGAATTTCGGTAATAGCCGCTCGTAGGTACTCGGGGCTCTCGTGGACATTTTTCAACATGTTGAAAAAACTTCAAGAGCTTATCGCGTTTCCCGAGTACCTGCCGTTAGCGTTATGATCCGCTAAGAAATGTCCCGAGCTTCAGCGTACCCGCTACGTACATTCTACGTACTTCCCATGAGTTTGATATTTTTTTTAACTCGGGAGAGCTCTTAGGTAAACTCGGATAGTGGGACAGGCCCTTAAGACTTTTTTTGTTATCAATTAACAAATTAATTATGAAGTAGTTCTCGAGCTCCCCATCAAAATCATGTTAAAACCAATTCAGCTCGCACCATTCAAATAGGTTTACCTAATTTATCAGTCACATGTATTTCCATAACACTAAATGGATATAAAGTTCTAACAGAGCTTCTGCTGTGCTTCATATTGAAAATTATGTTGGTATAAATAGAAACTTTTTGCAGCACAATGTTTTACTAGAACATGTGTTACAGTGTGTTACTTTTGTAACCAGAAAAGATGGTGTAAAGAAAAGTTAGAGAGACAGAAGCAAAGAATACTCATTGCCCATGTTAAGAGCCCATACTTTATGAAGCACAATGGATACCAGAACACGAGTTACAATGTGTTAATTCGGTTCACAGAAAAGATTATACAAAGAAAAGTTGGAGAGATGAAAGCTGATGAATAACCTATTGGCCATGTTAAGATCCCATATTTCTGTTGATAATGGCAACACAAACATTGTTTGTTTCCTTAGTGCCAAACGTTTTCTTTCTTTCAGGCTATGGTAGTATTAATCATGTTTATTTTTCTATATGACTTGAACACCAGATTGAAGATAAATTTGAAGCATTTTTCAGATAGTTTTTTTTATAAATCTGTGAAAGGTTGAGTTGATGTGGGATTGATTAGAATGAGAATTTGAAAATAAGTGAATGTTTTCCAGAAAGATTTATGCAGCTGTACTAATGAATTATCTGGTTACAAGAAATTAATTTTCCAGGAATTGATCCTTTTTTTTCAGTCTTTGGTCTATTATTTATTATTTGAGTAAGATTAATAATGATACATTGAAATGTTACATTCAGTGAGTCTAAACTTCCTACTCCTGGTGTCATTTTTGGTATCTTTGCAGAACAATCTTAAAAAGGCTGCACAGTAATGCCATGGGTAGTGCGGGTAATGCAGCTGCAACATGGCTGCAATGACCTGGGTGCAATCTTTACCTTGGATTTTGTGAGGATCATTCCATTCACATTCAGTTTACAATGCCATCTATGGCTGTTCAGGGAATTTCAACTGAGCTCTCGTAATTTTATCCAGATAATGGGGGGGGATGGGGGGGGGGGGGGGGGGGGGGGGGGGGGAGAAGAGGAATCATCAGTTGCTGGAAAATTGGTGTTCAACCTGTAATCGATATTACTAAAACTAAGATCTTGACCACTTTCTGACTTTCTGTTTCTGAAAGAACGCCGCCACTTACGGCCATCATTTTTGGCCACCTCGCTCAGAGTCCCCCTCCGTCGGATTGGACCGGAGGATTTTTCCCATCAATGAAAAATCAGAGAGTTATTAATGTTTTTTAAAATGTCACCATTCTCACTGCTGCCCCCGCTGGCGGTAGGGGGGAGGGACTATAAAACCCGGAAGTGTCGTGCCTCACTCAGTCTCTGCGAGATGGAGGAAGCGAGAGGGTCACGGCTCTCTGAGCTGCGAATAACACTGAACGCACGTCTACTCGACGGTGAGTCCCCTCGATGTGGTTGTAAAACATTTGCCAAATTGTTTGGCTTGGCCTTTTAAGTTGTTGCAACAGTTTCGGATGAATAAAACGTGAATAAACATTTTATTAGATCAGGACTGTGTTTAATTGCAAAATTGGCACTCATTCTGTGACTTCCTCTTAATGGCAAGATGGCGCCGATGACATCTTTTCCGGTTAGCGGCAAGATGGCGCTGAGTGCGTAATTTCTGGTTCGTGGCAAGATGGCGCTGACTGCAGAAGGCAAAGTGAAGACGTCATTGAATAATTCAAGAGAGCTTACTGCTCTGTCTATGTTTGTACGACGTTATTTAAAGCTTGTTTTTGCTTCAGCAGCAGCCTCTACAGGAGGCTTTAAACGTTCGAATCATTCGGTTTACACACTGTATGTTTACCACGTTCTGAAATTACTTGGCATTTTAGTATTGGTGTGTGTGTGTGTGTGTGTGTGTGTGTGTGTGTGTGTGTGTGTGTGTGTGTGTGTGTGTGTGTGTGTGTGTGTGTGTGTGTGTGAGAGAGAGAGAGAGAGAGAGAGAGTGAGTGTGTTAGTCTTGTTAGTGTTAGTGTGTGTGTTTGCAGAAATTGTATTGGTTGTATAGTGTTTGCCAAATTGTTTGTCTTGACTTTACAACAAATATATTTTCTGAAAACATTTTTTAAAGTGCTCACTACATTGTTTGTCTTAGCTTTTAAAGTGTTTGCAACAGTTTTTGGATGGGTAAAGCATGAGTAAACATTTTATTAGATCAGGACTATGTTTAGTTGCAAAATTGACGCTAATTCCGTGACTTCCGCTTAGTGGCAAGATGGCGCCAATTATGTCATTTCCAGTTAATGGCAAGATGGCGCTGAGTACGTTATGTCCGGTTCGTGGCAAGATGGCAGTGACTGCAGAAGGCACAGAGTGAAGACGTTGTTAAATAATACAAGAGAGCTTACTGCTCTGTCTATGGTGAGTGTGTTTGTTGGACGTTATTTAAAGCACATTTTTGCCTCAGCAGCAGCCTCGACAGGAGGCTTTTAACTTTTGATCCATTCGGTTTACACACTGTATGTTCACCATGTTCTGAAGTTACTTGGCATGGTTGGTTGGTTGGTTGGTTGGTAGGTAGGTAGGTAGGTGTGTGTGTGTGTGTGTGTGTGTGTGTGTGTGAAGCTGTGAGTGTGTGCGTGTGCAAGTCTGTGCGTGTGCGAGGCTGTGAGTGTATGTATGTGAGTGTGCATGTGCGAGGCCGTGAGTGCATGAGTGAGTGTGTGAGTGTCTCCGAGTGTGTCTGTGTGAGTGTGTGTATTGTGTGTGTGTGTGTGAGAGAGTGTATGCCTGAGAGTCTGTGTGTATAGGGGGGGGGTTGCACCTAAGGTCTCCGGGTGAAAGGACTTGACGAACAGAACAGCTCAATCCATCTGGAGGACATCGCGGCTTCTGGTATATGTTGTTAATACATGAAACACTTACTTTCCTACCTGTTAAAAACTGCCAAAATTGTGAATTTTTGCGCTGTAAATAATTGTGGAAGTCGGGGTAACCGTGAGAGACATCTATCCTACTATCCTACTTCAGAATTCCAAAAGTGAAGAGAAATTAAGGTAAAGAGAAGTGAGAGTTTCTTCTTCTTTCGTGTGGCGTGCACAGCGTAAAGTTGTTGGACAACTTGTTCTATTTGATCTTCCGTTTGTGCACGTCAAGTTGTTTGCATTAGTCGAAACAGGGCGGACCACGTGAAGGTTGCAATCTTCCACCCCAAAGTGAGAGCTGAAGGGACAACAACAGTTTGCGTACAGTTTTGGTCTCCTAATCTGAGGAAAGGCATTCTTGCCATAGAGGGAGTACAGAAAAGGTTCACCAGACATTCCTGGGATGGCAGGACTTCCATATGAAGAAAGACTGGATAGACTCGGCTTGTACTCACTAGAATTTAGAAGATTGAGGGGGGAATCTTATAGAGACTTACAAATTCTTAAGGGGTTGGACAGGCTAGATGCAAGAAGATTGTTCCCAATGTTGGGGAACTCCAGAACAAGGGTTCACAGTTTAAGGATAATGGGGAAGTCTTTTAGGACCGAGATGAGAAAATTATTTTTCACACAGAGAGTGGCGAATCTGTGGAATTCTCTGCCACAGAAGGTAGTTGAGGCCAGTTCATTGGCTATATTTAAGAGGGAGTTAGATGTGGCCCTTGTGGCTAAAGGGATCAGGGGGTATGGAGAGAAGGCAGGTACAGGATACCGAGTTGGATGATCAGCCATGATCATATTGAATGGCGGTGCAGGCTCGAAGGGCCGAATGGCCTACTCCTGCACCTATTTTCTATGATTCTATGAACAGCTAAAGTGCTTAGCGAACATTGGCCGTGCAGATATCGAGATTGAAAATATTGGAAATTATCACATTTGCTCATTGCATTTCATCAACAGTAAGGCATTATTTGTGTTTTTTCTTGATTCCTTTGGTATCTAAAAAGTTTCAGAAGTGATAAATCTGGCTGTAAAATTTTTTAATTGCCCATGGTTCTGAAGTGGGTTTTTACATGCGAAAAGAAAACGCTGAAGCTAAATTTATCATTAAAACAAATTTCCAGACTTATGAGTGGTGTGAGGAAAAGTATGTTTTCTATCATTATGCTATTGAGATGTATATTTTGGCAAATAATAAAATGTCCTGACAGCTTAAACACCCACTCCCTTTCAATAGGATATTGTCAATTTGCCGAGGTTGATTATGTCCAATTAACAGCTAACAATTATGCCATTCCTTGGCTTCCCTCCAAGTAAAATGTAATTCAAAACCCACTTATGGTTTGTGAATTTTTAATGATAAATTTTGCTTGAGAGGAGTTTTCTTTTTTTACGTTTAAAAACCCACTTGAGAACCATGGGCGATTTTAACATTTTACAGCCAGATTTATCACTTCTGAAACTTTTTAGATGTCAAATAAGAAAAAACACAAATAATGCCTTACTGTTGATGAAATGCAGTGAGCAAATACGATAAATCCCAATATTTCAATCTCGATATCTGCACGGCCAATGTTCGCCAAGCACTTTGGCAGTTGTCCCTTCAGCTCTCACTTCTATCTACTGTCATTTCTCCTCACTTTTGGAATTCTGAAGTAGGATACATGTCTCTTATCCCGATTTCCATAATTATTTACAGCGCAAAATTTGACCATTTCTTGGTCAATTTTTAATGGGCCCGCTAGGCTGGAAACAATGGTCAGTGCTTACCTGCAGTTCATCGCGTGAACTCGCGTTGGCATAGCGTAGTAACAGTACGGGTCGTGACCTAACTGCACTGTGTAAGTGCGTGTCTGTGTGCGTACGAATCAGTGTGTGCGCGAGTCTGTGTGCGCATGCATCTCTGTGTGCGAGCGTGAGAGTCAGTGTGCGCGCGCGTGAGAGTCTGTGCGTGCGCGCAAGAATCTGTGTGCGTGTGTGTGTGTGCGCGCGCGATCAACAAATAGTACAAATAATAGTCTTTTGTAGGTCAGAGCTTATTTGTTATGTTTAATAGCCTGATGGCTGTCAGGAAGAAGCTGTTCACCAATGTGGATGTTACAGTTTTCAGTTTACAAAAGTCGGACGTGACTCCAGAAGTCTGGCATAGTCAGTCAGTCCACAAGCCGTGATTCAGTCTGTCAGTCCAGAGGCCATGAGTGAATCAGTCAGTCAGTCCAGAGACCACGAGTTAGTCCCAAGGCAGTGAGTGAGTCCAGAGGCCAGAGGCCATGAGTAGGTCGCTCACTGCCCCCCTCCCCCCACCCCCACCCACACTGACATTCCCCACCTCAAGACACTGCCCTCCCTCATCAGCCCACAAGAGCCCCCGCCTGAAGCCGTCCCCCTCCCTCGGCTGCAGGATGTTTGCCACCCCACTCCGACAACCCCGTCTCAAAAAAATGTTTTGCACAAATTCTTCAGCGAGTCCAGAGGATTGAGAATTACAACAAAACTATGGAATTCTTTAATTTGCCACAACCAAGAAATGGGAGGATGCACTTTGATGATGACAATCCAGAATTGCTGCAGGAATTGCAATATGATAGAAATGAACAGCAATTTGTTGAGGAGAATGGGCCTCTGCTGAATACTGAGCAGAGAGCAGTGTAAGCACTCAATTTAACAGAAGGTAGGCCTCTGGGTAGGGTTGTAGAGCAGAGGGATCTAGGAATACAGGTCCATGGTTCCTTGAAGGTCAAGTCGCAGATAGATAAGGTGGTCAAAAAAGCTTTTGGCACTTTGACCTTCATCAGTCAGAGTATTCAGTATAGAAGTTGGGAGGTCATGTTGCAGTTGTATAAGACGTTGGTGATCCGTATTTAAAATATTGTGTTCAGTTCTGGGCACCATGTTATCGGAAAGATAGTCAAGTTTGAAAGTATTCAGAAAATATTTACAAGGATGTTGCCAGGACTAGAGGGTGTGAGCTATAGGGAGAGGTTTAGTAGGCTGGGTCTCTATTCCATGGAGCACAGGAAGATGATGGAAGATATTGTAGAGATAGACAAAATCGTGAGAATAATAGATCAGGTAGATGCACAGTCTTTTGCCCAGAGTAGAGGAATCGAGGACCAGAGGACATAGGTTCAAGGTGAATGGGAACAGATTTAATAGGAATCCGAGGGGTAACCTTTTCATACAAAGGGTGGTGAGTGCATGGAACAAGCTGCCAGAGGAGGTAGTAGAGGTTGGGACTATCCCATCATTTAAGAAACAGTTAGACAGGTACATGGATAGGACAGGTTTGGAGGGATATGGACCAAGCAAGCGCAGGCAAGTGGGACTTGTATAGTTAGGACATTGTTGGCGGTGTGGGAGAGTTGGGCCGAAGGGCCCGTTTCCACACTCTATGACTCTAATGGGATGGCATCTGGGGAAAAGCAGGATCAGTCATATTTTAAAATATAAATCATGCTCAGGCCATTGGCTTCAATGACAACTTAATTTTTGTCTTTCAATTGCTGTTGAGTCTATTAGAAGATAGAAACATAGAAAATAGGTTCAGGAGGCGGCCATTCCGCCCTTCGAGCCAGCACCGCCATTCATTGTGATCATGGCTGATCGTAGGTACTTCTCAACATTGACCACAATAGGGTAGTCATGACATATGTTCAGACTTGTGACTTAACTATTGAGCAATGACTTAAAAAAAGACATCTGCTGCCTTTTGCATTAAATTGCTCAACGGTCTTACCGAGACCATACAAGGCACTCACAAGAACACATCTACAGGGATATGAACAAATTTGATCCTTCCATTTTTGAAAACATTTCATTGGAATTCAAAGGTGGTCTCACAGATAATACTTATATGGAGGGGTTGTCTTACAAGGCTAAACAGGTTGCAACTCTAATCTTTAAATTTAGAAGAATAAGAGATTTTATTATATTGAAACATAAAATTAAAGAGCCAAGCCAGGTAAATACAGAGGATGTTTCATCTCATGGGAGAGTCCAGAACCATATGGTATGGTCTCAGAATATGCAGGAATCTGTTCAAAACAAAGAACAACTGCAGGTCAGGACCATCTTGCCACAGAGAGCGGCAGAGGCAGGGTGTTTGGGTATATTTAAGGATTCTAATTAAAACATTTTACAAGAAAAGGCAGGAAAGTGGACAAGAAAATGTCAGACCAAGTTAAAGCTTAGTTCTAATGGCAGAAGATGATCAAGGAGGTGAATTTTCTAGTTATAACAGCTGGTTCTTATTTTGGAGGAAGACAATCAAAAGAAAGCTGCAAATGAGTCAACTGCTTTTCTACTCATGTTGATCTTCACCAGAATGTTTTGAATCACATTTGGTTTAATTGCCACATTTCAAGCCAGATGTGAACAGTACCCTCGAGGTATACTGCCAAGAAATCTCTTTCTATTGCCTTGACTGGAGCAATTTTAAGTTTGCTAATATTGCCTGCTGAAAAAGCCTAAAGGTTTTTCATGGAAGTGGTTCCAATCCTATTATACAGTAACCCTATGAAAGAGCAGTTGAATGGACACACACGCACGTCCAAAACTAAAATAATTGATTCCAAATTAGTGGCATAAATGTAAATTTGAATCTCCGCTTGCAAAATTTTCAGTTTGAGCTGCTGACAAAAAATGGCCACATTTTATCTCGTCAACAGCACGGTTACATGGTTATTGTCCCAAATTTAATAAATGTTTCCCCAAATTTTAGGTCCTTGGCTGCCCTCGGGTGAAAGGAGAGAGGGCACTTGCATGTCAGATTTTAAAGCAATTGCCTAGCATGCTGTGGTCATTAATGCCAATTGTTCAATAATACTGCAGAGCAATTTTCTCAATTTTTCAACACTTTCATAAAGTTGTTAAGCAGAGAAGGAAAAAAAATCATGCTAATAGTTCTAAAATCAGGCAGTCCTATCTAGTAACTGGCTTAATTTGGACATTTGTGCAAATAATGTCTTGGAATTAGATTAATGTTCAGATGCTTGTAAGTTAATGTGTAGGAAAGAATGTCTGAAGAAAGATCTCAACCCAAAACTTTGCCCAATCCTTCTCTCCAGAGATGCTGTCTGTCCCACTGAGTTACTCCAGCAATTTGTGTCTACCTTTGCTTGAAAATTAATGTCTGGTTACTTACAGGTTAAAAGTATGAAATGGTGGCAAAAACAAACATTTCAAGCCACATAAAATGCCCATTTATATGAAAGTTTACATTTTGACTTTAGAAACCAACCCCAAGCAGTATACGGCAGTAAATCTACACATCTGTCTTGCAGAATACAAAGGCAAATGGGTGAGTGTTAACCCACTATTGCTGCAATCTAACATTAACAAAATTTAGGACATACAGAGGATGCTTTTGGTACAAGGTTATTTGAAATAGTCCATTTTATTATGCCACTACACAGGATAAATACTGCAAGTGAGAAAATGGATTTTTGAAAATACAAAGTGCAAAGAAGAGATTGACATGTCATGCACATAAGCTTCAGTACCCAAAACAAAGTCCTTCTCCACCAAGTCAGTTGAAACGTTAAGGACTACATTTCGCAACAAAAGGGCAGGCTGGCAACATACAAATCAGCTACATTTAAAAAATTACATATTAGCTTTAGCACAAAATGGGTTAAGAGAAACAATGATTTTGGAATGGGAAAAATATTCAATGCATTTTTTTGCCAGCACCCATCAAAAAAATGGTTCAAAATACTTGTTAAGAGACAAATACCAGGAGCATGCTTCCATTAATCTCTTCAGAAGAGATTTTAAATGATAGGTAGCAATAGAGGCAAATAGAGAAAGCTATTCAGCCACTGTGCAAAACAGTACCAAACTCTTCCCAAATCTAGTCTCATTAAATACACGTTTCTCATAAAGGTACCAAGATAATGACAATGGTCCTTTCCATTTGTAGTGATTCTATAACTAGTTGGACTGAGTCCAACAGCTAGCTCAAACAAACCACACATTTGTGGCGATATCAAATATTGTACCAATCAATAGTAACTTAACCTCCACATCAAGGCTTATAGACGAATCATTTAGTTAATAAATGCCAATTTATATTTCTCATAGGAATCTGTCAGTTTCCACTAACTGATCTCCTCCCAGAAATAAAAGTGTCCAACTTCAATAAATGTATGATTCCCTCCTCTACAAAGTCCATGAAGGCATAGCAGAAAAAGAGAAAGTAACCCCATTCTCCCTCAGATCAATTGGTATGTCTTCATTCATCCATCCATAAAACTACCCAGTTATTTAACACTGGTCAGTTCAGGAAGGCCATAAACAGGAAAACAGCAGCTTTCAGGGTTCCAATTTGCATTGTAATCAGCTTTCTGGACAGAAGGTACCAATCCTTAGTTGCCTGGCTGCAATTCTAGAGTAGTATTTTTTGGTAATTTCTGGACTAATGCAATTTTAAAAAGTTAATAAATACCTCCTACACAACTAGTAATTGGGAGATGTTACTTCAAACCACAGTTGCTTTACAAATCACAATTGAGCCAATAACTAAAACACAATACACAAACAATTAGAGTCCCAATGCAAGTTAGGAAGGAACTAGCAAATCAGATTTTAACAAGAGACATTAAAGTAGCTCATTGCCTGTTGGTGATAAAATCTATAGCTATACATCTATATGATCCATCCCTTCGTTTATTTGGTTTGAAATGTTTTGAATCTAATGCTGATATCAAACTATCCACTGCTATGGATAAGTGGTTATTTGGAGCTCTGTACACATTAAAACAAATTACAAAAATCAGGCCATGTTTTGAAGCAGTACTCCACAAAATATGGTCCAAGTCTCAAGTACAATGGGATACACAGTTCTCCAAATAACCAAAGAGCTTGATATTTAATGAGATGGCTGGAACTGCATTTTATATATTTGCATAAACATTTTGTAAACTGTTTTATGGATAATGGAATGAAATAATCTATAGAATGCATGATGATATAATCACTATTGAAAAATTATGATTTAGATGTTTCACTTATTGAGGGGCCATTATAACCAGACTTAGGTAAAAGTCACAAGTTACAGTAAAACAATGACAAAGTTCTTGACGATAAAATAGTTCCTTGATATTATGCTGTGCAAATATTAATTTACAAACATTTAATATGGTCAAATAAAATTCCTCAATTCTGCCATTTTAAATGAGCAAGTCAATTTATGTTCCCATTAAAATGGAGGATAAAGCAATTTCATAAATGTTTGTAGTTAAAGATTATAAAGCAGAACTTCAAGGTCACTTAAAAAATCTTTGAAAGAACAATGCATTTCCTCCCCCCCTCCCAGCATTAGATTCAAAACATTTCAAACCAAATAAACAGATGGATCATATAGATTTTATCACTAACAGGCAATGAGGCAAAAAGGCTTAGTCAGGCCTATACAAGTGTCAGGTTTTTACCTTTGCCGCGTTTTTCAAACAATATCTGCTTTAAAAATATTCTTGTAGATATTTACACAAGATCTTTGAATTATAAAATGCAATTGCACTTTATAGACTTATGTGGTGTTTCCATAAAAATGTTTTGATAAAAAAGTTTGCATTTCTGAAAACTGGAAATTTAAATGAGCAAGACGAAATGCTTTTAAATGTAAGAGTCCCAAGTTGTAGCACCCCCAATCAACATTTCTACAGCCTAGACAGGAAAAGGAAAGAAAAACATCCAATTGGAATTCCGTCCCATTCTCTACGATGTTGATGGAATTGGAAGCGTTTTAACTTTTAATAAATGTTTACATCTCCCCTTTTGAGAAGGTAGCCAGATTTTGTTTTGTAGTGGGTACAGGAGAAAATAGCATGTTCAAACTTTACATTGTCAATCAATATGCCAAAAACAAAATACATTATGCACAAAAATCATGTCCTGCAAGTTGACTCATTAACAGTATAATGAAAAGGCAAACCTTTTTTTCTTTCATGTTAACAAATGAGAATTTAAGCGCTAGTGATGTCTATGGTACTGCTAGTGCCAAAGAAACCTATTTAATTGCAAACCCTAATGCCCAAGACTGCAGAACTGGAATAAGATAAGCAATGCAGCAGGGCAAAGAGCCAGTCAGTCATCAAAATGCCAACATTTAGCATCCAGCAAAATCACAGACATTTGAGCAATGGAAAATTGACTTGTGATTTAACTCCTTCCTCATCTCTTTCTCCCCCTCCAAAAAAGTGCTGTTATGTAGGATTGCTTTATGGTTTACCATGGAATAAATAATGATTTGGAAGCAACAGCAGAACAGAATATCCAATTTAGAATTTAAATACACCTGCATAAAAATGTGTCCCTAACAATAGGTCATGTAATTTTTTTTTAAATGTACATATACACAGCTATGGGTCCCAAAGCTTCAGCACGAAGTAAAAGTTAAAAGATTAAGTCCTAACTTCACAAAAGTTAGAAGGTCCAAATCCTCAGGTTCTGGAAAGAGTCTTAGAGAAGTTAATTCACATGGTCAGCTAAATGACAAACAGCCTGGCAGCACTGAAGTATGCCATGTACAAGGAATGATTACCAAGATAACCATGGTGAAGGTACATCTGTGCGAGACAATTCAAAACTTGCGGCGTTCCAGACGCCGTTGTTTTGTTTATTTTAAAAAGCATGGAAGTTGGTATCATAGGCGGCTTTTTTTAAACTGATATTCATTCACTACCACAGGATTTCATCTCAATGTCCAGCCTATTATCTATCGGAAAGAAGGAGCTCCTTCTGTGCAGAGATCCTGGTACACCTGGGACATTGTTCTGTTTTGAAGCACTCTTTATGAAACCAAGCCTTGCATACTGGTGTTTGGGAGGAAAACAAAACAAGTTAGTTTATCAGTCATTTTAAAAAAAGGTACAACCATTTAGAAGCCAAATGTCTACATTTTAAGTGACTTTGAAGAGGGATCTATACAACTTACTGCAAATCATTAGTTTAAAGGTTTTATAGAAATAGTAAATGTGTTGCAATATAACAATGCAGATTAAAACAATTTTTTTTAAGGGTCTTTAAACAAAAGGGTGGAAGGGAGGCAACATAAATAAATCTTAGAGGGAGAATGAAAGAATAGCACAGGGATCAATTGTATTCATCACATGCATCTTGAAAAACTGTCAAGTTACCCGAATGTTGGGAAAGTACAAATGCACATATTACCAGGTCTTAATTGTCCCAGAGTCATTTGCAATAAACCAAATCAGTATTTTCCATATAAACAAAATGCAACTATTTTATAGGAATGCCGATTATGAAATAACAAACTATTGTTAAATACATATTTAGAACATTTTTGCTTTTAAAGAATATTAAGATTAAGAGAATATGCTCTACACTGTAGTAATGGTAATTTTAAAAAGCACCCAAGCAGTATCAGCATTGCATAGTCTTTGAACTAAGTTATGCCAGCTGCAAAATCTAGTCTAGTTTTCATCATCACCTTGTCCCTTCCCAACCCTCAAGATATTCTTCCCAAAATTACTGGGCTCATCTTGGCCTGTCAAGAAAGTTAATGCCTTTTACAAAGAAAAAAGGGAATGGGGTGGATAGTAGAATTAATTGTGTTCAGTTGGAAGCACAAGATAAAATAGTCATGTACACATGTTTCATGTTTCCGGATGGGCATTTCCCCAGATTCGTCCTTACAAATTAACAAGTTTGCATCCATAGGATTTTATTTCAAATGTTCAGGTATTATCCACCTAGCAAGAGTAAATCAGAAATAAAAAGAGTAAAACAGCTTCAGAAAGGAGCTCTAGGGGATTAAGTTAATTAAAAAAACAGGAAGAACAATCATTTCCATTACAGGAAAGTGGCATTTCAACCATCAAATTGGCTCCAGTATTTTATTATGTTTAGTCCACTCAGTCTCATTCCTAAATTCTTAACGACACAAAGTTCCCCTTTGTGAGGGATAAAGTGATTAAACCCTATTAAAGAAAGGAGTTTTAAAGAGAATTCAAACAGAGAGGGGCTGGAGAGAGGATTCTGACACAGCAGTGTCTGAAGGTTGCCAGACCCATCCTTGAGGCCTTGAGTAAGAAGAGATAGCTTTGTATAGCTAGAGAAGGGGGTGATGTAGAGAGATCCCTATCAGTGGAAAGGAGTGATGGATGGGACCCTTGTCACTATAGCTTAGCTTTAGTACTGATATAGGAAAACTGAGAGGGTTCACTAGGAGGTGAGTAAAACTGGGCCAGGTCATGAGCAATTGAGCATGCTTAATAGAATAAATGAATATTACAACACACCCCTGGTCAAGAAATTGCTCATTACCATGAACATGTTTGAACATGCAATGTATGATATGGGAGGTGCGAGGGGATGTACGGTGGGAGGTACCTACAGATTGTGCACCTCCGACCCTGATTGGAGAAAGGTCCGGAGGGGAGATTGAATGTAAGATTTTGTGTATAAAGGGGGATGATCTCTCTGGCTTCAGTGTGTCTCGAGTTGGAGAGGCACCCGGTCTGCAGACTCGTAAAATAAAGAAATCTCTTGCTTCCAGGATTTAGTCTTTGAGTATTAATTGTGAGCATAAAGGGTATCTCACACCTTTCACAAAAGCCTTCAAATGCAGACTTTCTTCCCAAAGCAAGACGTGAAGCCAAATCAACCAGTGCCTTAGGAAGTGCATTCTGGATCATAACTCTCCATGTAAGTTTATCTGCATGGCAGCCCTGAAAACTTGCCAGGTATTTTTATTGCATTCCCAAGTTCCTGAACCCTATTGAAATAATCTCTCTCCAGACTCGTTTCCCATAACGTCCAGACGATCCCTCAAGTTGAACCTCCAAAATACTGTTTCAAGACATCCTCTTGATACACCAGCAAATTTTGTCCCATCCAAACCTTTATGCACCTTATTCCAGGAAGCATCAGGGTAAATCTTTTCTGCATCCTCTCAAAGCTTTCCTGAAGTGACCAACACTGCAAATCTACCCAAAGAGATCTTTAAATGATAATTGTATTTTACTCTTTATTTATCCCTCTATTTACAAAGCACAGGATCTTAAAATGCTTCTATAACCACTCAAATCCATTACAAACTATCATGTACATTGGACTCTCCTTTAGAATTATAAAGAGTTGTATCATTTAGTCCATATTGTGCTTCCAGCAAATATCACTCTACAATATAACAATTCTTCCAATTGCACCAGCTTCCTATTTTGTTGCCATTCTTTCCCAGTTACTTCACTCAAGCTTCATGATCACTTCTATATAAACAATAACATAAATAAATCAAAATAGTAAAGAACATCAGTATTAGCATTCCAGCAAGGGAAGCATTATAACATAATTTGACTGGAAGCTAAAATCACGACATTTTATTTGGAAACCGCCTGTAGAAATGTTGCCAGTGGCCTAATAAAACGTTGACACCAAAAGAGCAGCACTCACCGCAACATTGTTTGCATTGCTCTGTCTGAAAGGGGAAAATAATGTCTTTACTCTTGCAAATCACACAGATGAACCCCTTGGCCATGCAGATCTGGAAAAAAAAACAGCAAATTCAAGTCCATATTGAATTACGTCTATTGATGAATGGCAGTCAGATTAAAGCCAGGTGCCACAGATTAAAGCCAGCCTGTTACAATTTGCAGTAGAAGTGCTTACAATTCATGCTACATTTTGGCAAGTTTGATAATCATTCAACCCAGTAATTATATTCTTATAATTTAATATTGGAATTCAGGGTCAACATTTTCTCACCATGGCTCAGGGATCCTAAATACCTCATCCAACAATTAGAACTACAATTACACTATGTAAATGCGGATGAATGGAAAAAGGAGAAAATAAGACCCACAAAGAATAATTGTAATGTTATTCAAGTACCTAACCATAAGCATTGGAACAATTAATTTGACTGCATTCAAAAATGTATTACATAGATTACATTTCAGTGGGGAAAATATATAGACCAAATCATATTTTAAGAAATCAAAAGCTTACCTGACCTTTGCATAATTCTTTAAGGTTAGAGGTTGTTGCATTAACATTTTGGAATAGTAAGCTAAAAATCTCTTAAATTCTTATACATGTCCAAGCCAAATTATGGCACACTTTCCTTGTTTGAATTACTTTAAAAGAACAAATAAATGACTTGCATTTTGTGCAGACACCTCCCTTCTTCCGAGAGCAACCGATTGCACACAATTTCACACAAGTTTTAAGTTCCACTTTTAAGATATGCGGAGCAAGTGACAAGGAAGGAATACTGCTCTTCAAGTAATTGAATAATCTTTACTGTCTAAGAAAGAACCGCAGATGCTGGAAAAATCGGAGGTAGACAAAAATGCTGGAGGAACTTAACGGGTACTGCCTCATCTGCTGAAGAATCTTTACTGCTCATTTATGAGCTTTGATTTGATCCCAATCTCTACTACCTTGATTCTGCAGAATGTTTCAGCATCATCTTAATTTTTCAGATCTCTGGGGTAAGGTTTAAAATAGAAAACCTGGACTATTTCAGGTCAGCTTAAGAGGTTGATAAAAGGCAGATTAAAAAACAAAAACCTAAAAAAAATTATATATATAACAATGATATTGATACATAGGGATCAGGATTACATTAATAACAGGTATAACCTAAATAAGAGTCCAGTGTCAAAATAGATATTGAATATAGACCTCCTGGTCTCTATGTAAACATAGTTACACGTTTAAAAGAAAACATATATAAAAACACAAAAAGATAAAGAAAAAGAAGAAAAATAGAAAAAAGGAACAAAACCCCCCTAAACTAGGAAAAAAAAGCAAAACAGAATCTGGGCTGCAAAGAATTTCAACAATTCAAGTCCTTGTTTGTCGTCAAGTCCGTTCCACCGTATAAAGGTAAAATAATTATTATAACAGTTGGAGAGGGGACAATTTATGTTGTGTGAAAATATTGAATAAATCTTCCCCAAGTCCTATCAAATTTAACCAAGGGTTCAACAATGTCACTCCTGATTTTTTCTAAATTTAAACATGATATCGTTTCAGAGTACCAATGGAGTGTGGTCGGAGGGTTAGAGTCTTTCCATTTAAATAAAACAGATCTTCTTGCAATTAATGTGGTAAAAGCAATCAGCCGATGGGCGGAACGGGACAGATGAATAGAATCTAACATTGGTAGCCCAAACATTGCAGTAATAGGATGAGGTTGTAAATCAATACCTAAAACTACAGAAATAGTATCAAAGATTTCTTTCCAATATTTTTCCAAGAGTGGGCAGGACCAAAACATACAAGTCAGTGAGGCAGTGAGTGTCACAGGAAGGATTTATATGACCATAAAAACGAGCTAACTTATCTTTTGACATATGAACTCTGTGAATCACCTTGAATTGTATCAAAGCATGTCTTGCACACATTGAGGAAGTATTAACTAATTGAAGAATCCTCTCCCATTTCTCTATAGATAGAGAAATTTGGAGTTCTCTTTCCCAGTCATTCCTAATTTTATCAAATGCATCTATTTGTAATTTCAAAATCAACTCATAAATAGTCGTTATTAATCCTTTCTGATAAGGGTTCAAATGTAACATTTTTTCCAAGATTTCGGTTTGATGTGGTAACAGAAAAAAGGATACTCTAATCCTTCAAAAAATGTCTAATTTGTAAATATCTAAAAAAGTGTGAGTTAAGTAAATTATATTTAATGGAGAGTTGTTCAAAAGACATAAAACAACCACCCAAAAACAAATCATGAAAAGCTACTAGTCCCTTCCTCTTCCATAACAGAAAGGCTTGATCAGTACTAGAAAGTTGGAAGAAAAATTAGATATGATAGGACTCGATAAGATAAAATCATTCAATCCAAAAAACTTACGAAATTGAAACCATATTCAGAATTAATGTCTTATTATTGGATTAGTCGTATATTTATTCAATCTCATAATTGTAAAAGGTAACGAGGCCCCTAGAATAGCAGCCAATGAAAGACCTTGCATAGAATCACGTACAAGATTTATCCATCCTGGACATTGGGTATTTTCTAAATCTTTTGTCCAAACCATTAAATAATGAGCATTAACTGCCCAATAGTAGAATCTAAGGTTCGGCAGTGCCAAACCACCGTCTTTTTTTAATTTCTGTAAGTATTTTTTAGTTAGTCTGGAATTTATATTCTGCCATATATATGAAGACATTTGGGAGTCAATAATATCAAAGAAAGATTTAGGAATAAAAATTGGTATCATCTGAAATAAATACAAAAATGTAGGTAAGATAAACATTTTAATAGCATTGATTCGACCGATTAAAGATAAGGACATTGGAGACCATTTAGTAAACTGTTGTTTGATATGGTCAATTAGAGGCGTAAAATTAGCTTTAAATAAATCCTTGTGTTTCTTGGTAATCTTAATACCTAAATAAGTAAAACATTCGGTAGTCAATTTAAATGGAAACTGTCTATAATTCGAAACTAGATTGTTTAATGGAAAAAGCTCAGTCTTATTAAGATTGTTTATAACCAGAAAAACGACTAAATTGATTAAGTAGTGTTGCGATTGCTGGAATATATTTCTCATGATTAAAAATGAATAATAACAGATCATCTGCGTAAAGACATAGCTTATGTGTCTTATTCCCGCGGGCAATACCAAAAATATTAGGGGATTCCCTAATAGCGGTGGCCAAAGGTTCCAAAACGATATCAAACAGTAGAGGACTTAATGGACAGCCCTGTCTAGTACCGCAAAAGAGCCTGAAAAAAGGGGATCTCTGATCATTGGTAAGTACAGAAGCCTGAGGTATATGATATATCAGCTTGATCCAAGAAATAAATTTTGGACCAATCTTAAATGTTTCAAGTGTATTGAATAGGTATTCCCAATCTGCTCTATCAAACGCCTTCTCGGCATCAAGTGAAATGACACATTCTGGAGTTTTATTTGACGCTGTATATACAATATTCATTAATCTCCTAACGTTAAAGTATGAGTAACGATTTTTAATAAAATCTGTCTGATCTTCAGAAATAATTTGCGGTAAAATATTTTCCAATCTCATAGCTAATATTTTGGAAAGAATTTTGGAATCTACATTTAACAGTGATATAGGTCTATATGATGTCACCCCAGTAGGATCTTTATCTTTAAGAATTAAAGAAATAGATGCTTCATAAAAGATCCATTTCACTTAATTTGTCTAAAGACGGGAAAAAAATTCTTCAATTTTAAAAATAGAAGCACTACAAAGAAAATCTTTTAAATTAATATAAAATACCATTACATTAAATTACCAGTGTCTTAGAGAAGGTAAAAGTTGTTTGATACCATCATACTAAAATTCTAAAAAGTAAATTAAAAAAAATTCATCCAATTAAATTCTTAATCATTACAAAATGATATATTGTCAAAATAGAAACAGTAAATCTCCAATTATAACTTAATCAGCTATCAATTGCTCCCGGTCATGACTTCACCCTCATAAGCCTCCAGAAAGCTGGAAGAGTCTTGAGGATTGTTAAAAAAAAATCGAATGTTAGCATTAAAGAGTCGTATACGCAGTCTAGCTGGATAAAGTAAGGCAGGGCACAACTTTTTCTTAAACAACTCAGACATTACATTATGGAAAGACTTTAATTCCAAAAGCTCGCAACTATAATCAGGAACAAACCGAAACTTGCATCCTTCATATTCAACCACGCCCAACTTTTTTGATGCCTGGGGAATATTCTCCTTCGTCTGCAAAAAGTGAAACCGAACAATCAAATGTCTCAGTTTATCTTGGGGACCAGATTTCTTCCCAATCCTGTGTGCGTTATCCAAAAATGGAAGATATTCCACAGTGCTCGATGTTGAAAGTCTCCTTTATCATTTTAGAAGGATATTTTATAACATTATCTCCTCCTTGACCTTCCGGCAAACCAGCAATTTGCAAATTCAGTCGACGGCTTCGGTTTTCCAGATCCATATTTTTAATCTTGTATTGCTGGAGTGCCCGAGTATTTTCATTCATTCTCCGTTCCAGTTTTTCAATCTTTAATTCTCTCTCCTGGCCCAAGGTTCACAAGGTTTCAATTTGTTCCTTCTGTTCACGAGATTCATCTTGTAACATAATCAGCTTGTCTTGAACTTCCTTCAATTTGCTTGAAATTCCTTTCACCATTTCTTCCAAACTGCAAAATCTTGCTTTCATTTCATCTTTCAGTTCATCATTCATTTTCGATATTGCTTCTAAGATACTAGAGTCAGAAGCTGTGCCTTTTCCATGCTCCTTACCTTGGAGAGCCTCCTTTCCCTCTTGTCTCCATCCTTTACACGATTAAAACGTATAAAAGTGTTATCAACACTTTAAGAAAAGTTTGACCGTGCCTTGAAGTCAAGTAATAACAAGTAACATTGAAAGAGAGGTATGAAAAAGTTAAATGTTAAGGGAGGAAACACATTTGCAACCTTACAGCATGCCGCCACTAGGAAAGTTCCCCAAAAAATTCAAAACTGCTGAAAAGACAGACCAGATCGGTTTACCTTGCAACTTTTTACATGAGAAAGGACATTTCTCAGAGTATCTTTTAGACCTGGAACCAGCAGGCGCTTTTTCACCATCACCAAATCATTCAACGAATACAAGTGCAGCTCCTCAGATAGATGGGCTTGTAATCGCCAGAATTCAACCATTGCACTGTCGAAATGCACAGGAAACAAGACCACCATCAGAAGTTGGCATCATTTAATGCAGTATCTTAATCAGCAATGGCAGGTCATTGTAACAATGATGGATTATCGACAGAGGCTAGTCTCAAAATTAATGCATTAATACAAGGAAAAGAACCACTGGAATGGCAAGTAACTTTACCGATACTGACCTTGACATCAATTGTATCTATGTAAACTGTACTATTAAAGCTATTGATTTGGGGACTGTTTTACCCTTGCATTAGCTGGAAAACGAAAATATGCACATTAAAAACACATTTGGCTATTTGATAGGTCATAAGGACCTCAAGACTATAGTCAGTAGACTATGGGGGTGAAATTATGTGTAATACAATAAGATGGATTGACTGAACCAGGAAACTGAAAATTTCAAAACTCATCCAAGTTACTAAAATTCTTGTGTTGGAAAAAAGAAATGATTGCTGTAATCTTGCAATAAAACATTCACTGGTGTGCCTTTAAGCACAATAATTCATTCTGCTGATAGTTTTGCTGTGTTGTTGCCAAACCAAACTATTATGCAAGCATTTGTAGGAAAGTGAATGGAAGTACAGAGGTCCTCAAAAAACATTAGGAGGGGAGACAAGGAAAAAAAAGTTGGCTTATCATGGAACAAAGCCA
This sequence comes from Okamejei kenojei, assembly GCA_035221665.1. Classification (NCBI taxonomy): domain Eukaryota; kingdom Metazoa; phylum Chordata; class Chondrichthyes; order Rajiformes; family Rajidae; genus Okamejei; species Okamejei kenojei. The sequence goes on from CM069142.1 coordinate 41,598,152, forward strand.
TCTGATTTTTAAATCTACTCTGCCTGATGTAGGCATTATTGAATCACTCTGGTTGTGGTCATTAACAGTAACTACCCCATTCTGTTAGTGTATTGTGCAGAACGTGTATGCAACTTCACATTAACAGGACAGGACAGTTATGTTATTGATCACATCCAGTACTTTGCACAACTAGATTGCGTTGACTGGAGCAAGCGTTTGCACTTTCCTTTAACTTCATGTAGATTACTACTTGCATTTTGATCTAACCTGTTAATATGCAAGATAATATGACAGGACAATATTAAGACATCTAAACCATCTGATTACTTTTTTTTAGACAAGGGGAGGGCTAAAAAATTTAAACTGGTACCTTTTAGCCAGTCGACATGTTCTTAGCAGTTTCTTGATGTGTATCAACTGTTCTTGAAGTTCCTGATTAAAAGTAGCTTGTATTACTGAAGTGCCATCTAGTGAGAGTTTCCTACAGTCAAAATCATTTCACAGCTACAAAAGCATTCAAAAACCAAACTTCAGTTGGAGTTCTCCCCACCCCGCACAAAATGAAGAAATATTTAGCTATTTTGGTTAACAAAATGTACGATTATAAACATGTAAACTGCTTATTATTAATTGAGGGTACTATTTGCATAACTATTGACTAAAGGGCAGTATAACCATGGCACCAGAACATCAGTATCCAGACCTATAAGCACATGTGTCCAAAGAATATTACTTCCAAGGTCACAACATAATCCAAATTGGAAGAGCATCCATTCAATGACACTAGAGAAGTACCATTACAGACTGAAACAGTGAAAATATCTTAGTTAGAAATGGACAACAAATGCTTGTCTTGCTTGTGATGCCCATATTGAAAGAATGATAAAAAATGACAAGCAGTGCTCCATTTCCAAATTGCATCATCAATCAAATTAAGCCGACTGGTACCATTCCACTTCCATACTGCTACCTTTGCTTTTCTCAGCTCCTTGACTTTGCTGTAAAGCGAGTTGTTGACATAAAAGATGTTGAACAGGGGATCATGCCATATGCTCTCCAACAGCTGTTTGGAGAAATGGCAGACTGGATGTTTGCTGAAATCCCACTTCATTAGGATTCGGCCAGGGATCGGGGATTCTTCATTGTGGTGGCAACATTCACAGAAGTATTTTCCCAAATACTCACAGTAACGCAGCTTTTTGATGTATTCTGCAGAGAAATTGGAATAAAACATCCCTTTTGACTATCTAATGTACAAACCATTTATTTGCACATAGTGCCATAAATAAATCTCAAATGGTACAACTGGATACAGAATTGAAGGAAGCAGAGGGTGGTGGTGGAGTATTTTTCAGCCTGGAGGCCTCTGACAAGTGATCAGTGGATCAGTGCTGGACCCCATTGTTGTTTGTGATTTATATCAACTATTTGCACGAGAATGTACAAGGCAAGATTAGTAAATTTGCAGATGGTATTGTAGAGAGTGAAGATGGTCAGCTTACAATGGATTGTTGTGGGCTCTATATTTCTTGAACCATCAGTGCAGGCTGTGATTTGTTCAGTAGCTATTCATACCACTAGTTTCCCTCTCCCCTGACTCAGTCTGAAGGATTTCAACCTAAAACGTCACCTATTCCTTTTCTTCAGAGATGCTACCTGAACCACTGAGTCTCTCCAGCATTTTGTGACTGTCAACATTTACAGCAGGTTATTGATCAGTTGGGCAAGATGATTGAGTGGTGGCTAATGGAATTTAATGCAGATAAATGCAAGAGGTTTCATTTTGGGAAGTTAAACCAGGGCAGGACCTTCACATGGAAAGCTAGGGTCCTGGAGAGTGTCAAAGATGAGAGCAATCTGGGAGACAGTTCCTTGAAAGTGGCATTACAGGTGGATAGGGTAGCAGAGAATGTTTTTAGTACATTAGCCTTCATCTATGTATTGAGTATAGAAGTTGAGATGTTATGTTTGTTGTATAGGACTTTGGCAACTGCATTTGGAGTATTTGTTATAGAAAATATATCACTAAGCTGGAAAGAGAGCAGAAAAGATTAGAGGATATTGCCAGGACTTTAGGGACACTAAATGTTATACCCTTATCAAACATATATACACGGTGAATAGCTCAATTGTAATCATGGACGGACTTTCTGCTGGCTGGTTAGCACGCAACAAAAGCTTTCCACTATACCTCGGTACACGAGACATTGAACTAAACTAAGATTGGGAAACTGAGACATTCTTAAGAAAGCAGGAGGCAGAGGGGTAATTTTACAAAAAGATATATAAAATAATGATAGGAATAGATTGTACAACTGCACAATCTTTCACCCAGGGTAGGGAAATCAAAAGCCAAAGGACATAGGTTTCGGGGCAAACTTTAATAGCAACCTGAAGGACAACATTTTCTATTCAGAGGGTATTTGATATATGGCATGAGCTACCAGAGGAGGGAAAAAGACAAATTACTGGACTAATTCAGTAGGTCAGGCAGCATATCCAGAGAACATGAATAGGCAGGACTATCTACCAGAGGAAGTAGTTGAGGCAGGTACCATAACAGCATTTAGAATGACCCATGGACAGATACATGGATAAGAAAGGCTTAGAGGGACACGGGCCAATGCAGGCAGATGGGACGACCTTAGATGAGGCATCTTGGTCAGCATGGATGAGTTAGGCCGAAGGGCCCATTTCTGTGCTGTATGACAATGACCAACAGCTGGAAAGAGAAACAATCACAGATGACTGATTGTCACTAACTTGTGCAGAGTCATGATCTTAGCACAGAATTTCATAGTACATTAGATATGAAGCAGAGAAAATTACCCCATGGATATCAGTAGCAGGAATGGATTGAAAACTATGCAGTAACAGATTTGGCTCCTTTTGCCCAGATGTGACAACCAGCAGGCACTTTGATTTAAAGTACTGCCATTTGAAAATACAAATTAACAATGGTTTAATCATATTTTAACTGCCATTAAATTGTTGCAATTTCTTTCTCCCTCCCTCTCTAGGGAGTGGCAAGGTTACCACAGCATTGTTCACAGCCATGGAGCTCCTGACAGCTCAAGCAAAGATTTACGTCAATCATGTACATGTTGTCAGTCGGAAAGAATGATTTCACAACATTGGATAGTCTAGTTTTGCAACATTTAGTTGCGCAAGATAGTTGAATTATGTATTTAGTACATTAACCAGCATGCTAAAAAATTCTAATGTATTTTAATTACTTTGCACCTAATCTTAATGACCTTCCAAACTAGACAACCATGCAGGGCAAAAACGATATAAAATAGGTTCAAATTTACTCAAGGAGAGTTAGATCGGTCTCAAGCTTTAAACATCCACATAAACTAGGAACCACTTTTAACTAGTCCTTAATTGAAAATGCTGCATCTCCTGATTCTGTAATCAGAAGCTACTTCAGCCATTTCCTTCCCCTTCCTTTTCAAGTGGCAGTTTCAAACTAAAATGCTTCATGCCAGAAACCACAATGTCGCTTCCCCTTCTCCAAATCAACACACAATTTGACAAAATGGTTTTAAGCCATCCTAGACATTGAGATTGCAGTGGCTGTGCTGCACTCAAGACAGAATTAGTTGCATTATCATTTCCCCAGCAAGAACTAGCAATTACTCTCTGTATCACTTGCTGCATAACTAAGCTAACAGAATGCAGGCCTTCATCTCAAGCTGAAATAAAAACGTTGGTCAGACTTCATATGGAGAATTTTGTTCAGTTCTGAGTAGGATCCTGACATACAGCAAGTGCACAAATTCTGCAAATTGATACCAAGCCTTAAAACCACGAGGAATTGGTTCCTAGCCACAACAGGAATTGGTTTATTTTAGGTTTAAATGAAGGGGGAAGTTTAAATGAAAAGGACAGACAGAGAGACTAGTTGATGGGCAAGATGAAAGTTTCAAAAAATGTTAACCATTTTAGAAATAGCTGGAATTACATTTTGCAATGATATCAAAATCTGAATCTTGCACCTCAAATTAGAGGTTGTTGACTGAAGTTTACAATTTGGGAATTTGAAAATAGAGCAGGGATTCATCTGAAGAAACTTATTGCAGAATGTGGAGTCAGGGCAAGCAGCAAAAAAAGTAACTGGGCAGAGTTACATTTTAGCCATTTTGGAGGATGATTGTAAATGCATAGTCATGAAGTCTTTTCAAATTAATTAGTGTTAAAATATGGGAGTAGAAACCATGCAAAATACAAGAACCAGTTTAAGAACATTTTGTAATATACATTGAGTGACTCGGATCAGAACACGTATTACCATATACAGTGCCCTCCATAATGTTTGGGCCAAAGCCCCATCATTTATTTATTTCCCCCTGGACACCACAATTTGAGATTTGTAATAGAAAAAAATTCACATGTGGTTAAAGTGCACATTGTCAGATTTTAATAAAGGCCAATAAGTTTGAGGTATTTGTTTGAACTTGAGGAGATAGGATGTGTCTATACACTTCAGAATTCATTGTGCTACTACCATCATCAGTTGTATCATCAATGAAGATAAGTGAGCCAGTACCTTCAGCAGCCATACATGCCCAGGTCATAACACCACCACCACCGTGTTTCGCAGATGAGGTGGTATGCTTTGGATCTTGGGCAGTTCCTTCTCTCCTCCACACTTTGCTCTTGCCATCACTGATATGTTAATCTTCGTCTCATCTGTCCACAAGACCTTTTTCCAGAACTGTGGTTGCTCTCAAATACTTCTTGGCAAACTGTAACCTGGCCATCCTATTTTTGTGGCTAACCAGTGGTTTGCATCTTGCAGCGTAGCCTCTGTATTTCTGTTCATGAAGTCTTCTGCGGACAATGGTCATTGACAGATCCACATCTGACTCCTGAAGAATGTTTCTGATATGTTGGACAGGTGTTTGGGGATTTTTTCTTTATTATAGAGAGAATTCTTCTGTCATCAGCTGTGGAGGTCTTCCTTGGCCTGCCACTCCCTTTGTGATTAGTAAGCTCACCAGTGCTCTTTCTTCTTAATGATCTTCCAAACAGTTGATTTGGGTAAGCCTCGGGTTTAGCTGATGTCTCTAACAGTTTTATTCTTGTTTCTCAGTCTTATAATGGCTTCTTTGACTTTCATTGGCACAACTTTGGTCCTCATGTTGAAAAACAGCAATAAAAGTTTTCAAAGATGGAAAGACTGGAGGAAATACTAGGTGTTGTGAGCTCTCTTACCCCTGCATTAAGGACTTATGAACTTAGGAAGCATACACCCGAGCAAACACCTGTGAAGCCATGTGTCCCAAACATTATGGTGCCTTGAAATAGGATAAACACGGCTGTACTTTCTACATGGTGAAACCAAAATGTATAAAAATACCCTTTAATAATATCTGACAATGTGCACTTTAACCACGTGTGATTTTTTTTTGTATTACAAATCTCAAATTGTGGAATACAGAGGCAAATAAATGATGTGTCTTTGTTCCAAACATTATGGAGGGCTCAGTAGAATAGAAATGCAGGCTCAAGACACGTAGCCTGCTCTTGCAAGGTCTAATGTGGTCACAAAATGCATTAATGTTGCGTCATACACTGAAAGACAACAAATCTAGCAAGTCATTAAAAAAATTACAAGTAGCACATTATGTGACTGAATTGGACAATAGGTGCAGGAGTAGGCCATTCGGCCCTTCGAGCCAGCAAATTAATACTTAAGAGGGTAGGTACAGAAAACTACCCAAGTTGCCCGGGATCAAATGCACTTTCTGCTACGTACTTGGTTCAATTAGTGTTCCACAGCCAGCACACAGAAAATTCTGAGCAGCCATAACAACTTCTCTCCTGCAGATGTAAAACAAAAATTTAAGAAATAACATACATAATAGAATTAAAAATTATAATTTGACCCGGAAACATTAAGTGCAAAAAGGGAAATGTCAACTTTCGGCTTTTTGCCATCCAGTTTTTCTCAGACTTCTATGCACATTCCAACAAAGAACACGTGCTTACTGGTGCATCAAGCCCTCTGCTCCACTGCAGGCACGTCTGGAACAGTGACGTTAGGAGGACAAGAGTGGTAGGAAAAGGTTAAGATTGAATTTTGGATGATTCTTAAACAGAGTCCTAGGGGAGTGGTAATATTATCAGGCAGGAAACATTGTGGAGACCAGGTTGGAAAAAATGTATACTCCCATTCTATATGGATAAATAAAGTGAGATACAGAGAATGAATGATGTACACTTCACGCTGGCTCCAAAATAATCTGCTCAAACAACATATCAGAAAGTTTAAATTCATTTGACATTTATTTAACTACATGAACAATTGTGCATTAGAATAGTTCAAATGAATAATTAACTTACAAATAACTTACTGGAGGTGGAGTTTGCTCAATAAAAATCATAATCTTGTATTTATACACCGGGTGGCGCCACACCAACAGTCTGTCTGTCCTTTCTTTTTGTTATTTTTAGTATGTGTTATAAAGTATGTTTTAGTGTTCCTTGGTTTGCTTTATTTGGTGGGGTGGGGGGGGTGGTTGGGGGGAAACCTTCATCTCTTACCTCAATGGAGATCCAATTTTTTTCCAAATCGTATCTCAATCCGCACTGCGGCCTAACATCGTGGAGTTGGCGGCCTTTCCTGTAGGCAGACCCGGCCGCGGGACTTTAACATCGTGGAGCTTATGATCCCATTGCCGGGGATTGAAGCTCCAAACCCAGGGCCTGTGGAATTCAACATTGTGAATCCCAGAGTCTCTGGTAAGAAGAGGGCGACGGGAACTCCATGCCGCGGAGTTTCAATCACCCTGATGGGGGCTTCGATTGTAAGCTGCGGGGACTTTGATCCCCCGACTGCGGATGGTTTGACTGCCCCGACCACGGGAGAACAATAGGAAGTAGATTGAACTTTATTATTGCCTTCCGTCAGTGAGGAATGTGGAATCCACTGTGATGGATGTTTATGATAGACAACAGGTGCAGGAGTAGGCCATTCAAGCCAACACTGCCCTTCAACGTGATCATGGCTGATCATCCACAATCAGTACCCCGTTCCTGCCTTTTCCCCATATCCTTTGACTCCGCTATCTTTAAGAGCTCTATCTAACTCTCTCTTGAAAGCATCCAGAGAACCGGCCTCCGCCGCCCTCTGAGGCAGTGAACTCCACAAACTCACAACTCTGTGTGAAAAAATATTTCCTCATCTCCATTCCAATTGGCTAACCCCTTGTTCTTAAACTGTGGCCCCTGGTTTTGGACTCCCCCAACATCTGGAACACGTTTCCTGCCTCTAGCTTGTCCAAACCCTTAATAATCTTATGTTTCAATAAGATCCCCTCTCATGGTTCTAAATTCCAGAGTATACAAGCCCAGCCGCTCTACTCTGTGTTAACTTTTATGTGGTTGTGTCTTATTGCTTTTCACTTAGTATGGCTGATTGGCAACTCAAACTTTCACTGTACCTTAATTGGTACATATGACAATAAACTGACCTTGAAACAGATTTGTTTTGCACAAATTGCTCCAAATCCATCTAATTGACTAAACAACTTCAGAGTGTTTAATTTCACACTGCAAACGAATGCTCAATTACTCCTACTACAATGTAACTGCACATACTTCTGAGGTGAATGGATGAAGAACAGAATTTGGAATCGAGGAGGTGCCCATTCAGCCGTGCCCCTCAGTCGAGAGTTTATTTTGAAGTCAGCTGCTAGGTCCACAGATTCTTCTGCACCAGGAGTGTCCTTCAGAGGGAGAAACTGGATAGACAAGGAAACATTATGTTAAGGGCAAAACAGAGATGCAATCCGGTCCACATTTTAAGATGACTCTTCAGGGTTCCCCGTGCCTTCAATAGTAATTCACTTTCCAACCATTTGGTATCCATACTAGTTGCGTGTTACACCAACATTTAGCTTCAGTCCATCTGCTTGCTGACATCAGCCATGAAGAACTGCTCAGTTTCACATTACTAATCAGTCATAGTTATACAACATTGAAACAGGCCTTTCAGCCCAACTCCTCCATGCTGACCAAGATGTCTACCCACGCTGGTCTCACTTGCACAAATTTAGCCCATTTCCCCCTCAACCTTTACTATTCCTCCACCTGCGTAAATGTCTTTTAAACATTTTAATTGTTCGGCCTCTCCGGCTTCCTCTGGCAGCTTGTTCCATACATCCACCCGCAAGGGAAATTACCCAGGTCTCTTTCCTCTCACCTGAAGCCTACTTAACTTTGGACTCCCTTACCCAGAGGAAAATACTGACTCTCCATCTTATTGACATCTCTCATGATTTTATACATACTCAAGGTCACTCCTCAAACCACACCTCAGGAAGTTTCAACTATCCAGTCTCTCCTTATTACAAGCCCTCCAGCCCCAATAACATTCTGAAAAAAATATTGCTGCATGCTTTCCAGCTTAATGATATCCTTCCTATAGCTGAATGACCAAAACTGAGCACAATGCTCCAAATGAAGAGACTGCAGATGCTTGAACTTTGAGCAAAAAAAACAGGCTGGAGGAACTGAGCAGATCTGGCAGGATCCATGAAAGGAATGAACAGACAACATTTCAGTGGGACTTTCTTCAGACTGATGGAGAAGCGGAGATGTACCTAATAGATATAGGCGAGAGAACAGCTGGTAAGAAACTGTCCCCGAATCTGGAGGTATGCATTTTCAAATTTCTCAACCTCTTTCCTGATGGGAGAGGAAAAGTGTGACCCTTAACTATCAGTCTGAAGAAGGGTCTCGACCCGAAACGTCACCTATTCATTCACTCCATAGATGCTGCCTCACCCGCTGAATTTCTCCAGCATTTTTATCTACCTTCGATTTTCTAGCATCTGGAGTTCTTTCTTAAACTTAATTACGCTGATGGCCTTGTGGAGGCAGTGTGAATGTAGATCAAGTCAATGGAAGGAGGATAGACACAAAATGCTGGAGTAACTCAGTGGGGTAGGCAGCATCTCTGGAGAGAAGGAATGGGTGTAGAAGAAATGGGTGTAGAAGAGGTCTGACTGTCGGCTCGCTTGCCCCAGGTCTGGCTGTAGCGCCCAGGTCGCCTGTGTGCCCCGGGACTGGCTGCAGTTCCCAGGTTGCGAAAACAAATTGAAAAAAAAATGCCCGCAGGCCGGATGATTTCAGGTTATGGGCCTAATCCGACCCCTGTCCTAGATGTTAGGCCTCATTTTGTTTCCCCCACCCCCCCCATGTTTTAAAAGAAATTTCCAACCATGTATCTTCAGACAGAGGACAAAAGAAGGGGGTTAGTCTGTGTGATGGTCTGGGCTACTCCACAACTCTCTGCAGATTCTCAAAATCTTGAAAGGAGCAGTTCCCAAACCATGCCGTGATGCATCCTGATAAAATGATTTATACGGCACATCTGTAGAATGAGGCTTGTTGGAGACATGCTAAATGTCCTAAGGAAGTAGTACTTTGTCCAGAGAGTCATAGAGCTGGAAACAGACCCTTCACCCCAACTTGCCCACACTGACCAACATGTCGCACCCACTCTCAGCCCACGTGCTTGCATTTGGCAGATATCCCTCTAAAACTATCCTCTTCATGTACCTGTCTATAGGTTTCCTAGTACAAGGCACTAATATCTGCCTCCTCTAGCAGTTCATTCCATACATCCACCACCCTCTGTGCAAAAAAAGGTTGCTCCGTAGGTTCTTATTAAATCTCTCCCCACTCACTTTAAAACCTATGCCCTGGTTCTCGATTCCCCTACCCTGGGCAAGGGACTCTGTGCGCTTACCCAATCAATTCTTCTCATGATTTGTACACCCCTTTAAGATCACCCTTCATCCTCCTGGGCTCCAAGGTGTCCTGGCCTTTCCCTATACCCCAGGTCTCAGAGACCTGGCAACATCCTCGTAAATCTTCTCTGCACCCCTTCCAGCGTGAAAATATCTTTCCTATAATATGGTGACCAAAACTGAATGCAACACTCTAAATCTGGCCTTACAAACATCTTATATAACTGCAACATGGCCTCTCAACTTCTATACTCAATACTCTCAAAAGCTTTGAAGTGGCTGGCCCAGGTCAAAATACTGGCAAATCAATTCTTAAGAACTTGAAGCTTTCAACCATCTTTACTTCAGCACCATCTATGTATACCGTGTGTGCACTGCTTCCCTCCATCGACTCCTTCAAGTCTAGACTAAAAACGTATCTGTACTCCCAAGCCTCTCCTGACATCCTCCGAGCGAGGGCTATATGTACATATGCATGTGTATACTATTCTTACAGCAAATGCAAAGCACTTTGGCCAACGAGAGTTGTTTTTTAAATGTGCTATATAAATATATGTGACTGGATCCGGACTCAAAATTAATAATACTTGGAATATCAGAACAAAGTTTAACTCTTACAACAAGTCAAAGAAATTTCCTAGATTACAGTATAATAATTGGGAAGAAATTAATATTAAAATTTTGGAAAGGCCCTATATCCCCCACAATTAAAATGTGGATTACGGAAATGTCGGAGACCTTCACCTGGAAAGAATCAGATTTGCCTTAATGGACAAACAAGAAGTTTTTGTTACAACATGGTCTTCTTTCATTGATTACTTAAAAGGGTAGAATGGTTCGGCAGGAACCCTAACTGAAACTTGGACTCAGGATTAGATGAAAAGTTATATTTTATATTCCTGGATCTTATCTCCAATGATGTATTAATAATAAATTATTCCATTCTTTATGATTTTCTTTTTTGATGTTGATTTTTATTTTATTTCTCTTTCTGTTTTTCTCTTTTAAAAAAAGTCAAAATGATTAACGACAATATTAATAATGTGTGACAGTTGTACACAAAATATTGCTATCATAACATGTGTTTGCTAAGTCACTGCCTACATACTCTAATAAAAATATATATTTTAAAAAATAAATGTGACTTGACGATGTCAATCACAATCTCTTTTGCCACTGGCATTTAGGGAGAGGTTGTTGTCTTTGCACCAGGTTGCAAGGTTCTCAATCTCCTTGTTCACCACATCAGCTACATATAATTCCTTAGCCCTACTGCCTCAACTTTACTGTGTACATCCAGTCCATTTACACTTCCATTCCCCATTAAGAAGGCCTCAGGGTTCGGTGTCTTCCCTGAACAGAAATTTAGATTTCCCCAAAACTAACACTCACCACTGCCTGGCAGAACTTGTTCTCACCCTCAACTTGATTCTTTCACTTTCTTCAAATCAAAGGTTTAGCCATAGTACTTGCATAGCTATGCTCATCTTTTTGTTGGCCAAGTTAAACACTATTGCAAATGTACCCTGGCACCACTCCCCATCTCTTTCTTCCCCTAAAATCAATATGATGTACCCAGTCAGGCGATATTGCTCTCTGCAGCCTTGCTTTGCACATGCTAGCCATCACATTTCCCCATTATTGTAAAGTAAAGTTTGCTGGGTTTTGTCAAATGGTGCTTCAAGTTGAAGCTTATTTTTGTCTTTAACCAAAAGTGTCAAATAAATGTAGTGCTGACAATGTACCTTATCTAATCTTGACCAGGATATTGCAATCCCCCCCCCCCCAGAAAAACAAAATAGCCACATACTTTATCCAGCACCATTTCCACGCTGTCAAGATGGTGATCGTCAGTCTCTGGTGGTAACCACATTGTGCGAAATGATTTAAATAGGCATCGAGCCAAAAATTCAGGATATAGACAGTGCCTGAAAAATAGGAGTTTGAGCGCATATCCTTCAGTCACTGCAGTATAGTTAAATTATGGTGAGATGGTTATGCAGCAAATAACAAGTACAGAGCGAGAAGCACAAATTCAACTACCATGGGGGCTGTGGAATTTAAATTTGATTAATAAATCAGATTTAAAAAAAATCAAATCATTGGTAACAGTGAACACAAAACTACCAGGCTTTCAGAAGAATCCCACCCAAATCATTGACATTCCAACTAATACTTTGCAATCCTCACCACATGTAAATAATGTGAAGCATATTTTAAACCAATTAAAAGAGACCCGTCAATGATCGAGATGGGAAGGAGAGTGAGAAAGCCTTACCTTTCTATGGACTTTAATGGACCATCAGAACCAAAAACAATGTCATCAAATTCTGAAAATTTAAAGAAAGTCGGAATAAATGAGAATGTCAAGACCAAGCAACTTCTATTTTTCTCCAAATTTAGAGCAAATACCTTTAAACTGTTATGCAGTCTGTTCATACTTAAAATACAAGATCTGTAGGGGCAGCTGTTCCATTGAGACAGGGAACGGGGATTTAGTGGGGACAGAAGATACAAAAATGATGCAAGATAAACTTTCACTCAGCGGTCACAATCTGGAATTCACATTTCACATAAAAGGATTTGGAAACAGTGTCAGATTAAAAAAAATTTTTAAAAAGGAAATTGGAAACTGAAGATATTTGGGAGGGTAATGGGACTAATCACTAGGTACCAGAGGGGCTAAATGTTCTCATGTTCCTAACAATTCAAGTTACAACACATGGTCTATATTGTTAAAACCCAGAGAGATCTATTTAGTTTATAGCTTAAAAATGCAAATGGAGAAAAAGTGGAATGCCATTGGGAACTTAAGTCTGTTTGCATTTCAGTCTCCCAATTTACTCTTCAATACCAGTAACGTTTTTTTTTTAAACCCAATTCTATTCTGACACCTGTACCTATTATCACAAAATCATCATAACCATCGTCATCACCACCAACTGCAGCATCATCACCATTTTCAATGTCCTTGGAGCCAGCATCAGATGAATCGTCCAACTGAGTAACAGAACCACCTACAAAATAAATAAGTCTTGTGTATGGATACAAATGCCAGAGATGCAAAACAGAATCTACAGGTAGATGAGCAAACTAATATGCCAGGAACCAATGTTACAAATAGAGCTTGTGACAAGATGGGAAAAATAAACAATGTTTTTGGAATAACCGGAACTCTGCTAACTCAAGGATGGAAGAAAATTACTAAATATGCAGTTTTTAGATAATATAATGAGAAGCCTTGGAAATGAAAGATCACTGAGCTACAGTAGGTTGTAGTAGGTGGTACTAGAGTTTCCTCTGTAGCCCAGAGATCTACCTAGTAGGTTAATTAGCTACTGCTGATGACCCTTTAGTGTAGTGAGAGCAAAAGGAGAGAGTGATAGAGAGCAATCGGCATGCAAGAGAATAAAGCAGCAAGTCTGCAGGGAATTATCCAAATTAGAAAGGAGGCACCAGCATGAACCCAATTAGGATTCCTGCTGCATCATAGCAAGCAAGCTGTCCAAAAAGTGAAAGATATTAAATATTTGTAGCATTACCAAGTCTGTACAAAAAGGTAGTTGTCAAATGTTTTATTTTGCTCACATTTATTCTGCAAAGTTCCTAATTGAAATATTGTTGTAATGCTTTTCATAAAACTATACTTTTATTAGTTTCTATAAAGTCAGAACAAGTATTAATGTAATTATCCTGATCATTTTAGATGCAATACCGATTTTATCTTAAAAACTAAGAACTACAAACTGAAATAAATGCATGTTTTATATCTAACAAAGTTCATAAACAAGGCAGTTCAAATACTTACATTCAAAACCACTGTCTACAGAGTTTACAGAGTCAGAATGAGATTCCTTCTTAATATAAGTTCTCACATCTGATGTCTGGATAACGGGAAGATTTTCCTCTTCTCCCAGTTCCGCTTGCTCATACAGGATGTTGCATTTAACATTCTCTAATGTAGCAATAACCAAATCTGCAACAATAAGGTGAGTGTTCTCCTATAAAACATAAACATTGACATATCAAATTCACACAAGCACAAGGTGCAGTAAAAATAATAGGACAAGTGCTTTCCATACGACGTCTTCACAGATTTGGGCAAGGACACTTCTAATATTGGCCAAGGCAGAAAGTGGCACTGGAGAAGGCAGCACTTTCAGTCACAAGAAGTGCTAATTGTTATGGGTGCAAGTTTGGATGTTCAACTGCTTTGCTGTATTGTAAGGACTGCAAGGACAAAAACAAAAATGAAAATTTGAAACAACGAATACATAATCAGGCAGCACCCAAGCGAGACCAAGTTTTACATCAATTGTTTTTGGAGAAAGTCTGGAAATCCCATTTAAAGCCCAAATCGCATTCTTGCCCAAATCAAACCAATAAGCATGAAGAAGGGTTTCGGCCCGAAACGTTGCCCATCTCCTTCGCTCCTTAGATGCTGCTGCACCTGCTGAGTTTCTCCAGCCTTTTGTGTACCCTCGATTTTCCAGCATCTGCAGTTCCTTCTTTAAAACCAATAAGCATGCCAGCCACATGCTCCAATGTCCATTGAGGAACAGATCAAATAGAATATCCTTAGATCTACCATCCCTTTCTTCCTCAGCCAAGTGAAGACTATTTTTTCAGGTCAGATATTTCTCCAAACAAATTAATAACCATACCCAACATATTTCCAACACCCTCATCATCACCTTTTTTGATAACTTATCTTTTTTATAAAATGCTTTCAACAAACTGAATTTACCTGGTTCTCATTATTTGAAGACCTCAAACTACAAACTAGAGGGATCTATTTATTTTACAACCTATTAAATCCACTTTCAGAGATCTGTATCTAATCAAAACCTGTATTTGGTTAAGAACCCCAGTTTGGAGTCCATGTTATACAGCATGGAGACAAGTTCCTGGGCCAACCAAATTCCAGCTGACTATCAATAATCCATTTTTCAGCCTACAAAACCTGGAAACCAGAGTGCCTGGAGGAAACCGGGAGAAACATGGGCCGCCGTCCAGTTGGGTATGGCTGCCCTGCCTGCAGCTGTCTGTCCTTTCACTTCTTTTTTTAATTTTTAGTACATTAAAAGTGTTTGGAGGTCTATTCTTTTTATGTGTGGAGGGTGGGGGGGGCGCAAAGGGAGGGGGAAACTGTATTTCTCAGTCCCTACCTGGTCGGAGAGGCAGGCTGACCTCCGAGCAGCATCTCGACCCTACCATCGGGGCCCGGAGCGGCCAGAACCTCGGCAGTGGCGCAGCGCTGGAGCACTATCGCAGAGCGGGCGATACCTTGCCCGGGTCGCTGCGCTGGAGCTCCGGAATGCTGAGTCCACCGATTTAACATCGGGAGCTTGGGATCTTTCGCTGAGACCGCCAATGGTGGAGCTCCGCCCAGTGCGGCCTATTGGCATCGGAAGCCGCGGTCTCTGGTAAGCAAGCGGCCATTCCAGGCATCCCAAGCCACCGAGCAGGTTCTCCCGATGCCGGAGCACCATCACTCTGCCAGAAGGGCCTGAAACATCGAGCCCCATAGTGGAGGCCTCAATTGGCCCGACTATGGGTGGACATGGGGATGGAGACTGGACTTTGTGCCTTCCCTCACAGTGGGTACCATTGTGGGGGGATGTTTCTAAAAATGTTTTATGTTAAATTCTTCTTCAATGTTGTGTTGTATTCTTATTAGTGTGCTGCAATGGCAACTTGAATTTCACTACACCAATTGGTGTATGTGACAATAAATGAACCTTTGAACATACAGTCCCCGTGAACAGATGCATTTTAGACGGCCTGTAAATAGGAGGCAGCATTTGGGAGACTGGCAGGCTGGATTTGCGGGATGTGAACAGGGCATTTCCAAGTACCTCTCTCCCCACTCCACATGCCAAGCTTCAGCAATCAGGGGCTGGGTTGAGCCGAGCAGAGCTGAGAGCGCTGAGCAGACTCGCTCACTGAGTTAATGAGGCTGGAGGGCAGCCACTTCTTTTGAAAATCCTGGTTGCTCTTCCCTACGGTTGTCTGTGACCCTCTCCCACACACTTTGTTTATGTTTCCGACCGTTAGGCTTATGAACAAATTTTCAGAGTAGAAAGTTGTTATAGCCTTATCAATTAGCTCCCTCTGGATTCTACCATTCACTGGCACACTAAGCAAGAGGAATCTCAAGCACCCAAAGTACAGTGGCTTGCAAAAGTTTTCATTCCCCTTGAACCTTTCCACATATGGTCTCGTTACAACCACAAACGTAAATGTATTTTATTGGGATTTAATGTGATAGACCAACACAAACTGGTGCATAATTGTGAAGTGGAAGGAAAATGATACATGGTTTCCAAATTTTATTACAAATAAAAAACGTAATAAAAAACGTGCAAAAGTATTCAGCCCCCCCCCCCCCCCGCCCGAGTCAATACTTTGTAGAACCACCTTTGGCTGCAATTACAGCTGCAAGTCTTTTGGGGTATATCTCTACCAGCTTTGTACATCTAGAGACTGAAATGTTTGCCCATTCTTCTTTGCAAAATAGCTCAAGCTCAGTCAGATTGGATGGAGAGAGTCTATGAACAGCAATTTTCAAGTCTTGCCAGAGATTCTCAATTGGATTTGGGTCTGGACTTTGAATGGGCCGTTCTAACACATGAATATGCTTTGATCTAAATCATTACATTGTAGCTCAGGCTGTATGTTTCGGGTCGTTCTCCTGCTGGAAGGTGAACCTCCGCCCCAGTCTCAAGTCTTTCGCAGACTCTAACAGGTTTTCTTCCAAAATTACCCTGTATTTGGCTCCATCCATCTTCCCAAGAACTCTGACCAGCTTCCCCGTTCCTGCTGAAGAAAAGCATCCCCACAGCATGATGCTGCCACCACCATGTTTCACAGTGGGGATGGTGTGTTCAGCGTGATGTGCAGTGTTAGTTTTCCGCCACACATAGCGTTTTGCATTTAGGCCAAAAACTTCAATTTTGGCCTCATCAGACCAGAGCACCTTCCTCCACATGTTTGTTGTGTCCCCCACATGGCTTGTGGCAAACTGCAAACGGGACTTCTTATGGCTTTGTTTCAACATTGGCTTTCTTCTTGCCACTCTTCCATAAAGGCCTAATTTGTGGAGTGCACGACTAATAGTTGACCTGTGGACAGATTCTCCCACCTGAGCTGTGGATCTCTGCAGCTCTTCCAGAGTTACCATGGTCCTCTTGGCTGCATCTCTGATCAATGCTCTCCTTGCCCGGCCTGTCAGTTTAGGTGGACGGCCATGTCTTGGTAGGTTTGCAGTTGTGCCATACTCTTTCCATTTTCGGATGATGGATTGAACAGTGCTCCGTGAGATGTTCAAAGTTTGGGATATTTTTTTATAACCTAACCCTGCTTTAAACTTCTCCACAACTTTATCCCTGACCTGTCTGGTGTGTTCCTTGGGCTTCATGATGCTGTTTGTTCACTAATGTTCTCTAACAAACCTCCGAGGCCTTCACAGAACAGCTGTATTTATACTGAGATTAGATTACACACAAGTGGACTCTATTTACTAATTAGGTGACTTCTGAAGGGAATTGGTTGCACTGGATTTTATCTAGGGGTATCGGAGTAAAGAGGGCTGAATACTTTGGCACGCCACACTTTTCAGTTTTTTTATTTGTAAAAATATTTGAAAACCATGTATCATTTTCCTTCCACTTCACAATTATGCGCCACTTTGTGTTGGTCTATCACATAAAATCCCAATAAAATACATTTACGTTTGTGGTTGTAACATGATAAAATGTGGAAAAGTTTAAGGGGTACAAAAACTTTTGCAAGCCACTGTAAATGTGCAAACTCCACATAGACGGCACCAGAGGCCATGATTGAACTTGGGCCCACAAAAGGCTGGAGAAACTCAGCGGGTGCAGCAGCATCTAAGGAGCGAAGGAGATAGGTGACGTTTCGGGTCGAGACCCTTCTTCAGACTGGTCAGGGATCAGGGAAACGAGAGATATAGACAGTGATGTGGAGAGATAAAGAACAATGAATGAAAGATATGCAAAAAAGTATCGATGATAAAGGGAACAAGCCATTGCAAGCTGTTTGTAATGTGAAAATGAGAAGCTTGTGCGACTAGGGTGGGGGAGAGAGAGAGAGAGAGAGAGAGAGGGAATGCCAGGGCCCGAGGGCTGAAGGAGAGGTGGGAAGGGGAGGAGACAGCAAGGGTTAACAGAATTGAGAAAATTCAATGTTCAAGCCCAGAGGATGCAGACTCCCCAAGCGGAATATGAGGTGCTGTTCCTGCAACTTGTGATGTTGCTCACTCTGGCCGTGGAGGAGGCCCTGGACCGAGAGGTCGGATACGGAATGGGAGGGGGAGTTGAAGTGCTGAGCCACCGGGAGGTCGGGTTGGTTTTTGCGGACCGAGCGGAGGTGTTCGGCGAAACGATCGCCAAGCCTCCGCTTGGTCTCACCGATATAGATCATCTGGCATCTGGAGCAGCGGATGCAGTAGATGAGGTTGGAGGAGGTGCAGGTGAACCTCTGTCGGACCTGGAAGGACTGCTTGGGTCCCTGAAAGGAGTGGAGGGGGGAGGTGAAGGGACAAGTGTCGCATTTCTTGCGGTTGCACCGTCAGCTTTGAGGCAGTAGTTCATCGAGCTGCCCCACCCTTTGGTTCCATTTACCAGTTTTCCTGCACTCACCAACCAATTTCTCTCCCCTCTGAACCTCCTCCTCCCCTCCCCCCAACTAAGGGAAGACTGATGTCTTACCCACATTCAACATACCTCAGGTTATGCCAATATTCACAGATGGATTTGAATTAACAGACTGAACTCGCACATTTTGCAGTTGAATACTTTATATACTTTGGCATAAGACGCTCAAATAATAACAAATTAAATATTTGGGCATAAAATACTTAGAATGAACAATTCTCTCGCAGTAATCCCAAATGCAACAAAGCCAATTTCAACAAAAAGTATGAGAAGCAAAGAGTGATGATTAACAAGAGGAAACTTTATGAAGGGGAAATTAAATGAAATCAAAACAGAAGAATCTTACCCTTTCCTGAGCTTTGCTGGTACTGAAGCTTGGATTAGAGAGATAGCTTGTGTATACAATCATTTCTGGTCTATTACTCTGACAATGCTGTGCTTTGTCTGTGGAAGAAAAGCCTTTAGATTAAAATACAAATTGGGGTAGTTTAAAGACAAATTAAGCAATTGACATCAGACAATAAGATATTATACTATTTTTAAATATTAGCTCGAATCAAAATTAAAAATGAAGTGACAAAATACAGACACTGGCAAACTTCCTGTGTAAAAGATATAGTTAATTTCCGTGGCAAAGGGTTTATTAATCAGCAATGTTTAATTCTCTCTCAGTAGATGCTGCCCAACCTGGTGGGTATCATTGACATCAATTTTTCAGAGTTCCAGTCTCTGCAGTTTTTTTTGCCTTTCAGTACATTACTTGGCCTCCCAATTGCTCGGAATGTTAATAGAAATTCACTATCCTGTCCTACTTGGGTGCTGCCCGATTATGTATTTTCTGTTTCAGATTTTCATATCCTTGTCCTGTGTGTAAAACCCATCAGACAGTCTGAAACATCTGCAATTGTTGAGATTTCAAACCTGGGACAGATCTCAATTGGTATCATTCTTTAATTTTCTGATGCACAGTTTCTTCCTAAAAGTTTAAGCTACCTAAAGTTACCCGAAAGTTTAAGGATGATGCTTTATTCAGGTTCTTTAT
The DNA here is from genome assembly GCA_035221665.1 of Okamejei kenojei. Classification (NCBI taxonomy): domain Eukaryota; kingdom Metazoa; phylum Chordata; class Chondrichthyes; order Rajiformes; family Rajidae; genus Okamejei; species Okamejei kenojei. Next base: position 41,617,618 of record CM069142.1, read on the forward strand.
TCAAAGTCAAAGTCAAAAGAGTTTATTGTCATGTGTCCTGACAGGACAATGAAATTCTTTCTTTGCATAGCACAACAGAACATAGTAGGCATTGACTACAATTATATACGTAAATACACACATTAATTAATTAATAAATAAAGTGCAAAAAATAAATGGAGGGGTATTAATGTTCAGAGTTTTGTCCGAGCCAGGTTTAAGAGCCTGATGGCTGTGGGGAAGTAGCTATTCCTGAACCGGGTCGTTGCAGTTTTCAGGCTCCTGTACCTTCTACCCGAAGGTAGCAGGGAGATGAGTGTGTGGCCAGGGTGGTGTGGGTCCTTGATGATGCTGCCAGCCTTTATGAGGCAGCGACTGTGATAGATCCTCTCGATGGAAGGAAGGTCAGAGCCGATGATGGACTGGGCAATGTTTACTACTTTTTGTAGTCTTTTCCTCTCCAGGGCACTCAAGTTGCCGAACCAAGCCACGATGCAACCGGTCAGCAAGCTCTCTACTGTGCACCTGTAGAAGTTAGAGAGAGTCCTCCTTGACAGACCGACTCTCCGTAATCTTCTCAGGAAGTAAGGCGCTGATGAGCTTTCTTAATAATTGCATCTGTGTTCTCGGACCAGGAAAGATCTTCACAGATGTGCACGCCCAGGAATTTGAAGCTCTTGACCCTTTCAACCATCGATTTATATCAATCCTGTTGATATAAACAGGACTGTGGGTCCCCATCCTACTCCTTACAAAGTCCACAATCAGTTCCTTGGTTTTGCTGGTGTTGAGGGCCAGGTTATTGTGCTGGCACCATATGGACAGTCGCTCGATCTCTCTTCTATACTCTGACTCATCCCCATCAGTGATACGTCCCACAACAGTGGTGTCGTCAGCGAACTTGATGATGGAGTTCGCACTATGACTGGCTACGCAGTCATGAGTATAGAGCGAGTACAGCAGGGGGCTGAGCACGCAGCCTTGAGGTGCTCCCGTGCTGATTGTTATCGAGGCTGACACATTTCCACCAATACGAACAGACTGTGGTCTGTGAATGAGGAAGTCGAGGATCCAATTGCAGAGGGATGCGCACAGACCCAGTTCTGCGAGTTTGGTAACCAGCTTGAAGGGGATGATTGCGTTAAATGCCGAGCTGTAGTCAATGAATAACAGCCTGACATATGAGTTTTTGTTGTCCAAGTGGTCCAGAGCGGAGTGGAGGGCCAGCGAGATCGCATCCACTGTTGATCTGTTGTGGCGGTAAGCGAACTGCAGTGGGTCCAGGTTTTTGTCGAGGTAGGAGTTGATTTGCACCATGATCAACCTCTCGAAGCACTTCATCAGTTGGAAAATTGGCTTTAAGGAAGGCCTCTGTGATGGTGGAAGATTGCTTCTTGTAGCAATGTTACAAAATTTTGAGATTTTAAAAATCAAGTCTGCAATTTAGCCTAAAGCATAAAAAGTTTAATTTGACGCCTAATTCACTTTCATATCTTCAGTATTAAAAAGTTATGGCCATTTTCATACTAGGAAATTAGCATCTTGTTCCCTATTGCTTTTCCATTGACTTAACACAACAGCTGTGATCGAGGACAGTCAAAAGCCCATAACCTTCTTAAAAATTAAGAGAACTGAAATAAATTTTCAGTTGTTATAGATTGAAGCATTCTGAAACAAATATGAAAGAACCTGAAATTAAAGCATATAATTAGTTACCCAATTGTAGCTAATTACAAAATTCAATTACTAGACCTAAACATCTATTTATTTCTTAAGAAAAAAACAACATTTTAAATAGCCCAAGTGTTCAAATAACATTCACACAAGAATTCACAATAGAACATGATTTTTAAATTTCATTGTCATGCATTTATAGGCCAAATGGAAGGAATTTAATGTTTAATTCCCGTAAATTAATGGGCATTTAAATCATTTTGCGAGTGAGATTTTGTGGAACGCAATCAATTGGGATATTGCGGTTGCGGCGAATTTAAACCCCATATCGGCAGGAAAAATACCGCCGGTTCATATGGGGAATAAATCACCGTTTCGCAATGTAAAATGTGGATTAAAGACATCTTAAGAAGCACTTTTATACATAAAATAAACAGCTTTCCTTTACTTGTCCCGCACGTGAAATCCACCCCCGTTGACGGCATTAGAAACTTGTCGGGCGATTTAAAAAAAATTCACGGAACGGTAGTCAGAACAATTCTTCAGCAACAGCTTGCACTCTCCGATAAAATATATTTAGGACAGTAGGAGAAACACCGCATTTTAAGTCCGCCCCCCCCCCCCCCCAAAGGCGCGCACACGGCCAGTGGCAGAATTACAGCACCGCTGAAGTTTTGTAACATAGCTACTTCTTGGACTGGAGACCTGTGACTAGTGGTGTTCTTCAGGATTCGGTGCTGGGTGGTTACTCTTTGTCATCTATATCAATGATTTGGATGTGAACATTGTGCTCTCCATAATATTTGGGACAAAGACCCATCATTTATTTATTTGCCTCTGTACGCCACAATTTGAGATTTGTAATAGAAAAAAAAAATCACATGTGGTTAAAGTGCACAGTCAGGTTTTAATTAATGCCATTTTTATACATTTTGGCTTCATCATGTACAAATTACAGCAGCGTTTATACATAGTTCCCCCCCCCCCCAATTGCAGTGCACCATAATGTTTGGGACACATGGCTTCACAGGTTTTTGTAATTGTCCAGGTGTGTTTAATTGCCTCCTTAATGCAGATATAAGAGAGCTCTCAGCACCTAGAAACGTTTATTGCTGTTTATCAGCATGAGGACCAAAATTGTGCCAATGAAAGCCAAATAAGCCATTATGACACAGAGAAACAAGAATAAAACGGTTAGAAACATCAGCCAAACCTTAGGCTTACCAAAATCAACTGTTTGGAACATCATTAAGAAGAAAGAGAGCACTGATGAGCTTTTTAAAATCGCAATGGGAGTGGCAGGCCAAGGAAGACCTCCACAGCTGATGACAGAAGAATTCTCTCTATAATAAAGAAAAATCCCCAAACACCTGTCCGACAGATCAGAAACACTCTTCAGGGGTCATGTGTGGATTTGTCAATGACCAGTGTCTGCAGAAAACTTCATGAACAGAAATACAGAGGCTACACTGCAAGATGCAAACTACTGGTTAGCCGCAAAAATAGGATGGTCAGGTTACAGTTTGCCAAGAAGTATTTGAGAGCAACCACAGTTCTGGAAAAAGGTCTTGTGGGCAGATGAGATGAAGATTAACTTATATCAGAGTGATGGCAAGAGCAAAGTATGGAGGAGAGAAGGAACTGCCCAAGATCCAAAGCATACCACCTCATCTGTGAAACATGGTGGTGGGGGTGTTATGGCCTGGGCATGTATGGCTGCTGAAGGTACTGGCTCACTTATCTTCATCGATGATACAACTGCTGATGGTAGTAGCATAATGAATTCTGAAGTGTATAGACGCATACTATCTGCTAAAGTTCAAACAAATGCCTCAAAATTCATTGGCCGGCGGCTCATTCTACAGCAAGACAATGATCCCAAACATACTGCTAAAGCAACAAAGGAATTTTTCCAAAGCTAAAAAATGGTCTTGAGTGGCCAAGTCAATCACCCGATCTGAACCCAATTGAGCATGGCTTTAATATGCTGAACAGAATACTGAAGGGGACTAGCCCCCAAAACAAGCATAAGCCAAAGATGCTCTGCCAGGTCTGTATTGCAGCCATCACCAGAGAAGACACCCAGCAACTGGTGATGACCATGAATCGCAGACTTCAAGCAGTCATTGCATTTAAAGGATATGCAACAAAATACTAAACAGGACTACTTTCATTCACATGACATTGCTGCTTCCCAAACATTATGGTGCCCTGAAATGGGAGGATTATGTATAAACACTGCTGTAATTTCTACAAGGTGAAACCAAAATGTATAAAAATGGCCTTTATTAAAATCTGACAATGTGCACTTTAACCACACGTGATTTTTTTTTTCTATTACAAATCCCAAATTGTTGAGTACAGAGGCAAATAAATAAATGATGGGTCTTTGTCCCAACCATTATAGAGGGCACTGTACATGGCAAATTAGCAAGTTTGCAAATGATACAAAAGTGGGTGGTTTTGCAGATTGTGAAGATGATAGGCTGAGGAATGGTTGATGGAATTTAATACAGAGAAATACGAGGTGTTGCATTCTGGGAATTCTAACATGAGCAGGACCTCCACAGAGAATGGCAGGGCTCTGGGGAGTGTTGTAGAGCAGATCGATCCAGGAGCGCAGGTACATAGTTCCTTGAACATAGTGTCACAGATAGATAAGGTGGTCAAGAAGACTTTTGGCATATTTGCCTTCATCAGTCAGAAGTTGGGAGGTAATGTTACAGTTGTACAAGTCACTGGTGAGGCCACATTGGCAGTATGGTGTTCAAGAAGGAACTGCAGATGCTGGAAAATTAAAGGTAGACAAATGTGCTGGAGAAACTCAGCGGGTGAGGCAGCATCTATGGAGCGAAGGAAATGAGCAATGTTTCGGGGCGAAACCCTTCTTCAGACTGATGTAGGGTGGGGGGGTGGGGGGGGGAAGATGGGGAGAGAGAGCAGTGTTGCAGGGTATTGAAGAGACCCTGGTGAGAGCCTCATTTTTCGCAGGGGAGGGGAAGCCCCGTTCCCTGAAGAATGAGGACATTTCCGATGCCCTGGTGTGGAACACCTCATCCTGGGAGCAGATGCGACGTAAATAGTCCTCCGTCATTTTCACCACCTCCAACGTGACCCCACCATTTGCCACATCCTCCCCCCCCCCCCCCCCCCCCCCCCCCCCGTCTGCTTTCCGCAAAGACCACTCCCTCCGTAACTCCCTGGTCAATTCTTCCCTTCCCACCCGCACCACCCCCTCCCCGGGCACCTTCCCTTGCAACCGCAGGAGATGCTACACTTGTCGCTTTACCTCCCCCTCCACTCCATTCAAGGACCCAAGCAGTCGTTCCAGGTGCGACAGAGGCTCACCTGCACCTCCTCCAACCTCATCTATTGCATCCGCTGCTCTAGATGTCAGCTGATCTACATCGGTGAGACCAAGCGTAGGCTTGGCGATCGTTTCGCCGAACACCTCCGCTCGGTCTGCATTAACCAACCTGATCTCCCTGTGGCTCAGCACTTCAACTCCCTCTCCCATTCCGAATCCGACCTTTCTGTCCTGGGCCTCCTCCATGGCCAGAGCGAGCACAACCGGAAATTGGAGGAGCCCTTGCTGTCTCCTCCCCTTCTCAGCTCTCCCTCGGCCTCCTTCTCTTCCTTTCTTCTCCCCCCCCCCCACCCTACATCAGTCTGAAGAAGGATTTCGGCCCGAAACATTGCCTATTTTGTTCGCTCCGTTGATGCTGCCTCACCCGCTGAGTTTCTCCAGCACTTTTGTCAACCTTTGGAGTATGGTATTCAGTTTTGCTAACCCAGTTTTAAGAAGATGTTGTTCAGCTGGAAAGGGTGCAGAGAAGATTTACAAGGATTTTGCCAAGAGCCTGTACAATAGGGAGTAGGCTTGGACTTTAATCGCAGGAGGATAAGGGGTAATATTATAGAGGTGTATAAGATGAGAGGGATTGATAGGATAAATGCAAAATCTTTTACCCAGAGTAGGGGAATCAAGAACCAAAAGGCATAGGTTTAAGGCAAGGGTGGGGGAAAAAAGATTTAAGAGGAACCCGAGGGGCAACTTTTTTTTCTTCAAAATCCTCCCCAAAGGGTGGTACGTGTATATGGTACGTGCTGCCAGAGGAGGTGGTTGAGTCACAACATTTACAACACATTTGGACAGGCACATGGATAAAATAACGCAGGAAGGTGGGGCGTGTGTAGATGGGGTATCTTGGTCAGCATGGGCAAATTAGGCTGAAGGGTCTGTATGATTCTATGCTTGAAAATACACAATTTTACTTCGGAGTCACGTGAGTGACTACGTGAAGAAGAGCCCGCCTCACGCTGGTAACGGCATGACGTCGACGCTGACGGCGGAAGGTGGAGCTGCAGTAAGGAGCAGCTCCTCGCAGCGGTCGGAACGGCCCGCAGGTAAGAACAGTAAAGTTGGGATTTCTTAGCGGGCGCTGGGTAGGTCCAGCAGTATAGGAAATATATTAAATCAGGTCAGAGTCATATTAGTGCTGGATAAGCACAGATGATAAAGTAAACTTATATTCGCGGGTCAAAATGCTTCCTGGGGTGAAAAATAAATATACGGGAAAGCTAGTGCGGAGCCGGTTCCGATACGGTGGCCGCAGATATACCCGTTAGCGAATTAGTTTACAAAATGATAACCACGGAGAGAAATGCTCCCGAATATGAAAAAATGGAAAATAAAATAAAATAAAAAATCTGAGAGGCCCGTGGTTCTGATGACTCTGACATTGAAAAATCCTCCAGATAAGTAAACTATGTGGAACTGATTATGGAGCATATGGAGAAAGTTCTCCAAATAATTATGAGACTAGGGTCAAAGTACCCTGAAGGTTCCTAAGATTAGCCCTGAGGGGTTTAATTATTTTGAATATGGCCATGGGCCTAATTGGAAGTTGGAACTCCGGACCCAGGATTTGGGCCGGAAGAAGTCTCATAGGGATGAAATCCCAATTGATTTAGGGCTGCAGAAGGCAGACCCTGTTGATGGTGATTTGCATTTTGAAAGCACACCACAAAATAAAAATAAAAATAAAATGAAAAAATATGAAAAGAGGCCAAAGATGCATGGAATAGCAAAAGGTTTTGCTATATATGAAGGAAGTGGTGAGGCTATGGAAGAAATCCTAGCTGCCAACATATATATATGGTATCTCACCAACTTCATGATTTTGTGATGATTGAAATATTAAAATTGCACAGCACAGGAAATTGTGCCTCATTGGAAGAGCCTACGGTTTATCCGTTAATATGGGCATCCATGACTCCAAATATGAGAGCGTCAAATAGTGAGGTTTAAAAATCCTCACAAATTATTCTGCTGCTATTATGGCTTTTGGGCAGATGAAAGGAAAACATAAAATAAAGACGCTATTGTGCAATTCTTTCTATGAAATTTTATATAATATAAATGGCTATTTGGCCATTTTTCACCCAAGGTTGCATACCTGTGTCGAGCAAGTGGTGTTTAAGCTCTTGGTTATCTGTTTGGAGTAATCTGCCTAACTTATTGAAATTGGATAAAAAAGCTAAATATTTTAGCTGCATGAAACCTTCGTCTTTGGACGAAAAGGTATTTTCGCCCAGAAGGGGATTTGATATTGGAAATAGAGGCAGAAATATGTCAAGGAAGTTTTATTGTATTGCACAACCAAATACTTACCCGAATTCAGGGGATAAGGAGAACACCACGCTCATATGCAGAGGAATTAAAGACTTGTTCCCTGCTTAAAGAAACTGCGGATTAATCTCCAGTTAGAGGGAGATTACAAAAAGTTTATTAAGACTGGCTTACTATTATTTTTGATCAGTATATTACGAGCAGTTTCATTAACTACTGTTACTTTTAAAAAAAAAAAAAAAGAGGTTAATCCTCCTGTACAGAATAAACCTGCTTATGTTTTCGTGTTTTCTGCAATTGAAAAAGCAGAGATTTATGTTCACATTACCTAATTATCTGGGAAAGAGGTAATGGAAAAGATTTTGAACACGAGCATAAATTTGTCTTTAATGTTAGAAGGCATTACAGATGATGGTTGCAGAAGTATTCTGGACCTTACAGGTCTAAATAAGTTTGTAGAATACAAACATGTTCAAATGGAGATATTGAATACTGCAAAATATTTAATTCAGCAGGTTGTTATATGGCTAAGATTGATGAAAAGACGCCTATTATTCTGTACCTATGCATCAGGTCTCGGTGGTACTTAAATTTTTAATTGGTTGTGACAATTATGGCAGTTAAGCTTTGCCAAATGGACTGAGTTCAGCTTTTTACTCTTTACGAAACTGTTGAAACCAGTTTAGCCCAATTAGAGCACAAAATGCACATCATTATGGCTTATCTCAATGACATTCTGGTCATTAGTGATTATCAGGAGTCAGCTGAGGACTCAGTTTCAGTTACTAAAGCTTTGTGGAAGCTAAGGTTCTTAATTCATCTAATTAAGCCCCAGCTGCAGCCAGCACAAACAATTTACTTTTGGGGTTTGTAATTAACTCAGTGACTATGTTAATACCTTTTACCAACAGATAAAGTCGATGATATTTTGGTAACTTGTCATTATCTCATTCAAAACCTTATCCTTCCATCCGAGAAATGGTGACAACCATTGGTGAACTGCTAGCAGCATTTCCTGCAGTAGAATTTGGTTCATTACATTTATTGATATCTTCGAAGGTACAAGATACAAGCTCTCAAAGAGAAGGCAGGCCATTTGACAGGCCTATGTAATTAACAAAAGAAGCTGTATTGGAATTTACAATGGTGGGTTAAAAAAGGAAAATGTCCCACAAGCTGCTAATAAATATTATGATTAAAACAGCCTGAAATGGTTTACATACAGATGCTAGTGCTCTCGGATGGGGGCCACAGATTTATCCTCCAGTTGTGGAGGTAGATGGAAAACTGAAGAACAAGTGTTTCTCCAAGAGTATGGTATTAACTATTGGGAGTTATTGGGGGCCTTTTATGGGCTTAAAGCATATTGTTGTGCTAAACAAGGTCTGCATGTGTTAATACAATTACACAATAAAACAGCTGTGGTTACATTAATCACATGGGGAGAGTTGGATCAGTATCATGTGATTGTCTGGTCAATGAGATATGGCAATGGTGTATTGGTCGGCAGATATGGATTGCAGTAAGCTATACTCCAGGTAAAGACAATGTGGTAGCAGATGAAAGGTCCAGGATTTTTAAAGATAATACGAAATGGATGTTTAAGCCACCAATATTTAAGAATATTGTTCGACGATTTGGGTTGCCAGAAATTGATTTGTTTGCATCCAGGCTTAATCATCACTTGCCTCATTATGTGTCTTGGGAACACGATCCGGACGCAGTTGCAGTAGATGCATTTTTATTACACTGGGGAAAAATGTTCTTTTATGCTTTTCCCACCATTTGCTCTGATCCAGAGATACTTGAAGAAAATAGAGCAAGATTCAGCTTCCGGATTGTTGGTAGTGCCAAATTGGCCAACTCAACCTTGGTTCCCAGTTATGCTGAATATGATTAAAGAACCGTATATGCAGATTCTTAACTGTAGTGATATCTTGACTAATCCAGTAACAAATGAAGATTACCCATTATATGCATATATGAAATTGTTAATCTGCAGGTTTTGACCAGACCACTACAGGAACTGGGATTGTCGGACCAAACTTGACAGTTATTGGCACATCATGGCGAGATAGCACACAGAAACAATATATGACACATATTAAGAAATAGGAAGAATTTTGCACACAGTCAAAATATTTCTGATGATTATGTGAATGTTACTCATGTTTTGGAATTCCTTGCCAATTTGCGCTTTGGCCAACATTTAAGTTTACAGTGCCATTAACACTGCACGCAGTGTCTTGTCGTCCTATTTAGGACTTATGACTGGTGAGAAATCAATTGGGTCGCATCCATTAATATCACGATTCATGAAAGGAATTTTTCACATGAATCCGCCAAAACCTAGATATACAGAGATTTGGGATGTGAGCATAGTACTTGCTCTACTTAGAGAATGGACGCCAATTGAAGGGTTATCATTGGATAGGTTAACATTGAAATTGGTCATGTTAATGTCACTGGTCTCAGCCCAAAGGGTGCAAACTTTACAAATGTTGCGTTTAGACTGTATGCATGTGACTACAGATAACGTTGTATTCTATGTTTACGATCTGATCAAACAAAGTAGACCAGGGAGATCTGGAACAAAGGTAACCTTTCAAGCTTTTCATATTGAGCTTGCTTTGTGTGTGGTTAGACATTTGAACCAATGTATTAAAGTGACGGACACTTTTCGAGGAAACGAAAAGACATTGCTGCTTACGCACAAAAAGCCACACACAAAAGCTTCAGTTCAAACTATCTCAAAATGGTTGAAACAGGTGTTGGTTTTAGCGGGAGTAGACACTGATGTCTTCAAATCTCACTCCACCAGGGCGGCAGCTACGTCCGCGGCGAAGGGGCGGGACGTACCTCTCGAGCATATTTTTAAAAATCGCAGGGTGGAGTAAAGAAGAAACTTTTTCAAAGTTCTACAACAAACCTGTTCACACTATGACAAGCTTTGGACACGCGGTGTTGGGAGCACTATAATCACTGCTTTGTTTGCTATTAATTGCTATAATCAGTTGTGTAGTCACTGATATCTTTTGTCACTTGTAATCATTTTTTCCCTCAAATATAAGGAGGGTATTATATGGTTTTTCAGCCATTAAAAAACTTAATTGTGAAAAGATCTAACATTTGTGTGCTTTCTCATGTATGTGTTTACTTAGCCGGACTGTCGTACGGATTAATTCTACGACATAAAAAACACAGAAAGCTTTAAAACTCTTCACGTAGTCACTCACGTGACTCCGAAGTAAAATAGTAAGATTAAACGAGAACTCACCTGTTCGAAGTTTGATTGTTATTTTACGAGGAGTTACGATGAGGGATTACGTGCCCTCCACTCCACCCTCGTAAAATAAATGATCAAATGGTGGTTCTAAGTCTTTTTATGAGCCTTACTATGTTACTCCGGCTTTGGTGTTCTGTGTTTTTCATGCCGTTGCTTTGAAGTATGCCGTTACCAGCGTGAGGCGGGCTCTTCTTCACGTAATCCCTCATCGTAACTCCTCGTAAAAATAACGATCAAACTTCGAAACAGGTGAGTTCTCGTTTAATCTTACTATTATACAGTACTGGATTCACAGCACACAAACTCAGTCACTTTAAGCCACTGTTCATTGTCTACCTGGACATTCTTCCAAACCACCCTCTCCCAAATGCACCGAACATAGTCTGATATTTTTGATAAAGCTTCATTTGTTATACAGCCATCTAAGCTGCAAGCCTCTTAGATTTGAGTTTCTAAGGCATCCTCCTCAGCTGTAACCACCAACTTGACTGATTCACGTTCATTATTTTACCTGTATAGATGTTCACATCAGACTGGAAGTGTTGATGTGACTGGTCACTGTTGTACATTATGGGTGGAACCCCAGTGGAGTTTGTGCATCTGGCAGCTGTAGACTGTGCAGATAGGATGAGTTTATTGAAGGTGTTGGAAATGACCTGACTCGAGGACAACTCGGACAATGCAAACAATGTATAGTTGTTGCATTTGGAAGTTGTCATTGGAATCCCAATGCCTTGCTGCTGTTCACCATTTCCATTCCCACTGTCCCAAAACGTTTTTGCTTCTCCACTTTGGAGTAAAGTCAGTGAGGAAAGCCTTGCATCAGGTATACATTTCTCTGTGGGTATTTTGAAGCCATCATATGATTCCAACACGGAGATCAGGATCTCTTTGATTGATGCTGGGTTGTTTGGGTGCCGTCCTGAGCTCACTGCAGTCTGGCCCATAACTGCTGGTTTGGAATATTCATCTGACAAACAAGAGACAAAGTACAGCTGAGCACGGCTGGTATTTTTAATTATTTATCAAAAAGATAGACAATTGCATGTTTCTTAATCCAAAAAGCCAACTTTACAGTGCAGATCAGGTATCCAGCAAAATTCAAATCCACTATGTTTGATAATATGGCTACAAGCTTGAAATTAGCATCTGTTGCAAAGGATGCAAGTGCTGGGAATAAAATTGCCTCCCCTTCCTAACCCTGTTCCCATTTCGGAATATTGGCAGGAAAAAAACCATTACGTAAAATAAGTTATTTGCAATACTAGACTACGTTTATTTACATCATCCCATCACCACACACAGTACACAATCTTTATTCCCTGCCTCAACAAAGCTATCATGAGTTCATCCTCAATTATATTCTCATCAAATCAAATTGTTGAAAAATGTGATTGTAATGTCTTCAGCAGCACTGAAATGCATTAATTCCATACCCAGAAACCACCTCCAACCCCAAACAATAACATTATTCTTACTACCACATTAAGTGCATTACTCCAAATCCAAGTAAAATGGGTCTGTTGAAATTCTTATCAACCTACGAGCTCAAGCAATATAGATTCATACAACTTTGTGGTCATCCCAGAAAGCAATGACAATTAGAAGTCCCCCCTCTCCATTCGCAACTTTTCTTTGGATGCCGATTCTGCGTACCTCAATGTTAAGCTTCACTTGCAGCTTGATCACTATCAAAGCAGCACAACTGTCATTATCGACATCTTGCCCTCGCTACTTTAGGTGGCTCAATCTCCCTCTAAAGCAGTTTCTGAAATACTTCACCTTTTGCAGTCTATGGATAAACCCAGTCTTTAGTCAGATTACAATTTTACTTGTAGTTCATCACTAACTTGAAGAATTTGTCGTTCTTCCCGCACAACACTAAACCTCTCACCCGGGATTCAAATCCCCATTACCTGCAAATACTTTCTAAAAGCCCACTCCTCATCAAGCTTTTAAACCATCACCAACATAAAGGAATTTATTCTCCAGCACTACCATTGACGATAGCAGTTTTCCCAACAGGGACACCATGTGGTGAGCACTATGTATACTAGGCTAGAAGTACAACAAGCCAATCACCACTTCACCAAAGAAAATGTTTACGTCAGGGAGAGTGGGTAGAGGTGAAAGGGCAGTTGCTGTATTTTCTGCACTTGCAAGGGAAGTGGTTGATGAGGATGGAAGAGGAGACTTCAGAGGGAAAACATTTAGCATACTGAAAGGGAAGGGGATGGTATGTTTGGGAGTAGCATCTTGTTGACGGTAGAGATTTGGAAGGTTTATCTGTTAGAATGTGAAATTTGATGGAGTGGAAATATTCACTTGCATTTCTAGTTTAGATGACTTCAATGGAGAAAGGATACTTAGGAAACTTAAGAAAGTGACTTAAGAAAGGATAATTAGAGATAATATATAAGCATCTGGATAAACAGGGTCTGATCAGGACCAGTCAACATGGATTTGTGCCTGGAAGGTCATGTTTGACAAACCTTCTTGAATTTTTTGAAGCGGTTACTAGGGAAATTGATGAGGGTAAAGCAGTGGATGTTGTCTATATGGATTTCAGTAAGGCCTTTGACAAGGTTCCCCATGGAAGGTTGGTTAAGAAGGTTCAATCTTTGGGTGTTATTGGCAGAGTAGCAAGATGGATTCAACAGTGGCTGAATGGGAGATGTCAGAGAGTAATGGTGGATGGCTGTTTGTCAGGTTGGAAGCCGGTGACCAGTGGGGTGCCTCAGGGATCTGTGTTGGGTCCACTGTTGTTTGTCATATACATCAATGATCTGGATGATGGGGTGGAAAATTGGATAAGTACGTAAGCAGATGATACTAAGATAGGTGGTGTTGTGGATAATGATGTAGATTTTCAAAGTCTACAGAGAGATTTGGGCCATTTGGAAAAGTGGGCTGAAAGATGGCAGATGGAGTTTAATGCTGATAAGTGTGAAGTGCTACATCTTGGCAGGACAAATCAAAATAGGACGTACATGGTAAATGGTAGGGAATTGAGGAATGCTGTGGAACAGAGAGATCTAGGAATAACTGTGCATAGTTCCCTGAAGGTGGAATCGCATGTAGATAGGGTGGTAAAGAAAGCCTTTGGTGTGCTGGCCTTTATAAATCAGAGCATTGAATATAGGAGTAGGGAAGTAATGTTAAAATTGTACAAGGCATTAGTAAGACCAATTCTGGAGTATGGTGTACAATTTTGGTCGCCTAATTATAGGAAGGATGTCAACAAAATAGAGAGAGTACAGAGGAGATTTACTAGAATGTTGCCTGGGTTCCAGCAACTATGTTACAGAGAAAGGTTGAACAAGTTAGGTCTTTATTCTTTGGAGCGCAGAAGGTTAAGGGGGGACTTGATTGAGGTATTTAAAATGATGAAAGGGATAGACAGAGTTGACGTGGATAAGCTTTTCCCATTGAGGGTAGGGAAGATTCAAACAAGAGGGCATGACATGCGAATTAAGGGACAGAAGTTTAGGGGTAACGTGAGGGGGAACTTCTTTACTCAGAGGGTGGTGGCTGTGTGGAATGAGCTTCCAGCAGAAGTGTGGAGGCAGGATTGATTTTAACATTTAAAAGTAAAGTGGATAGGTATATGGACGGGAAGGGAATGGAGGGGTATGGTCTGAGTGCAGGTAGAAGGGACTAGGGGAAAACAAATGGTCAGCACGGACTGGAAGGGCCAAGAGGGCCTGTTTCCGTGCTGTAATTGTTATATGGTTATATGGTTATAATGCAATTCTCTACATTACAGACCAGTTGACTGATAGATATCTTTCTATTCACACCACAAGGGTAATCCGTAGCTTCCAGCTGCTTGTCACATTGATCATCCATTCTACTCTGACCTCACAGTTTGTGGCCTCAGAGCCCAACACAAGCTTAGGAACAACAGCTCATCTGCTGGCTCAGCGCACACACAAACCCTTCAGGATTGAACAATTTCTGATGAGTAACTTTGCCAGTTTATTAGAGCTGGCTATTCATTCATTAAACTCTTCTTTACACCTCCTTCAAACAAGATCTGCTGCAATTAACAAGCCACTCTTTAATCAGGCAGCATCAACACCTCTAGGGTCAGCCAATCTCTTCATCCTATCACAGATTCTTATTTTCCAACCCTTGTCTGCAATTTAAAACATGCTTTAAAAATATATATATATTTTAGATGGAAGATCAACAACTTTTCCTTCCCACCTTTGCTGTTAGATCTGCTATTTCTGATATCTAGACTTTTTCTATATGGAAGTTTAACCATTATACTAAGAGAACATGAAGATTGTTTCGCACAAAAAGGTCTATTGAAGTAATTGAACAATTGTTCTCGTGTAGAAGGGGTCTCGACCCAAAACACCACCTATTCCTTCTCTCCAGAGATGCTGCCTGTCCCATTGACTTACTCCAGCTTTTTGTGTCTATCCATAGTAAATGACACCCACTTGCTACAAAAGAAACAATCCTTCTGTAAGATCAAGAATTATCACACACAAGATGCCGCCAATTTAATGTTATTGGAGAACATCTCCACTCAGTCCTTTAGAACTACCGACCATTTATCATTCACATTTTCCACCCCAGTGTCACTCTGACCTCTGTCATTGACCTTACACATTGCACCATCAATGCCTTACTTTCACCTCACCTTCTGACTAGGCAGGTTACAGCCTTTGCGTTCAATATGCATTAATCCCTCTCTTTTCCTTACAGTCCTAGCCTCACCTTTGTTTTAAATTTGTCCCAATTGTCATTGTTTAAAATGTAATTAATTTGTAAAAGAAGCCTTGGAAGCTTGGTTGTGCAAAATATCACAGACATATCCCCCCACTCCCAATATCATCTCCTCTCCCCAAACCCAGCAACTTTAACACTTAATCTCCCAAAATTTCTAGTTTGACACTGAACTCCTTCACCCATCACAATGACTCCATTTATCTTTTTACTTATGGTGCCTGACCTGCTATTCAGAACACTTATTTTATTATTATAGTCCGGTGACACCATGGTAACAGAACATCATCCTAATTGGTTCGTTAAAACAAGATCTAGATAAAAGGAATAGGAAATAGCCACTACAATAAGTGCTTCAGTTTGCACTCCACCAAATCATCAAAAAGATTAAAACAATTACCTGCTAATGTCGATGGCAACCGAGGCAAAGGGATCAGGTTGTTTATATGAAAGCCTGAGGAGGAGTCCTCTGCCTTTGCCACAGGCAATAGGTTATTCTCTCTCACCAGCTGTGTTAAGAATGTAGAGAACACGTTCAGACTTAGAGGGTCAATTATCCAGTGGCAGTTAAATCAATTAAGATACAACAGGTCTGAATTGAGGAAGCAGAACCTCAGCCTTGCAATTTAATTGGCACAAAACAGGTGCAGAGGCTTTTGATCCTCACCCAGCCTCTTTTAAAGGGACACCATGATCAGTCAAAAACATTTGAGAAGTATTTTGTTATTTTTGTGCAGGATTACGGAAATGTGTTTCACACAATCACTTAGCTGCAGCATTTTTGTAGCTCTTGTGGTTCTTCCCATTTCTAGATTTGCCAAAAATAATTTCACCAAAGACATTGTCCCTTTAAGACTTGTGAAATACATTTGTAATCACTTATCCATGTTCAATTTACTATAGTAACAAATATACTTAAACAAAAATTAAAGAGGTGCGAATAATTTTACTCATGTTCAGAGATTGGCTTCCTACTATATAAACCTGGTCTTTCTTTAAAGTTCTGACTGAACAGTAACATTAAATCCCAAAGGAGAGTTAAGAGAAATAGATATCCATGTATCATTGGGGAGAGTGGAACTGAGAGAAATAATTAAAGAGGGCTTAACAAAAGAAAGGCAGAGAGGATGGGAAAAGGAAGTCAGGGGTAGACACTACTTTTCTGTACAAGCTGAAGTTAGAAAAATATGTTTCTGCACATCTCTGTCCCGTAGGGACTCAGTTAGACTGTGTAGATTGAGGTTGGGACATTGTGGGTTAAATTACTGTTTGTGCATTGTAGGGAAACATGTTTCTGGCTTGTGTGAATGTGGGAGTAAGGAGACAGTTAAGCATGTTTTCCTAGAATGTAAAAAGTATAGGGTAGAAAGAAAGACATTGTTTGCTAGACTGACAGGACTTGGAGTTGAGGTTTTTTCTGTTTTATCTTTGTTTGGACACAGTGAGAAACATCAGCTGATATCCAGGGCTGTTCTTCAATTCCTGCATGTTACAGGACTGTATGTAAGAATTTAGTTCAAACTTTGACCTGTGGAGGGCAGTAATACGCTTAGCAGCGTCTACACTGCCGGAATCCTATAAGAAGAAGAAGAAGATTAAATCCCACTTCTATTGTCGATTTAATAGTCAGCATTGAAATGAGGAAGTCAATACACTGCATCAGCTCTGCTTTCCGTTCCCTACCAAAATGCATCAGCTGTGGAAATTTCTGCTTTAATGTTAATATAACTTTTCATCTATTATAATGTAATCGCTCACATATAAAGTACAATGATCATAAAAAACTATTCCTTGCTCATATTCTCATTCAATTTACTCAACCACGACTTCCCCAAAGCAGAGCCATTTCTGTTCTAGATGTTGGACAATGAAACAAATACCTACCTGCCCTTCATTTTAGAACAAATGTATTTTTATTATTTGCCAAGACTCTTTTACCATGGGATATTTTCAACTAGCAACATTACAACCCAGTTAACATTGCTCAGTCTTAAATTATAAATCCACAATTAATTATTGGCATTCTAAAGACTGACATCACCAGTACAATGGCTCTTGTAGAATTAATCATGTTTGTTCCATACATCAGTTTTACAAATAATCTCACTGCCCATTTACATTAACCTTACATTAATCCCATCTTTTTATTTTCCACACATGCACATCAACTGCCCCTGATTCTACCACTTATTTCCACACTAGAAGCAATTTCCAGTGGTTAATTAATCTACCAACCTGCATGTCTTTGGGTTGTAGAGACAGACTGGAGCACCCAAAGGAAGCCCACGTGGCCACAGGGAGAATATGCCGTCTCCACTCAGACAATATCAAATATCAGGATTGAACGTGGATCTGACACTCTGAAGAGGCAGTTCCAAAAGCTGCACCTCTGTGCTGACCCTGTTTTATTTATGGAGTTAGCCCTGTGGTAACAAAAAGCAGAAGTGGTATCAATGAGGCACAACAGCCGGTGGCTTTCCAGAGAGGTTGCCCACCTGTATTACATTTAACTAGCAGATTGCTGGTGTGAAACTGGATCAGGTCTCATAACACCATCTGGAATCTCAAACCCAATAAAATCTCACCAGTCTTCTTTCCACCTTTAAGGTACTTGTTAAAAGCTATCATCTTGATCAAGTTTTTGTCCATTTTCTCCAATACCATCTCATGAGGCTAAATGGTAAAGTTTGTTTGATTCCTCGTGAAAATCTGGACAAATTGTGCTGTGTTACAGATTATGTAAAATTGGACTTGTTGGTTATCAATCAATCACTTATCAGTTAGAGGGACAAGTGGAAAAGAATAGTTAGAGGTTTGGATGACTGGTTTTAGAATAAATCTGAACACTAATCATCTTATGTTTTTCTATTATACCCACCTGGCACCACACTGAAGCACCAGCATTGATCATTTTTTCAGTGTGGGGCTTTCCCTCTAAACCTTTAACCTGGAGTATTAAATAATAGCAACCCAGCCAGACTGGCACTCATAATAAGAAAATGTCTTATATACGCCTCATAACAAGAGGATTTCAGTATAGGAGTAAAGAGGTTCTTCTGCAGTTGTATAGGGCTCTGGTGAGACCTCATCTGGAGTATTGTGTACAGTTTTGGTCTCCTAATTTGGGGAAGGACATCCTTGTGATTGAGGCAGTGCAGCGTAGGTTCACGAGATTGATCCCTGGGATGGCGGGACTGTCATATGAGGAAAGATTGAAAAGACTAGGCTTGTATTCACCGGAGTTTAGAAGGATGAGGGAATATCTTATAGAAACATATAAAATTATAAAAGGACTGGACAAGCTAGATTCAGGAAAAATGTTCCCAATGTTGGGCGAGTCCAGAACCAGGGGCCATAGTCTTAGAATAAAGGGGAGGTCATTTAAGACTGAGGTGAAAAAAAACGTTTTCACCCAGAGTGTTGTGAATTTATGGAATTCCCTGCCGCAGAGGGCAGTGCAGGCCAAATCACTGGATGGATTTAAGAGAGAGTTAGATAGAGCTCTAGGGGCTAGTGGAGTCAAGGGATATGGGGAGAAGGCAGGCACGGGCTATTGATAGGGGACGATCAGCCATGATCACAATGAATGGCGGTGCTGGCTCGAAGGGCCGAATGGCCTCCTCCTGCACCTATTTTCTATGTTTCTATGTTTCTATGTACTTCAGGAGTACTCTAGATTTCAAAATGGTGGTATTGCAATAGCAAGGACATTAATTTATTAATCTTGGATAAAATGGACGCAACCCCAGATGGTCATGTCTCATTAAGATATAAATTTGACATCTGACTAAAGGGTCTAATTTCTCAGCAGCAAAAAAATATGTAACAGCATCTTCAAAGTGAAGGAATATAGTTGCTTAACTGCCAATGAAAATGAAACATAATGTTTTCAAAAGACACACCCACAAATAAGTTCATGCTTTTGTATCATGGCATTAACATAATGTTTCTAACGCTCTTGATCAGCTGGGTTCTGATGAAGGATTCATACCTTCGTTAATGCTAAGTGGATATCAGATTACTTTTTCTGGGCAGTCAGTTTCTAAACTCATTCCCTGTCCCAAAGATAAACGCTGAGTTTGTGCAAGAAAATGGCATATAGAATGAAATTTGTAAAAGCAAAGCAGAGTAAACCCTCGTTATAACGGACCATTGATGGGAGGAATATTGCCAATTATCTTCTATACTCAGCTAAGGTTTTATCATTGTATAATAATAGAAACAATCAACTGCAGTTGCTGGTTAATATAAAAATGAAAACAAAATGCTGGAGTAACTCAGCAGGTCAGGCAGCATTTCTGGAGAAAATGTATATGTGATGTTTCGAGTCGAGACCCTTCTTCAGACTCTCAGTCCAGAACTGGGCCTGGAATCCAGGTTAGTTGACGGCCCCGGCCTGCTGCCGAATTCAATGGTCACAGCTCACAGGCGGCTGGAGTGCTGGTGAGCGTCGGCAGGCGTGGCCTGTAAGCAGCGGGAGAGGAAGTGCGAGCCAGGGGTGGTGTGGGGAGCCACGAGTTTGAAGCAGCAGGGGAGGCTGTGGGTGGCATGGGCAGGTGCGGTCTGTAAATGGCAGGGGAAGGCAGTAAGAGCTGGGGATGGTGTGGGCAACCCCGACTGTAAGAGATAGGAGAGGCGGTGTGAGCCGGGGGTGGTGCGGGTAATCAAGGCTGTAAGTGGCAGGGGAGGCAGTGAGAGCTGGGGATGGTGTGGGCAACCCCGACTGCAAGAGGAAGGAGAGGCTGTGTGAGCCAGGGGTGGTGTGGGTAATGGCAGGGGAGGCAGTGAGAGCTGGGGATGGTGTGGGCAACCCTGGCTTTAAGCGGCCAGGGTGGTGTGGGCAGCCCTGACTGTAAGCGGCAGGGGGGACAGTGTGATCCGGGGCTGGTGTGGGTAGCTGGGGCTGGTGTGGGCAGCTGGGGCTGTATATGCCAGGGGAGGCAGTGTGAGCCGTGTGCTGGCATTGGCAGCCGTCGGTAGGTCCGTCTGCTATAACCAAAATCCGTTGTAAAGAGGTCCTTTATAACAAAGGTTTACTGTATAGAGATTATAATTTACTGTGCGATCAACTGTGTGGCACACGCACCCTATTAATATATCCTTCAACTCCACTCTTCTTTACAAGCCTACCTAATAAATACACCCTTCTCTGTCATTACCTCAACATCCTTATTATTCCTTATGTAAACTTTCTCCTAAATTTGATGCTGAATTTTTACCCTTTATGTTTCAAACTTGGCTATGGATGAAAACATTTTCTTTCTATTTGCTTCTCAAACCACCTCATGATTTCAAAGACAGTTCATGCAATTTGGAAACCTTTTCTGGTTGAAAATATCCCAGTCAAATAACTCTCTAATAGGTGAGTAGGGTAGTGCCCTTAAAAGGTTGCCTTCATTGCTACTCAAGTTGTCTCTACTCCTTCATACGCATGTTCTGTGGAAATATAAAGAATTCTGTTTTTAGAAACTTGGTTGTTGGTTGAATGATAAATATTTGCATGAAAATATATTGAACTGAGCATTGCCATCGTTAACCAACGGAAATGGAACCAGTAATGCCGTACCATTATTTATGAGAAGCTGCAAGGACAGGCCAGTGAGTCTGATATGGTGAGAAAGTTGCTCATGGGAATTCTGAGGAACAGGTTCTACTGGCATTCAGATAGGTGGGATCTGATTAGAGATAGTCAGCATGGTTTTGTGTGTGGGAAATCATGTCTCATGAACCAGATATAATTTTTTGAAGAGGTCACCAAGAGGACTAAATGTGAGCAGGGCAGTCGACATTGCCTACATGGACTTTAGCAATGCGTTTATCAAGGCCCCACGTGGTAGGCTAGTCTGGAAGGTGAGATACATGGAATCTAAGATGAACTAGCCAAATGGATTCAAAATTGGCTTGGAGGAAGGAGTCAAAGTGTCATCATTGAGAGTTGCGTTTCTGACTAGAGGCCTGTGAACAATGGAGCCAGCACAGTTGTTTGTTATCTACGTGAACAATTTGGATAACAATATAGTTAACAATGTTAATAAATTTGCAGTTGTCACACAAAGTTGGTAGTTTAGTGGGCAGTGAGAAAGGATATCTAAGTTTACAACAGGATCTAGATCCTTCGGGAATATGGGCAAAGGAATAGCAAATGGAGTCTAATTCTGACAAGTGTGAGCTATTGCACTTTGATGTGTCAAACCAGCGCAGGACTTACACAATGGTAGAGCCTTGCAGAGAGTTGAAGAACAGAGAGATCTGAGAGTAGAGGTGCATGGTTGCCTGAAAGTAGCGAGTCACATCGATAGGGTGGTGAAGAAGGCACTTAGTGTGCTTGCCTTCATGGAAAGGGTATCAAGTACAAAAGTTAGGATAACATGATACAGCTGTACAAGTAATTGGTGAGACGATACTTGGAGTACTTTGTACAGTTCTGATTCCCCAGCTAGAGGAAGGATATCATTAAATTAGAAAAAGTGCAGAAGAGATTCACTAGAATGTTTACGAAAGAACTGCAGGTGCTGGTAAAATCAAAGGAAGACACAAAATGCTGGAGAAACTCAGCAGGTGAGGCAGCATCTATGGATAGAAGGTATTGGCGATGTTTCGGGTCGAGACCCTTCTTCAGACTGATGTCAGGGGAGGGGGTAGGACAAAGAAAGAATGTAGGCGAGGACAGTAGGACGGGGGGGGGGGGGGATGCAGAGAGATAGCAAGGGCTACCTGAAGTTAAAAAATAGACAATAGGTGCAGGAGTAGGCCATTCAGCCCTTCGAGCCAGCACCGCCATTCACTGTGATCATGGCTGATCATTCACATTCAGTACCCCGTTCCTGCCTTCTCCCCATATCCCCTGACTCTGCTATCTTTAAGAGTTCTATCTAACTCTCTCTTGAAAGCATCCAGAGAATTGGCCTCCACTGCCTTCTGAGGCAGAGAATTCCACGGATTCACAATTCTCTGGGTAAAAAAAGTTTTCCTCATTTCTGTTCAAAATGGCCTACCCCTTATTCTTAAACTGTGGCCCACATTTATCCACATTAAACTGCATCCGCCCACTCACCCAACCTGTCCAAGTCACCCTGCATCCTCATAGCATCCTCCTCACAGTACACACTGCCACCCAGCTTTGTGTCATCTATGTTCAATGTTCATACCACTAGGGTGTAAACTACCCAAGCAAAATATGAAGTGCTGTTCCTCCAATTTGCGCTGGGCCTCACGTTGACAATGGAGGAGGCACAGGACAGAAAGGTCAGATTGGGAATGGGAGGGGGAGTTGAAGTGCTGGGCCACCGGGAGATCAGGTTGGTTATGACGGACTGAGTGGAAGCGTTCAGCAAAACGATCGCTGAGCCTGCTCTTGATCGAGGGGCGAGGTAAAGGAACAGGTGTTGCATCTCCTGCGGTTGCAGGGGAAAGCACCCGGGGAGGGGGTGGTTTGGGTGGGAAGTGACGATTTGACTAGGGAGTTACAGAGGGAATGGTCTCTACGGAAAGCAGAAAGGGGTGGAGATGGGAAGATATGACCAGTAGTGGGATCCCTTTGGAGGTGGCGAGAATGTTGGAGGATTATATGTTGTATCCGGCGGCAGGTGGGGTGGAAGGTGAGAACAAGGGGAGCTCTGTCCTTGTTACGGGAGGGGGAGTGAGAGCGACTGCAGGATATCAAGGAGACTCTAGTGGGAGCCTCATCTATAATGGAAGAGGGGAACCCCCATTCCCTAAAGAATGAGGACATCTCCAATGCTCTGGTATGAAAAACCTCATCCTGGGTGCAGGTGCGTCGTAGACGGAGGAATTGGGAGTAGGAGATAGAGTCTTTACAAGAAGCAGGGTGGGAAGAAGTGTAGTTGTGATAGATAAAGAAGATAGCTGTGGGAGTCAGTAGGTTTGTAGTAGATGTTGGTCAATAGTCTGTTTCCTGTGATGGAGACGGTGAGATCTTGAAACGGTAGGGAGATGTCGGAGATGGTCCACATGAATTTGAGTGCAGGATGGAAATTAATCGTGAAGTTGATGAAGTCAGTGAGTTCTGGATGGGTGCAGGAGGTAGCACTAATGCAGCCATCAATGTAGCGGAGGTAGAGTTCTGGGATAGGGCCAGTGTACGCCTGGTACAGGGATTGTTCGACATACCCTACAAAGAGGCAGGCATAGCACGGGCCCATGCGAGTGCCCAGATCCTTGGATCTGGAGGAAATGGGAGGAGTCGAAGGAGAAGTTGTTGAGGGCAAGGACCAGCTCTGCTAGGCAGAGGAGAGTATTGGTGGACGGAAATAGGCTGGATCTTCGGTCGAGGAAGAAACGGAGGGCTTTAAGACCCTCCTGGTGGGGGATGGAGGTGTAGAGTGACTGGACATCCATAGTGAAGATGAGGAAGTGGGGGCCTGGAAAACTGAAGTCATTGAAGAGACATTGAGGTGTCTTGGACGTAGGTAGGGGGGGATTGGACGAGGA
The DNA here is from genome assembly GCA_035221665.1 of Okamejei kenojei. NCBI lineage: Eukaryota > Metazoa > Chordata > Chondrichthyes > Rajiformes > Rajidae > Okamejei > Okamejei kenojei. The sequence continues at coordinate 41,641,380 of CM069142.1, forward strand.
GGGATAGGATGGAGTTCTGGATGGGTGTAGGAGGTATGTGGAAATTAACTTGGTTGGGCATGAACAAGCAGAAACAATGGGTCTGCCAGGACAGTTCCGTTTGTGGATTTTAGGGAGAAGATAAAATCGGGCCGTGCGGGGCTAGGGAACGATAAGGTTGGAGGCTTTAGGGGTAGAGAACCGGAAGTGATGAAGTCAGTAATGCTGTGTGATATTAAGGCCTGGTGCTCATCTGTGGGGTCATGGTCCAAGGATATTCACCGACTTTCAAACATCGCGGAGCCTGGGATATCTTGCCGAGATCGCCAGTGTCGGAGCACCAACCAGCGCTGCATGTGGACTTTGGGCACCGTGGTCTCCAGGGAGGAAGCGGCCGTTCCAGACATTCCAAGCCGCTGAAGAGTGTTCTCCCGACGCCTGAACTCTATCATCCGGCGACAGGGCCTGTAACATCGGGCCGCCGTTGCGGCGACTGCGGAGGCCTCAAATAGGCCCTGACCTCGGTTAAACACAGAGGAAGAGGACTGAACTTTTTAGTGCCTTCCCTCTCATTGGAAAATGCTGATTCTGCTGTGGGGGGACGTTCATGTTGTATTCTATAGTGTGTTTTTTATATTATACGGATGTATGGAAACCTAATTTCTTCTATGTAAAGCACTTTGATTTAAATCGCAAGTTGATTTAAATGTGGTCTATAAATAACATTTACTTACTTACTTAGGATGTTACGAGGACTTGAGGGATGAGCTAGAGGGACAGGCTGGACAGGGACTTCTTACTTTGGAGCATAGGAGGTTGATGGGTGTCATTATTGAAGTATACAGAATCATGAGGGGCATGGATAAAGTGAAAATTCTAAAACATAGGCTTAAGCTAAGACGTGAGGGATTTAAAAGGGACATCGGGCAGCGTTTTCACGGAGGATAGTCCCGTATCTAGAACAAGCTGCCAGAGGAAGCTATAGAAGGGGATGCAATTATGACTTTCAAAAGATATTTGGACATATATATGGATTGGAAGGGTTTGGAGGGGTAGGACCAAATGTAGGCAAATGTGGACTAACCAGAGTGTCAACTTGGTCGGCATGGGCAAGTTTGGCTCAGGAGCATGTTTCCATGCTGCATAGCTCTATGATAGCTATCATTACTGTGGCTGAGGAGCACAAAACATAAATAAATATGTGAGGTATGGTTATCGAGGTGAAATGGGGAGTGTTTGCATTTTACAACAAAACATAAAAAGAGCAGCAAGTGTTGGTCATAAGGCACCTCAAGCCTACATTACCAGTCAACAAGGCATGGATGATCTAATCTTGGCTCAGCTATAATTTTCTGCCTGCTCCCCATAGCACTCGGTTTACCTACAGACCAAAACGATTTCTATCTCCTGCTTGAAATATACAGTTAAAGTTATCCAGGATAGGAAATTCCAAAGATTTACGATACATATGAGAGAATTTCCTCCTCATTGCCAATGGGCCACTTCTTATTCTAAAGTGAAACTCCTACTTCTCCATTCCCCCTCTGGGGGAAGCTCCTCACTATGTTCCTCTTCCTCATCACATTTTGTAAGAAATTAATTTTATAAGAAGGAATTGTGAGAGATTTAGATTAGCAGCTCTGGCTTGCCTCAAGCAGATGATTAAAAAACTGGGTAAAAAGGTATAATCAGTAAATATGAATGGCAGGGGAAATGACTGGAGCTTCCCCTGGTTCCCCTGAGGGAAAGTGTTCATGTCAGACAAGATAAGCCACACTCGGCTGTGTTTATGAAAGGGCTGATGTTTCACTGTAGTGCTGCGTTACAGGAGCATGCTCAGATAACACTTTACCTTCAAAATAACATTACAAGAACACCTGGTACTTATATTAAGGAAAGGCACAACATGCTGCAGAAACTCAGCAGATCAGGAGGCATCCCGATGGTTTCCTCCTACTTCTCAAAGACGTGTGGGTTTGTAGGTTTATGTTACAACAAAACATAAAAAGAGCAGCAAGAGTTGGTCATTAGGCACCTCCATGACCAGACTTCACATTTTTATTTTGTGTCTACCCTCCCACTTTCACATCCACTCTCTACATATATGGGACTTTTTTACAGAGAGCAACAACACATTACAGAGGATGTAACATATAGAATGGATAAGGGAGAGCCAGTAGATGTGGTGTGTCTGGACTTTCAAAAAGCCTTTGACAAGGTCCCACACGCGTGATTAGTGTGCAAAATAAGAGCACATGGTATTAGGGATAGGGTATTGACATGGATAGAGAACTGGTTGGCCGACAGGAAGCAAAGGGTAGGAATTAACGGGTCCTTTTCAGAATGACAGGCGGTGACTAATGGGGTGCCGCAAGGCTCGATGCTGGGACCCCAGTATTTACAATATATATTAACAATTTAGACGACGGAATTAAAAGTGGCATCTCCAAGTTTGCGGATGACACAAAGCAGGGTGGCAGTGTGAGCTGCAATGAGGATGCTATGAGGCTGCAGGGTGACTTGGATAGATTGGGTGAGTGGGCAGATGCATGGCAGATGCAGTCTAATGTGGACAAATGTGAGGTTATCCACTTTGGTGGCAAGAACAGGAAGGCAGATTATTATCTAAATGGTGTCAGATTAGGAAAAGTGGAGGTTCAACAAGACCTGGGTGTGCTTGTACATCAGTCACTAAAGTAAGCATGCAGGTACAGCAGGCAGTGAAGAAAGCTAATGACATGTTGGCACTTCATTGCAAAAGGATTGTGGACTTTAGGAGAGCTCCCCCTCCCCTCACCCCACTCACCATCAATAACACCACAGTCACATCTGTGGAGTCTTTTAAGTTCTTAGGAACCATCATCTCCAAGGACCTTAAATGGGGGGCCACCATCGACTCTAAAGTCAAAAAGGCACAACAGAGGATGTACTTCCTGTGGAAGCACAATCTGCCCTCAGCTTCTCCATCATGGTCTGGTTTGACTCAGCCACCAAGCATGACATCCGGAGGCTGCAGCGAATCATCCGATCAGCTGAGAAGGTTATTGGCAGCAAACTTCCCTCCGTTGATGAACTGTACACAGCAAGGGCCAGGAAGCTAGCAGATAAGATCATCTCTGACCCCTCTCACCCTGGCCTCAAACTCTTTGAATCACTTCACTCTGGAATGAGACTCCTAACTGTGTCATTCCTAACTGTCACTGTATGTCATGTTGTTACTTGCGGGTGGAGCACCAAGTCATATTCCTTGTATGTGAATACTTGGCCAATAACCTTATTAATTCATTCATTCAGTCATTTGCGTTTAAGAGCAAGGAGGTCCTACTGCAACTGTACAGGGCCCTGGTGAGACGGCACCTGGAGTATTGTGTGCAATGTTGGTCTCCTAATTTGAGGAAGGACATTATTGCTATTGAGGCAGTACAGCGTAGGTTCACCAGGTTAATTCCTGGGATGGCAGGACTGACATATGATGAAAGAATGGGTCGACTGGCCCTGTATTCACTGGAATTTAGAAGGATGAGAGAGGATCTTATAGAAACACATACAATTCTTAAAGGATTGGACAGGCTAGATGCAGGAAAACATTTCCCTATGTTGGGGGAGTCTAGAACAAGGGGTCACAGTTTAAGAATAAGGGGTAGGCCATTTAGGACTGAGATGAAGACAAATGTCTTCACCCAGAGAGTTGTGAACCTGCGGAATTCGCTGCCACAGAAGGCAGTGGAGACCAATTCACTGCATGTTTTTAAGAGAGAGTTAGATTTAGCTCTTAGGGCTAAAGGAATCAGGGGATATGGGGGGAAAAGCAGGAACGGAGTACTGATTTTAGATGATCAACCATGATCATATTGAATGGCCTATTCCTGCACTTATTTTTCTATGTTTCTAAGTTTCTAGAATGGATTCCGGCTGTGAGGCACTGCCAGTGAAAGAAAAAAACTGCAAAGGACTGTTGAAATCCAGGACAAGCAGCTGAGCAGCTTCATGCCTGCACAATTTATAGACTCATCTCAGGAGATCAGATAGGTCAAGTTCCTGTTTCACTTCTCTCTCTTACTGATCCTGTACTAATGTTTTAAGTCTGCCTATTACAAAGAGACAGTTTTTAGTGCTGCTGTTGTCTTGAGGAATAAATCCTAAAATCAGGACATGAAGGTCTGGTCATACCCCACAGAAAAGGAACATAATTGAAAAAGCGAGTGAAGACATCATGAATATCATCGCATTCAGGCCCTCTTGTTATCTACTCATGCCATCAATGCTGAAATGCAAAGAATGAGCATGAGAGGGGAGGGAGGGAGGCCACTTCCCACCCTATGGAATTCCTCTCAAGCAATAGGACTATATCCAATTCCTTCATTAATTAATAGTCCCCTCAGTACATCATTTTCTTCCAAAGACAATGACCCCTTGCTGCTCTTTAGAGTATAGTCAGGTAATCTACATAGGTGAAGAGTATACCCTTCTGTCACTGCTTCAAATTTAAACAAAGATATCAACTGTTGGACTTTCAATCAGTGCCCTACACCCTGTTATCTGGGCACATTCTGGGAATCCACGCTTAGTTTCCACTCCTTTCCTTCTGGGAAGAACCATTGATTGCACTTGATATTGCTCCTTGATATTAAATAATTTATTGTATTAATTATTACAATGATTAAATATATATTCGCCTGGATGAGATGTTTGAGATAAATGTCACGTGGTGAAACATCTAGGAATAAGTGGGACTGACAGCCCAAGCAAGGTCAAATGAAGAAGCCCATGCCTGGAGATGATTCAAGCAAGGACTGAGAGTGCCAGTTAATAAACATCTCAAGTAAGAAAGTCCAATTGCGTATCCGTAACATTCAATGACAACGTCGTCATCAAATCCCTCACCATCAACATCTGGAGGGCCCATTGACCAGGCACAAAGGTAATACATCATCTGTATGCATTAGCATGGACTCAACCAGCCAAATACATTCCATGGCTCCAAATACAGGTCAGAGGATAGGTATTCTACAGTGAGTAACTCATCCCATAACACTCCCTGGCCTTTATGTAGCTATGTATAAGGCACAAGTTAGATGTGTGGTGGAATGCTCTCTATTTGACTGGATGAGTTGAGCTCCAAGAGATTTCAATAAGCTCAACACCACCCTGGACAAGACAGCTTGTTTAATCGGTACCCCATCCATTACCCTACATATTCATTCCCTCCACCACCGGCACACAATGGCTGCAGTGTGTACCATCCACAAAAAGCAATGCCATTAATTACCCAGCCAATCCAAGAGCACCTTCCATCCTGGGACCTCTACTATCAAAAGGACTAGGCCAGTCATCTGAGCCTAGTCACCACTCCCTGTGGGTTCTCCACCAAGTCACTCACCATCCTCAGAGGTTTCAATTCATCATGAGACTTTATTTTCCAAATTGCATAAAAAGTACAAGCATCTCCTGAGTAGTGCTTCAGCCATTTTGTGTACTGCATTTTATGAAAGCAAGCAACTCATTCCAAGGGGTTATCGAGCATACAACTAATTTGTATGGAGTAGGCAATTAGTTGAGGAATAACTATCAATAAAGTACACCAGGGGCGACGCACGAGTGGCAGCCCCGTCAACAGTCTGTCTGTTTTTTTGTCTTTTTGTAATTTTTAGTGTGTGTGTTAAAAGTTTGTGTAAATATTTTCTGGTTTGTTTTATGTGGGGGCAGGGGGAAGGGTGAGGGGGTGAAGGGGGAATTGGAAGGAGGGAGGGGAGAGGGGGAAACTTTATTTCAGTCTCTTACCTTCCCAGAGATGCGATTAGTTTTCGGGTCGCATCTCTGGTCACTCTGCGGCCTACCATCGATGGAGCTGGAGGCATCCTCGGACTGACTTTAGCCCCACCGTGGGGCGTGGACTTAACATCTGAGTCGATCCCATGCCCTGCGGACTTACCATTGAGAGCTCACAATCTCGGGAGAGGCTAGTCGGGTGATCCAACAACGCAGAGGCTTGACAGCCCCGATGCGGGGGTCCGATAGCTGGCACGGGGAAGCTGACATCCCCCGGTTCGGGAGCTGATTGCCCTGATGCGAAGGGCCCAAACGCTGCTGGCTACGGGAGTCAAGATTGTCCCGCCAACGGAGAGCTCGAGGCCCCCGACCACGGGGGAGCAAAGAAGGGAAGAGATTTGAACCTTTTTTCACTGTGAGAAATGTGGAGGAGTCACTGTGGTGGATGTTTATGGTAAAATGTAGTTTGTGTGTTCTTTTTATTTGTATGACTGACTTGGCAAATGAAATTCCTCGCATGCTGCAAAACATACTTGGCTAATAAAGTATTATTGTGATTGTGATTGTTCTCTGATCATTTGTATGCATTAGCATCATCCAGTGATTAGCAAGATATGAGAGTTGTCATTCAATGGGTTTATCACTGTTGGGGGACATATTGTTGAAATGTTATTTTTCAGTTTTGTTGGTGATGATAGGATTTTTTTTTTAAATCAATAAATTCATGTTAGCTAACTTTTTAGTTCTTCATCGTCTGTGTGTTGTAATAAAATGTGCACAATTTTATATCATATAAGTAGTTAATTGATAGCATAATTTTAATTTATGCAGATAATTCTTGTTAATATGGGTTAGTTGTTTTTAAGAAAGATGTTGAGCGTGTAAATATCTTTAACTATATTGCGACATTTGATTCCTTGACTGCAGAGCTACTCGCATCCCTGACCCCGAGTGTTCTGGACCTCAACGTGGCTGCAGATACACACTCGGCGCACAGTCCAAACTGTGGTCCCAGCTGATCTCCTGACCCTGGCTCGGACTGTGCACCCTGTTTACTTTCTGAACACCCAACTCACATTCTGAACTCATGTGAGCCAGACTTTAGAACAATCTTATGCAGGATTATCAGTGAATTGAGAAGAACCAACAGATATATGTATAGTTTAAATGTATGCCTTTAAAGCTACTTTTAAGACGCCCAGCCCTGTGCAGGGAATATAATTTGCACTTGCTAAAAAATATCAGTGAGGATGTTTCATAACCCTGGATCTATAAGAAGTACTGTCTGAACAAAATAAATTACGGAACTGACCCTTGCAAAAAGCGTGGCATTACAGTAAGTTAGAGTGAGACATAATTCCAAAACTCCTGACAGTAAGTTAGGTTGGCAGCATCAACTAAAATTCTGTTCACTAGTTTTTCTTCAGTGAATGAAGTCTAGAATAGATGATTCCTGAGTTTCACATTAGTGCATTACATTATCTGATTCATAATAAAGCATGTAATGTTTAATCATAGACAAATGTTATCAGTGTTTATGAAGGGCAGTGTATTGTAGTAAGTATTTGTCGGATATGGTTTTCACTGCCAATGCCTCGTTACCTGAGAGATACCAATGTACCCTAGAATAGGAATGCTTGGTGATCAGATCATTTATTTACAGGGCTGTTGGATGAAGGGATAAAAAATGGCAAGAACTCCTTCAAAATCGTGACGTACAAAGTTTCATTTTTACTTGAAGGGCAACAAAATTGTCAAAGAAGAAAGCCGTTGGAAGGGGGTGAAAAATAGAGGAATTATACAGATAGTTCTGAGCAACCGGAAAAATATGCATAAATGTACACAAAATGCAAACAAATTTCTCCTGACTGTTCTAGACTTCACTAGCTTGGACAATGGACCGTCAATATCCAAATCACATCCGCACAACCTTATTTATTGCATCAAGGAACATCTAACCTTAAACTCTGGAGCCTCTCTCCCCCTATTGTGTCCTCACTGTTTATCTACAAGATTTAAGCATTCTATTATTTTTATGACAAGTTAACTTTGTGTCCATTTATGCACATTTTGCTGCTGCTCCAAATCAAACTTCTAATTTTGCTTTTATCTCCGCTTTTTTCAAACGCTGCACTGCAAGATAAGCCAGAATTAGAGGATGTGGGGCAGTAAAATAAGATTAATGTAAATGGAAAGTTGATGCCTGGTAAGGATCACCGAGGGCCTGTATCTGTGCTGTACAAGTCTTTGACTGAATGACGTTACTTTAAAGAGCATGCAGTTGTGCCAATATTTTTCCCCCACTAACATCACAAACACAAATGCTTTGGCCATTAACACATTGGTATCTGTAGGAGCCAGCAGCTGACAAATTCACATTTTATACCACTACATTAGATGTAAAGCCCCTTGGAACATACTGAATGAAATGTGGAATGTGCCATATAAGTGCAATCCTTTGTTCATGTGTTTATATTGTTGGATGCCTTGAAATTTCAAATGGGTTCTTTTTTTTCCCCTCCTAAAATAAATCAACATTCGCACTATCTATGTGTTCTTACAAATGTGGATGTTATTAGGACACTCATACAATTTGCTGCTCTCATGACCAGACTGTGTCTACTTCCCCCAGACAGGAGGGCAGACATTTTCTCTACATAACATGCAAACAGGATCTTATTCTACCATTTTCATAGTAGAATGCTGAACACCATCTTGATTACATTTACCACCTTTTGTTCCATAATCTAGGATGTTGTGAACCATATAAATCTACAAATTTCAATGACAACCACATTTCAAAAGTACTAGATGTTTGTAAATGCTGGTTCAGTAAATGTAGGTTTCTTCCTTTTTCCCTATCTTCCTTCTGCTACAACCCAGAATCACAGGTCTGGTCTCAGTAGCACATTAAAGTTGTTCCCAGTGCTAGACAACTCTCTCTTTACTCATTTTCGACGTGTCCATTAACCATGGTGACACAATGCTATTAAATGTTGTGTTTGCTTTATTCTGTGCCCAGTGTTTTAACTGTGTCAAATAGTTATAAATGCAATTGATAATTTGTGTTATTTTATGAAAACATTTGTAATTTCTAGCTGGTAATCAATGGCAGAGCCTGATACCCAACACCCAGTTTCACCACAGATTCTTAAAAGTCAAAGATACCATATCATTCTGAACGAGATTTGAACGAAGGCTCCTAAAATGAATCAAAAGCAGGCAATGCAGTTCAGTCCGTCCACTAATTTCTGCGCTCATATTTAGCAGTTGGATTCCTTCATTGGTAATTGACTTTGCACAGATTAATCACTGCAAATTTTCTTTCAAAAGACCATCATCAATTTTGTACTCTCTTGAATGGTAGTTTCCACTAAGGTTAATTATGTCAGTTATAAATTATTCACCTGCATCCAGCAAGGTATCAGATATGCAAAAGACTGATAGTGAATTATACTTTAGACAGATCAGAGGATCCCAGGAAGAGGGGAGCATGGATAGCAAATTTGCTGCCACATGACAATGGAGCCAAGAAATTAGAATTGTCAGCATCAGATGAAAGGAAGGGGTAAATTGCCTCTAACAAGCTAAAGAGATTGACAAAAGTACATCATGAACGCCTCCAAGATGACAGAAATAAAAGGAATAAAAAGCCAAGATCTTGGAGGAGTGAGTGGCTAGGTTGATCAGAAATGGATCCTGAAAAGATGTAACCTCTATCTTATTTCAGAGAGGCAATACATTCATTATTTACCTTATGTCAAGGGGACGATGGCTTATTTTTGGCATATTTGGGAGCAGTATATGGCATGTTCAAACAAAATGTATTATCAAGCCTCTGCTTTCTGTAAGGTGAACAAGTTATCTTTTTAAGTAAATTATGCAGTAGACAATGGCAAAATATAGTTTGAAGAAAAGCAAGGAGAAACAGAAGGCAGTGAAATGCCATGGCACAGTGTCTGATTTTTTTGGGTGCTCTGGTTTCCCCCCCCCCCCCCCCCCCCCCCCCCCCCCCACCCCCCCCCCCCCACATTCCAAAGACATAGGTTTGTAGATTAGTTAGCCTTCTATAAATTGCTCTCAGTGTGCAAAAGTGATGCAAAAGTGGGATAACATAGAACTAGTGTAGTATTGGTCGGTATGGACTCAGTGGGCTGAAGGGCCTGTTTCTACGTTATATAACTAAAACTAAAATCTAAAGCACTTTGGAAAATCAAAGAAAAATAGAACTAGAACGGAAATATTAGCTCATGATGTCAAGAGTAAACCCTGTTTATTCAAAATCATTTTTTTTAGAGACTTATTAGTTGGCAAGAAGAGATAGTTTAGAAAAAAAGGGTAACTTGTAATATGAGAAGCAATGAAGAAGCTTTAAAGAATCAGTAATGTGAACATTAAGGCCAAGCTTAACTTACTCTGCAATGTTGCGCAAATGCTATAGTTACCAGTCTCAGTTCCAGCACCCTCTGAGTGTGATGATTGGCTGGTAGAGGAATCATATTTCACAATAAACCTAGCAACAAGCTTTGTGCACATCTGCTTGGATACAGGTTTGGAGTGCGCTTCCGATGTCCACTATCAGCTCCTGCTATGGAGAATTGCACCTCTTGTGGCATAATGACCAATGGCCGTTTCAAATGATTCTAATGCAAAAGGTAGGCGTCTGAGCAGATTTTTAGCTGGGAGTAAAAATTATAACCATCCAGTACTTCTTCCTTTGTTACCACTTCCAGGGCAGTCAGTGACAGCCCCTACAATTTGCCTCATTTTGAATCATGTCTGGGGAAACAGGATTGGGAGGGGTTTACTTACAATTATTTCAACCGACTCACCCTGAGGTGAATATTTGGAACAAGCTGCCAGAGAAGGTCGTGCATGCAGAAATGATTACATTGTTTAAAAGGTATTTAGACTGTTCTTGGAATTTAAAGAAGTACAGGGATGCAGGCCTCGTGAGCAAATGACATCATGGTCAAGGTGGGCCGAAGGGCCCTTTTCCATGCTGGATGTTTCTATGATTCATTACCAAACACCTACATAGATAGAGAAAAAGGATTGATAAGGTGGGCAAGGAGTGTTTGGCAGGTCCTTTTCATAGAATATACTCTATGAGAACAGGTCGGACCTGTTCACGCCAGTGTTTATGCTCTATTCAAACCTCTGCCCATCAAAATCCATCAGTGTGACCCCCTGTCCCCTTCTCTTTCATCAGCTCATCCAGACTCGCTATAAATCCAGCTGTCCCATTCGCCTCAACCCCTCCCTGTGGAAGCGAGTTCCCTATTCTCAACATGGGTGAAGGGGAGTTTCTTCTGAAACCCCAGTAGGATTTCTAGGAGGATCTCATATTTTGACAGCCTCCGGTTATGATCCTCCCCACAAGTGCACACATTTGCTCTGTCTTAACTATTAAAATCTTTGCCATTTGAAAACCTCTACTTGGTAACCCCTCAGTTCTTAAGCACATATGCAATGGTATTGTTTTGCAATGACATTCTTTAGGGAATTATTTCTGGCACTTCTCTGCCTGTATTAGTCCACAAAAGGTTTTCTTCCAACAGCACAGCATTTAAGTAAAAGTACCTGGGAGACTCAAGAGCTACGTTATTAATGTGTAAGGTCTATTGCTACGTAAAACCCTTTGGACCTTCTGATCATGCCAATGGAATCCAGATGCTATCATGAATGAGAATAAAAAGCATTTTCTCCACTCACCTGCAGGACCCTGCACATCACCAGCATTCTGGCCTGCAACTTCAACGTACAAAAAAATCATAGCTCCTCATTACTGAGCCTTACCTGGTGGAGAGAAAGAGAGAGAAAAAGCAGCTGCCATGATTCAGCAATGCAGTCAAAGTGAATTATGTCAGAGGAACCTAAAACCAGGCTGGATGTGTTCAGAACTATCACGTCAAGTGTGTAAACAAGCTATCATGGTGCGATTGGTAAATTTTCATAGAGGGTGTTGGTTTTCTGAAACAAGCTTCCACTGGGAGTGGTAGAGGCAGGTACAATTACAACATTTGAAAGGCATTTGGACAGCACTTGGAAAGGAAAAGTGTAGAGGAATACAGGCCTTATGCAGGCAAATGCGGTAAGCTTAGATAGACGTCACAGTTGGAATGGCCAAGATGGGCCAAAGGGCCCATTTCTATGCGGTATGATTGTATGGTGACTTCCCCTTTATTCCAGGGGAATTAGGTGCAAAGTAGACATACAGTTAGGTGCATGGGAGTTGGTACAGTCAAGTATAGAAAGAAAATTATGTCCAATAGACAAAGCAGTCACAATGAAGCAGATGAGAAGACCCAAGGTGTCTATTTTAATTCAAATAATTTGAATAGTTAGTAAGAATATGTTTTGTTGTTATCATAGAGATTTGGTTGAAAAAGAGGGTGGTTTTAGAGAGGGTGGATAATAGGTTCACTATGATGTTGCCTGGGCTGGACTCTATTAGCTGTAAGTAAAGGTTGGGCAAACTTGGATTGTTTTCACTGCACCATTGGAGGCTGAGGGGATGACCTGACAGTACATAAAATCATGGGAGGCATTGATCGGGTAAATGGTCAAGAGTCTTTCACCCAGGGTAGAAATACCAATACTAGAGAGCACATATTTAAGGTGAAAGGGGGAAAGCTTAAAGGCGATTTGCGAGTTAAAATTTTTGCACAGAGAATGGCAGCTGTCTTGTATGTGTTACTGTAGGAATTGGTCAAAGCAGATATGCTTGCAACATTTAAGATGAATTTAGACAGGCACATGAACAAGCAGGAAATAGAATGACCCAACCATATGCAGACAGATGAGTATGGTCTAATTTGACATATACAGCTATGATAGCCAAAGGGCCTGTTCCTATGCTGTATTCTTCCATATTTCCTGTTTGCCAAAGGTATCTTTCATGCCCACAGGTGTAGGGCCACAAAATATGGAAAACAGGTTGTATATATTTTATTTATGGATCACACCCAGGCAGATGCATTCCTAAGTGTCATGCTAACAGCTTATCATTCTGCACCCTTTAATAGATTTGCTATTGAAGTCTAAATATAATTAAAGTGGGAAAGCAACCATTTGGCTGATACCTACAATAATGAAGGGCAAGAAGAGACCCACATATTGACCAGGAATATAAACGGCAGCTTATTCAGTGGGAGAACAAGACAGTAAGCAACTTGTTCCAACAGCTTTCCTGCCTTTTTCTTATTCCCTACAATCAACTCAAAGACTCAATTCTTAGTGGGATTTTCATCCTGTGGCTGTAAATAAAGGTCTAAGTGTAATAATTTGCCAATTAAGTTAAAAATAAAATAAATTTTACTTTGAAAATCATTGACATTTAGTGGAGGGGGTTCTCTTGATGGATATTATGGAGCTAAGACTGAGAGGTTGTACTGGACTTGGTGGTAGAATCCAGACCAGATGCCACCATCCTTGGCCTTAGGTCACAGCCACTGGAACCAAGCAGAGTGCCAAGTGGAGGCAGCTTAGGCAAGGAATCTAGCAAAAACGCATACTGAGATCCCTGTTAACCATGCTTCCAATGCATTCTGCGCACCATCATTCCTAAACTCGTTGGCTGACCAGACCCCATGCTAGTTTTTTAAATTCCCATGTTCCTTCAAGCCCCTTTTCTCCTCCGTGAATCCTCCAGACTACTACCGTTGACGTATCTGAATTTCTCTACTTCTTCCTCCCACACCATCCTCATTTTAATAGACAAGACAACAACCTCTCGCCCAATACCAACTTAAGGAAGCGAAACAGTATACACACCCTAGTATACGTTGATGTGCCGAAGCAGAGATCATTGAAAGCTTCAAGTTCTTAGGAATAAATATCACCTGCAATTTGTCCTGGACCAACCACATCGAAACAATGGCAAATAAAGCACACCTCTACTGCTCTACTTCTTTAGAAGGCTTAGGAAATTTGGCATGTCCCCAACGACCCTCACCAATTTTGACAAATGTGTCGTAGAAGCAATTTTATCTAAATTGTGTCAAGTTGGGAAAAAGGGAAGTACAACGGGATCTGGGGGTCCTTGTTCATCAGTCAATGAAAGTAAGCATGCAGGTACAGCAGGCAGTGAAGAAAGTGAATGGCATGTTGGCCTTCAGAACAAGAGGAGTTGAATATAGGAGCAAAGAGGTCCTTCTGCAGTTGTATAGGGCCCTAGTGAGACCACACCTGGAGTATTGTGTGCAGTTTTGGTCCCCTAATTTGAGGAAAGACATTCTTGCTATTGAGGGAGTGCAGCGCAGGTTTACAAGGTTAATTCCTGGGATGGCAGGGACTGTCATATGCTGAGAGAATGGAGCGGCTAGGCTTGTATAAAATATGAGTTTAGAAGGATGAGAGGGGATCTTATTGAAACATATATGATTATTAAGGGTTTGCACACGTTTCCTAGAGGCAGGAAATGTGTCCCCGATGTTGGAGGAGTCCAGAACCAGGGGCCACAGTTTAAGAATAAGGGGTTAGCCATTTAGAACGGAGACGAGGAAACATTTTTTCACACAGAGAGTTGTGAGTCCGTGGAATTCTCTGCCTGAGAGGGTGGTGGAGGCCAGTTCTCTGGATACTTTCAAGAGAGAGATAGATAGGGCTCTTAAAGATAGCGGAGTCAGGGGATATGGGGAGAAGGCAGGAACGGGGTATTGTTTGGGGATGATCAGCCATGATCACATTGAATGACGGTGCTGGCTCGAAGGGCCGAATGGCCTACTCCTGCACCTATTGTCTATTGTCTATTGTAGAAAGCATTTTATTGGGATGAATCATAGCATTGTTTCGGAACAGCCAAATCCGCAAGAAATTGAAGAGAGTTGAGGATGTAGTCCAGACCTTCATACAAACCAAGTCCACACAAAATGCTGGAGTATCTCAACAGATCAGACAACTTCTCTGGAGAAAAAGAATAGGTGACATTTCAAGTCGAGACCTTTCATCAGGCTGTGAGTCAAGGGAGAGGGGGAAACTAGAGATGTGAAAAGGTATAAAGAACAAATGAATGAAAGGCATGTAAAAGGACAAATCAAAGCCAGCAACAGTGATCAAGGAAAGAAAGAGCCCAAAATGGTCCATTGTTCGCTGTGTAGAAGGTGATACCAAGTGGATACAAACAGTGAAACTATGCAGGATGACAGTGAAATTTGTAGGACGACTTGGGTGGGCAGGGATGGAGAGAGAGTGAATGCAAGGCTTCCTTGAAGTTAGAAAAATCAATATTCTTACCATTGGATTGTAAGTTGCCCAAGCGAAATATGAGAGTATCCATTGACCCAATCTACACTTCACACTGCCTCGGCCAGGTCATCAGCATAATCAAGGACCAGTCTCGCCCTGGTCACTCCCTCTTCTTCCCTCTCCCATCAGGCAAGAGGTACAGACATTTGAAAAGGCATACCACCTAATTCAGGGATGGTTTTTTTCCAACTGTTATCAAGCAACTGAACTGTCATCTCACTAAATAGAAAGCTGTCGTCACCTCCCATCTATTGAACTATATTTAATCGGACTTTATTGGACGTTATCTTACACTAAACATTATACACTTCATCATGTATCTGTACGGTATCGACGGCTTGATTGTAATCATGTATAGCCTTTTCGCTGACTAAACTAAACTAATAATGAAGACCTACGTGTGAGCCAAAACCTTTAGAGATTAATTCTTACATTGCTTGAACTCCAGTCATTCCAGACTATAACGAGTCACATGTAGAAAGTATGTAAACTATATTATGATTCTGTGGCACTGTGCTACCATTTGAAGCCATGCAGAAACCAACTATATATCACGTTGTCCTTATCTTCTGAAGTTAAATGCATCATTCAACAATTTCTCTCCATAATCGCAACGTTTTCTTTTGATATTTAGAAATACCAGGTACAACACAACCAGCAATAATAACAAAAGGACACAAAGTGCTGGACTAACTCAACAGGTCATGCAGGTCTGGAACATGGATAGGTGATGATTCGGGTCGAAACCTCAATGCGAAACGTCACCATGTTCTCCAGAGAAGCTGCTTGACCAGCTGAGTTACACCAGCATTTTGTATCCTTTGTGTTGGAAGGAACTGCAGATGCTGGTTTAAATCGAAGATAGACATAAAATGGCAGAGTAACTCAGCGGGACAGACAGCATTTCTGGAGAGAAGGAATCAGTGACGTTTCAGGTCAAGATGCCTCTACCTCTTTGGTGACCCTTGGACTATCCTTGATCAGACTTGCTGGCTTTACCTTGCACTAAACGTTACTCCTTTATCATGTATCTATACATTGTAAATGGATCGATTGTAATCATATATTGTCTTTCTGCCGACGGGTTAGCAGGCAACAAAAAGCTTTTCACTCTAACTCAATAAAGTAAACTGAACTGAACCTCAGACCTTTCTGAAGAAGAGTCTTGACTTTATATCCTTTTGTGTATTCACCAGCAATTCCTTGTTTCAAAAATAATATGTTGTTTCAACAATGCTAGAAAGCCTTACCTTTTAGCATAGTCGATACTTTCTCCTTTCGTGTTGACAACATGAAGCCGAGTCAATTGCAAAACAAATGATCAGGTTTATGTAAGAGACAATTTAATTGGCAGCTGGAGTTCTCAGTTCAACCTGTATTTCCTGAACCTAGATTCCTCACTAAATGCAAGTGGATAATTTGAATATTTATGTTTACCTTGTGCCACAAAGCCCCTTCAATTTTACATTTGGAAACTTTGCTCCGCAAACACTATCATTTTGGAAGTTAAATTAAAAATGATCAGTGCATTTATAAGTAGTAAATGCCACTGACGTTGTTCCTCTGATCCTTTCCTCTCAACCACAAGGATTCAAACTCAACCAGACCCCAGAAGCTTGCATAAGTACAATACTGAGGGAATAATGCACTCAGTATTTCAAATGAGACATTTTTTACGGTCTCTGAGTTGGTTTCAAGAGATCCCATGACATGACCTCAATGGGAGGAGGGAGATATATTTGATGTCCCAGTCAATATTTACCCTTCACATTGGTACTATGATCTTAGCCCAGTGGAAATCAGATGTGGACAATTTTGCTCAAATTGGAACTGTAAAATCTGGACCATAAGATTAAGTTGGATTGTTATTATGTACTTGTTTCCCCATTTTTACCAATGTAATCTTTCAGAAAAATCATAAACACTTGATTTGGTAATAATCATAAACAAATTTTGAGACAAAGTGATAAATCAGGAAAAACTAGTTCCTCTGTCGGAGAATTGGTAACCAAAAATAAATTGAGACAAAACACCACTTTGTTCTGTCCTTTGCAATGATATAATTTGAATAAAGAAACTTAAATAAAAAAAATTAATTTTCAGGATTTAGTGGAAAAAATATACGGACTAAAATCCTATTTTCTTTTCACTCTGAGCTGACTGTCCACTGCTTGGTGTCAAAAATAAATGAATGCAAACTTGCATTCAAATTGGTTCTTAATCAACAATATGTTTTTTCAACTGGTAAGAGGTTCAGTCTGGAAAAAAAGCTTGATCCATCCAGGGCTTAATGTAGGTGCTCAGTCATCTATATTTTGGGGTTTGCAGAGATCACTTTAATGACTACCAGTCACCAGATCAAGAGTCAAGAATGTTTAATTGTTATATGCAACAGGAAGGACATTAGTCAGGCTAAAGGTCCCGTGGAGTTCAGCAGGGTTCTGTGCTGGGACCTCTGCTGTTTGCGATATATATAAATGCCGGGGACATTAACGTTGACAGGTTGGTTAGTAGGTTTACAGATGATACCAAGATTGCTGGGTTCGCAGACTGTGAGGAAGACTGTCAAAGTATGCAGTAAGAAACACAGTATGGGTGGAGAAATGGCAGATGGAGTTTAATCTGAGCAAGTTAATGACTAGGTAAATGTAAAGATAAAATTTGCAATTAATATGACCCATAATAGCATTATAGTGGGATGCTGGGTCCAAATAATGTACTCTGTTATTATTTTGTTTCTATAATAAAATAAAAAAATTTAAAAAAAATTAAAAAAAAATAAAATAAAAAAAACAACAAAGAAATATTATATAAATTAAAAACCCAATATAGTGCAAAAAAAACCAAAGCCGGTTCTTAGTGCAACCAGGACAGTTCGTAGTTCAGAGTTTGATTAGAGTTGGTAGTGTTCATTAGCCTGATTATTGAGAAGAAGCAATTCTTGAACCTGGACGTTATAGTTTTCAGACTATTATATCTTCTTCCCGACAGCAGGGGTGAAATGAAATGAAATGAAATGGACAGGATGTTGTGGGTCCTTGATGCTGGCTGCCTTTTTGAGGCAGTGCCTCCTATAAATCCCTTCGATGGTGGAGAAGTCAGAACCTGTGAAAGACCAAACAGTGTTCACCACTTTTTGTAATTTATTTCGTTTCTGAGCATTCGAGTTGCTGAACTAGGCCCTGATGCAACCAATCAATAGGCTCTCTACTGTACACCTGTAGAAATTCAAGATAATACTCGTTGACATATTGAATCTCCTCAATCTTCTGAGGAGGATAAGGGATGGACTTTAGGATTGCATCAATGTGCTGGGTTCAAGACAAATCTTCAGAGTTATAAACACCCAGGAACTTTAAGTAGTTTGACTCTCTTCACCACAGCCCCGTCGATGAAAATCTGTTTGTGGATCCTCAACCTACCTCTTCTAAAGTCAACAATCAGTTCCTTTGTTTTACTGAAGTTGAGAGCAACATTGTTGTTTTGGCACCATTCAATCAGATGATCGATCTCCCTCATATATTCTGACATTATTATCCACAAATCATCTAACAAAGGTGGTGTCATCAGCAAATTTAAAGTTGGAGTTGGTACTGTGACTGGCAACACAGTCATGGGTGTAGAGTGAGTAGAGCAGAGGGCTGAGCACACAGCCTTGAGGTACCTCTTTGCTGATGGTTATCAAGGAGGAAGTGTTGCTGTCAATTCATTCCGGTTGTGTTCTGTTGATCAAGAAGCTGAGGATCCTGTTGTAAAAGGGTGCACAGTGACACAATTTCCTGAGCTGGGAATTATAGTGTTGAACGCTGAGTTGTAGTCAATGAACAACAGCCTGATGTATGTGATTTAACTGTCCAAGTGGTCCAGTGCAGAGTGGAGAGCTAGCGGAATGGCATCCCGTTGATCTATTGTGGCGACAGGCAAATTATACTGTGTCCGGGTTTTTGCTAAGGTAGGAGATGGGGTAGTGCGCCATAGCCAACCCATCAAAGCATTTCATCATCACAGACGTTTGTGCCACCGTAATGGTAGTCATTGAGACATATCACCATTCCTGGGCACTGGTATTATTGATTTCTTTTTAAAGCAGGAGGGAACCACAGGCCACAGTAGTGAGAGGTTGAAGGTACACAAAATGCTGGAGAAACTCAGCGGGTGCAGCAGCATCTATGGAGCGAAGGAGATAGGCAACGTTTCGGGCCGAAACCCTTCTTGAGACTTAGGCAACGTTTCGGGCCGAAACCCTTCTTCAGTGAGAGGTTGAAGATGCTCGCAAAGATTGCAGCCAGTTGGTCCGTGCCGGTTGACATGAGTGAATGCTGTGCACTCTGTTTCACAGAAACGTAGCTCACCCCAGCTCTTCAGACTCAACCCCCCAGCCCAAAGGTTTCTTGATCCATCGCACGGGCCGACATGTGCCATGAGGAAAAGTGTGAGGCGGCAGTGTCTGCATCCTAGTAAACTTTTTGTGGTGTACAGATGTAGTAGGCTTGTCCAACTCCTGGTCCCTGGACTAGGTGCAGGATTCATAATGCAGAGAAAAATATATACTGAAGGTTGAGGCAATTATGTGAAGCTGAGACAATGTTAATGAAGTCTTGAAATAGAAATCATTCATCTTTAGTCACTATGCTAAACAAGAGAGAATTGCTTGTGGGTTGAGCCCAACCCTGCACATTCAGTTCCACTAGGATCAAGGAACCAAATGTCCAGAGTTGTGCTGAACCACACCCTTCATGTGGGTTTAGTGCCAGCAATCAAAGCCAAACTTTGTTCCCAAGGGACATTTATTCAATTAAATATGAATTATGTATTTTAATGTCTGCGTTGTGCTGTATGTTCAGCGTGAGGATTTCAATTGTGGATGAAGTTTCCAATAACGTGCAGGGATTGTTTAAGGTGCACTGGAAATTTTTTGTGATACCAATGCCATAATCACGAAGCTCTAACTATCATGACTGAAAGGGCTGAAATTGTTATTCGAACAATTTAAGACATAATTTATACAATTATAAAGGAGAGTTAAGAGCACTGAAATAGGCCTGCCAATCCCTCATATACAGTACATGCCAAGCATCGTACCCATCTATATTAAGCTCATTTATCAGTACATGTTCATAACTTGATGCATTGGCAATTCAAGTGATAATCTCAATACTTTTTAAATGTTATGAGAGTACCTACCTCTGCCTAATTCTAAGGCAGTGTGTTCCGAATGACAACCAACCATTCCTCAGATCCCCTCCAACTCTCCTACGTCTCGCCTTAAACCTATGCCCTTTGGTTTTAGATGCTTCTATTATGGACAAAATATTCTGACTATCAGCCTTAACTATGCCTCTCATAATTTAGTATAATTCTGTGTAGGGAGGAACAAATGCTGGACTACATTGAAGACACACAATGCTGGAGCAACTCAGCAGGTTAGGCAGAATCTCTGGAGAAAAATAGGTGACATTTTGGGTCGACACCCTTCTTCAGCAGTGAGAGAGGTTGATGCAAAACTCTCGTCGGACGGAGAATTTCAAAGTAGGCATACCAGGAGGAGATTATGCAGTGGAGCAGACAAAATGTGTAGGAAGGAACTGCAGATGCTGGTTTACAACGTGGACACAAAATGCTGGAGTAACTCAGCAGGTTAGGCAGCATCTCCATGAACCTCCGAAGGTGGGGTGCTTTGGGTGCGGTCGCACTGCCCTTTTTTCCAAGAATAAAAGAAATCCCGAGAGAAAAAAAAAAATTGGAGCGCGATCAGCGTTTCCAATTTGACGGAAATTACCCGAAATTCTGGTTCCGAAATTGCTGGATGATTTTGGGGGGGGGGGGGGGGGGGGGGGGGGGGGGGGGGGGGGGGGGGGGGGAACATTGCGACCATCTGCGCCTGCGCAGGTGGGGGAAGCCGTGACGCAGTAGCGATGCAAAATGACGCTGTCTCTCCGCGCGTGCGCAGTGGGCCCGGGCGGGTTCAGGTCTCCATTTGCCTCGACGCCTCATGTCTGCTCTGGGTAAGTGGTGGAATATGGCGTTAGGAGGGGGAGCCAGGAGGGTTCATCCTGGGTGGCAAATTACCCGCAAGGAGTCCAAACCGGCCCGCGGGATAACTTGGAAAAAAAAGGAGTGCCCGTTTCTCCCGCCCGGTCCATCGCCTGCATCCGCGGCGCCGGAGCCTCGCCGCTGGTCATCCTGGCCGGGGAGCGGGATCGACTGAATCTGAACCCAGTCTTGGCGACGGCCGTGGCCGCGATACCAGGCGCCGCTCCGGCCGGGCCCTCGCCTCCCCCGCTGCCGGGCCCACGCCACCTTCCGGCCATGCCACCCCTCCGCTGGGCCCATGCCACCTTCACACCCGCGCCAGGCTCTCGCCTCCCCCCTGCCGGGCCCACGCCTGCCTCACCCCCCCCCCCCCCCCCCGGTGCAGATCCTCCAACGCTGCGTGGGAGGGAGAGGAGAGGGTGGGGGTGAGAGAGAGGGGGGAATGTGAGAGGGGGGAGAGAGAGGTAGGGGAGGGGGAGAGTAAGAGAGGGGGAGGGGGGAGAGAGAGGTAGGGGAGGGGGAGAGTAAGAGAGGGGGAGGGGAGAGAGAGAGGGGGGAGGGAGAGAGAGAGAGGGGGGAAGGGAGAGTAAGAGAGGGGGAGGGGAGAGAGAGGGGGGAGAGGGAGAGAGAGATGGCGGAGGGAGGTAGGGGGAAGGAGGAGGGGGGAGAGGGAAAGGGGGATTATCTTTACTGAGATTGCAAAATTAAGGGGGGTTTTAGAGCAATTATATTTTCTCCTCCATATGAATAATATCAAACAATTGGAACTCTTTTGATAACAATACTGAAAAATAGTATCCAATAGTTTCCAACTTTCTTTTTGCATCATTTTTAATATAATTTGAATATTATACAAAATCTGCATGTTTTCAGGGTCATCATGGATCTGTTTGCAGTAATGCAGCAGTCCATTGATGGTGCTGCTGCTGAGGAATCTAGACAGAAGATGGAGTTGGAACAGGGGTGGGGAACCTTTTCATGTTGGAATGCGCATTAGAAACTTTAATTAGATATACTTAAAAATGTACATTATTTTGTAAAAATTGAACTACTATGTACTAACTTCAAGAAAATGAAAAAATGTTGTTAATTCTAAGGTTAACTAACCTTTTAATGACTTTGTTGTGACTGTTTTTTGTGGGAATGCATTTGAATATTTGGGTACGCAGTTTCAGCTGATCTTCTAGATGGGTATCCGTCATTTGTGACCTTAAGGGCGTCATGATTTGGGTTAGGTAGGAGAATGTACAGTGCTCGAAATTAACAATTGCCCAGTTGGCAATGGCCACCTAAAGTCCCGCCAGGCAATCTAAAAGCCGTGTCATTTTGTCCGGAATTCATGAACGGCATTTGATTTTTTTTTTGCGATGGGTGTGGTCGCATCCCCCTTTTAAAAAAAATACAGAGAGACGAAAGCCGAGGTGCGAGCGTGCATCGACCAAAGCTCTCGGGAAACCCGAGCCGAGGCGCGCGTGTGCGTCCACCAAAGCTCTTGGGAGCTCTTAGGAAACCCGAGCCAAGGCGCAAGCATGCGTCGATTAAAGCTCACGGGAGTTCTCAGGAAACCTGAACCGAGTCGTGAGCGTGCATTGACCAAAGCTCTCGGGTGCAGGGCCCAATCCGAGGCGCGAGCGGGCAAACGTCTTCAGTCAACAGGGTGAGTTTTAAACAACGGGGGGAGGAGGGAGGGGTTGGAGGTGATGTCAGTCACAGTGCGAGCAGACGGCAGGCAGATCCATTGTCATGTCATCAGCGAAAAAAACGGGCGTTTTGAATTCAAAGTTGGATCGGATTTGTGAAGATCGTGAAGAAATACAGCACAATTTTTTCAGGTAAGCTGGTTTTTGACTCCAGTGGGAAGATCTCTACCGGAATATGTAAAAATGTTCCCGTTAATGCATTGTTTCTTTGAGTAGATGTGATCACACACAAACAAATTAATGCACACACACACATCCAAGATCAGAGTTTTATATTTATATAAGGATATGATTGAATCAAAATCAAGAATTATAAATTCACATTTCAAAACTGGTTTCACAATTCAGTAGTACTGATTTTCAGTATTCCATACTGATATTTGAGAATACATGAGGTTGCATGCAATATACTGATTTTCAAAAATCCAGTTTCTATGTAGTACATTCTATTGCATTTATGTAAGAAATACCGATTTCCCCAATACTGATTTTCAGCCATCAAAATACGGAAATGCTCGGTGAAACTTGGCAGCTCTGCAATCATTCACAATCACATTGTGTTTCAGAATTCAAAATGTGATTTGTGATCTTGTTCATGAGTCATCATGGAACTAAAATTCGTTATAATAGTATGACATTAAGATAGGTTAGTTTGAAAGCGATCATAGTAATGTAAATGTTTAAGTCAAGTCATGTCATGTCACTTTTATTTCTATAGCACATTTAAAAAACGACTCATTGACCAAAGTGCGTTACATTAGTGGACGTACTAAAGTTGCACAACAGTGGTACATACGTAAATACATATATTTAGCTCTCCCTCAGAGGACGTCAAGAAAGGCTTGAGAGTAAAGATGAGTTTTAAGTCTCGACTTAGGAGTCGATGGAGCAGTTCTGATGGGAAGATGGATGCTGTTCCAGTCTAGGATCTGCAACCGCAAAGGCGCGGTTGCCCCTGAGCTTATGCCTAGACCGCGGGATGTTCAGTAACCCCCAAGTCGGCCGATCTGAGGGACCTGGAGGTGGTGTGGTGGGTTAGCAGACTTTTGACGATGGTGGGGGCAAGCCCATTAAGGACTTTGTAAACATAAAGAAGGATTGAAATTTATTCGGAACCGCACAGGGAGCCAGTGGAGAGAGGCCAGAATCGGGGTGATGTGGTCCATTTTTTGGGTGCCCGTCAGGAGTCTCGCTGCGGCGTTTTGGACAAGTTGCAGGCGGGACAGGGAAGATTGGCTGATCTTTGGTAGCAAAAACAGGAAGGCAGATTACTAGCTAAATGGCGTCAAGTTGGTAAAAGGGGAAGTACAACGGGATCTGGGGGTCCTTGTTCATCAGTTTATGAAAGTAAGCATGCAGGTACTGCAGGCAGTGAAGAAAGCGAATGGCATGTTGACCTTTATAACAAGAGGAATCGAATATAGGAGCACAGAGCCCTAGTGAGATCACACCTGGAGTATTGTATGCAGTTTTGGTCCCCTAATTTGAGGAAGGACTTTCTTGCTATTGAGGGAGTGCAGCGTAGGTTTCCAAGTTTAATTCCCGGGATGGCGGGACTGTCATATGTTGAGAGAATGGGCATGTACACTGGAGTATAGAGGGATGAGAGGATATCTCATTGAAACATATAAGATTGTTAAGGGTTTGGACTTGCTAGAGGCAGGAAACATGTTCCCAATGTTGGGGGTCCAGAACCAGGGGCCACAGTTTAAGAATAAGGAGTAAGCCATTTAGAACGTAGACGAGGAAACACTTTTTCTCATAGAGAGTGGTGAGTCTGTGGAATTCTCTGCCTCAGAGGGTGGTGGAGGGAGGTTCTCTGGATGCTTTCAAGAGAGAGCTAGATAGGGCTCCTAAAAATAGCGGAGTCAGGGGATATGGGGAGAAGGCAGGAACGGGGTACTGATTGGGGATAATCAGCCATGATCAGATAGAAACGCGGTGCTGGCTCGAAGGACCGAATGGCCTACTCCTGCACTTTGTCTATTGAAAGATTTAGAAAGATATGGGCCAATCACAGGCTGGTTGGACAAGTGTGGATGTGGTATCTTGGTTAGCATGGGCAAGTTAGGCTGCAGGGCCTGTTTCCCTGCAGTATCGCTCTATAATTCAATGAATGATATGACTGGCAGGGTAGCAGTTAGTAGAGAAGCTCCTTCACAGGTTCAGTGAGGCAGGCTCAATGCTGACCTCTGGCTGTCTGTCTGTCTGGAGTCGCCCAGTGACCACTTGGATTTCCTCCAGGTGCACCAGTTTCCTCCCATCTTTTATGACTGGCTGGTTAATTTGTGAAAAGTACCTCTAATGTAGATGTGTGATAGAAGAATCAAGGGGAGGGGCATTCATGGGCGTACAAGGAACAGGTAATAAGAAAACAAGAGAATGGGGCTGACGGGTACGCTCTGACAACTTGATGAGCTGAGATTGCTTGTGATGGGCTTTATCTATGTTGATTTTGCAGGCTCTTTAAATGTTTTTCTATCCAGGCTGCAACGCATCGACAATCAATTAAAAATATCCCCATAAATATATGAATATTGTCTGTGTGTAAAAGACAGTATTTATTTACAACATAGAAAACATTTTTAAACCACAAAATATAGATTTCAAACAATATTGTACATAAACATCTTTTTATTATGGAGTTTATTTATATGTCACAGTGAAATAATCAGTCTAACTGTCCTTATGAAACAAAAAGTATTTTAGGAGACAAAAGGTGTCAAATGTTTGGAAGAGGAGGGAGAATGGAATTCTCACATTTTGGGAAATGAGTTCTAACACAATTGCTAAGTCATCCTTGTAAAAACATTGATTTCAAAAAACAACTTAAAAAAAGGCCCTGGCTTGTTTTTTTGTCACAGCTTAACCTGTTATGAAAATGTATTTCATTCTCAGTAACATATACTTATAACTGGTATGCAACAACTAAAAACTGCAATGAGATTCTATATCATCAGCTTTTGCAATTGTCCTTACTGCATCATGTTATTATAAACTTCTGGGAGAGTTTTGAACTATTTCAGGGGAAAATATATTTTCACATTTCTCTCTAGAAAAAGTTATATACTAATGTGAAACAGTACAAATGTGTCTATATTTTAGAACATAGTCTATTAAGTTTATAGAATAAATTAATCCAAGACTTCTTGCTTTAGTATTATTTCCATCACCAGCAGTACAAATAAACTGGATAGAAAATTAAGCTGTATAGAAAACATG
Source organism: Okamejei kenojei (assembly GCA_035221665.1). Classification (NCBI taxonomy): domain Eukaryota; kingdom Metazoa; phylum Chordata; class Chondrichthyes; order Rajiformes; family Rajidae; genus Okamejei; species Okamejei kenojei. Next base: position 41,667,332 of record CM069142.1, read on the forward strand.
TCATTAAGTCTCATTTCTATCATGCACAGAACTTTATCTATCTCACAACAAAGGTTATCAAAATATAAATATATTTGTATCGATTCTGCATCAACAATATCAAATGAGAAGGAACAGTCTTCAGTCAGAGTCACTACTGCTGCTTGAAGAATCAGTTGACATAACTTCCACATCATCTTCGTTTTCTTTGTTATGTCCGGGAGGCTCCAGCATAAAATCATTGCTGTGATTTGGAGGCAATAGATTGAGGGGCATGTCATTTGATTGCCATGGGTATTGAGGAGCAAGTACATCTGAAATACAGAAATACCGAAAGTTAAAATGACCATGGTGGTATTTTATCCAAAACTGGAGTCTCAGAATGAGTTTGCAATAGATGCCACTACCCAAAGCCTTGTTTTCTCAAACACTTGCTCCATCTAGAGCAAAGACACAAATGATCCCATTCTTACCCTTACTCACCAAAATAAAACCCAAATTCCTTGCGGAATGATTATTCCACCACTAATAGTTAAGTTAGAGGTTGTTAGTTACTGAATTATTAAAAGTAGAGTTCGAATTCTACCAGATCAATCAGGTGATTTAAATTCATGCAATTCAATATTTTTGTTTAAATTGACGCTGAAACTACCAAACCATAATAAACAACCCAATCTGGTCCTTTGTTGTCAAGGTTCAAGTTCTTGTCATGTGTACAGTGATATTCGATTTATCATGGGAATGAAATCTGTTGTTTACCAGTCCAGTCCATCGTGTGCGGACGTGGCGTCGAAGGACGAGAAGCTGAAGCAAAGAAGTCGAAGCCAAATAGCCGAAAGCATACGAAGCCGAAACGCCAACCAACCGAAAGCATATGAAGCCAAAATGCCAACCGACCGAAAGGGCGGGATGCCAAAACGCCACCTAACCGAAAGACTGCGTCGCCTACAAGCCAACTAACTGAATGCTGCCGAAAAGTCAAATAATGGTTTGTGTGGGAAAATGACCTCCACCCTCTCGTCTCCACCGGCCAGTGACGTGATGGACGCGGGGATCTGGAACAATCGCTGACAAGTCCCGCACCCCGGCGACATCATGTCCGTTATTTGACTTTTCAGCAGAACGGCAATCGGTTAGTTGGCTTGTAGGCGATGCAGCCTTTCGGTTAGGTGGCATTTCGGCAGAGAGGCCATTTGGTGAGTTTGCTTTTAGGTGAAGCAGCCTTTCGGTTAGTTGGTTTTTAGGCGTCCCGCCCTTTCGGTTAGTTGGCGTTTCGGCTTCTTATGCTTTCGGTTCATTGGCGTTTCGGCTTCGTATGCTTTCAGTTATTTGGCATTTCAGCTTCATTTCCATTTGGCTTCTCGTCCTTCGACGCCACGTCCGGGTACCCCAGTCCATATGCAGGTACAGACCCACAGCTAGGAGTAATTTGCAGTAACCAATTATGCTCCCAATCAGAATGTCTTTGGTACATAAATTGGAACTAGAGCATTCTGAAACTGGAGAAATCCATGCAATCTCAGAGAAAACATGCAGCCTCCACAGAGACATGCTCGATCAGGATTGAACCCAGGTCGCTGGTTCTGTGAGTTAACACCACTACCTGCTGTCATAATCTATGCATTGATAGATGTTACCTGGTAATCTGCCTGCAGCCAATGCATCGCCAGGTAAATGCCCATTTACTCCATTGGTTGAAAGGTTACTTTGCTGACCCAGAATACCACTCCTCATTTCCAGATCAGTAGGATATGGTCTCCTTGGATCACCTAAATCAAAGCATATATCAGAATCAGAATTCCCAATGTGTAATAATCACATGTTTAATCAATATAATGTTTTATTATTAATGATTAATGTATCATTCTTAACTGTCACTGTATGTCATGCTGTCACGTGGGTGGAGCACCAAGGCAAATTCCTTGTATGTGAATACTTGGCCAATAAACTTATTCATTCATTACTGTGAAAAAGCGAACCTTGTTTAACTATTCTATAATAATAATCAGTGTGCAACTAAATAGATTGCAAGGACTTGCTCATTGAAAATTAGAATATAGCAGCGCTCACATTTCGATGACTACTTTTGTCACCCTGCCCCTTTCCCCTTTCACCCACATCCCTTCATTTGGCTTGGGTTTCATTTTTTCTCTTTCTTAACCTGGAATTCTTTTGTCTCCTTTTCACCTGCAGCCTTTGTTACTTACCCCACCCATCTGCCAATCACCTTACCCACTCACCGGTATCCACCTATCACTTCCCAAGGTTTGTCCCACCTCCAGCATTCTCTCCCTTATTCCAATCAGTCTGAAGAAGGGCCCCAACCCAAAGCGTTGTCTGTTCATTCCTTCCATAGATGCTGCATGACCTGCTGAGTTTCTCCAACACTTTTTTAAACTATAAACGCAGGTCACACATTTCTGATTTTTATTCTTTCAGAGTGATCTAACTGGTGATATTTCACAAGGTGACCCAATTGCAGAACAAGGAAGGTTTTACACCAAAATTGGTTTTCAGTGCTGATTAAAATAAACTTCAGGTCAGGAGAAAGATTCAAGGCATTCGCAAAAATGATTAATGGGAAGACATTGAGGATTATTTGATAAAATATCACATTATAAACAATGGTGAAAAAGAATTCAGAGTTTTCAAAAATAAGAGGAGCCATTAATACCGCAGGGAAAAGGTACAAGTATAATATAACTTGTCCTGCACCTTACTGTGATTTCATACATTCAGTGCTGCTTTTCCTGCATTGAGGGAAAATATAATAAAATTAATAGTTCAAACGTAACTAGGAATATTCAATGTGAAATGGGTATTACTATTTAGGGCATTAGTACAATGATATAATTAAAATATTGAATATCAAATACATTTTAATTCCTACCTGGCACCCATGTTAATGGTGCTGCTACAGCATTACTGGCACTTATCCTGTGAGCATATTTAATAAGTTCTTCAGACGAGATTGCACCTGGAATGAAAATTGAACAATTATTCCTTTCCAATCTGATCTCAGAAATTAGAACTGATTCAGCTGATCCAAACTCTTAAATAATATTCGGAATATTTTCTTGCAGAAAATCTCTACAACGGATCACTGCAGTTTTTTGAATGTTGTCAAAGATGTTTTAATTCTTGTCTGCATCAGTAAACATGCAAAATAATTAGCATCATAATTCTTCCTACAGAAGGTCCAGAATTTGCTGTGAACAATTGAAAAACTAATAGTGACATTACAATTGAAATCAGAAAATCAGTATCATTATATAATTATTAAAACCATACAATAATATTTACAATGCCTACACTAGAAGACATGCTTAATTGCCTCTGCACTGTTGTAGCAATGTACAACAATTAAGTAATTTTCTTGTTAATTATATCTACCTTTTCTTGCTTTCTCTATAGATTTTAACTTCTCTTTGGCTTGATACACAGCAGTTGCCTTGGGGGAGAAAAAGGATGTATTTAGTATTTCATTTACTGGGCATCAACTTCCATTATTTCCTTACTGATACAAAATGCAGATATAAATGCATCTTTTTTAGAATTACAATCAACCACTTTACAGTTCCATTAGTTTTGAAGTCTTATGGGAGACTGACATCTAATAATGATGAAATTATGCTTGAACAATTACGATTCCAGAGAAAGTTCCAAGAAACAGAAGATCAAAACATAATTCATTTGCTTTCAAAAGGTTCGAAATAATGCTGTTCTACCTTGCTAAATGCCCGTTATAAAATCGGATACAAATAATCAGTTTTAAGAACTGAAATGTCCAATATTGATATCTTCCGTGCTTTCATGTGCATTTAAAGCAGCACCTGGCAGTAGAAACATCTACAGTAGAAAGTACCTGGCAGCAGAAACATCTTTAAAGTACATTTATTCAACGTGGAGAAAATCTTATTGGCCAACCAAATAGTTAGCCAAAGCAGGTTCAACAACTGAATGTACTAACATCAAAATTAATATTTCATCTAGTCACATCCTCACCAAATCCTTGGAATCAGGAAATTGAGTCAGTATACAAAGAAATGCCTTATTTGTGGAAAAGGAAAAGCCATTGTGCCCTTTAGCTCCTTCGTCTTAGAGAACAAAAACTGACCAATATCTTGATCCGATAAACCACTATCAGATTGTGTTGTGGTCATTCACCAAAGATTAGTTGGGATCACCTGAGATTGTTGAGCATTAATCTGTTATCCTATCCTGCATGCACATGTCATGTGCAGCAAAACAATATCGGGGAGCATCTCCGGATCTAGCATAGTCCTCAAGATTTCTATTCTGGCTTTAACATTGCTACCTGGAACAACACCATTATTGCTCAGGTTCATGCATAATGTAACTGGATTGAATACAAGAATATACTGGCAACCAAATATTTTATATTATTGCAAAAGCTATCTTTACAAGAGCAGAAACCGGTCCTTCGGCCCACCGAGTTTGCACCGACCAGCGATCCCTGCACATTAACACTATTCTACACACACTAGGGACAATTTACACTTATACCAAGCCAATTAACCTATGTACCTGTACGTCGTTGGAGTGTGGGAAGAAACCGAAGATCTCGGAGAAAACCCACGCGGTCACAGGGAGAAGGTACAAACGCCGTACAGACAGTAGCTGTAGCTGGGATCAAACCCTGTTCTCTGGCGCTGCTAGCGCTGTAAGCTAGCAACTACCACCACTGCGCCATCGTGGGAGGCAGATTTGACTCGCCGGTCGGCACGGAAGTCTCGATGAGGTTGGGATTGCCTCCTCACCCGGCCTAGGCACCACATTTTTGGGGAGACTTCCAGGGGGGATTTCAAGTGCACTCTCTCTAAATTTTGGCCAGACAAAAGGACCAGACCACCATTTGCCGGAAAATTGGTGGTGGACCTGTACTTCAAAGCTTCCTCAATTTAGCATTACCTCTGAAATAAACAAAGTCTAATATCCATTTTTAAAACCGAATGGCAGAATCCGTTGAAAAAAATTAACTTAATGCACTGCAACCACAAAGTGAAGCAATGCTTTTCAACTAGACAATTTACCAAAAATTAAGTCTTTGTGTATGTCTATATGCATGGATTAAATGTATCAAGAGCTTATCTATATATCCAAGGAATAAATATTTCTTTATCTATATATCCAAGGAATAAATATTTCTAAATAAAAATATCCAAGGATATATATAAAATCCAAGGAAAGTCATTCTTGCCATAGAGGGGGTTCAGAGAAAGGAAATACATTCTTGCCATAGAGGGGGTTCAGAGAAGGTTCACCAGACTGATTCCTGGGATGTCGGGACTTTCACATGAAGAAAGACTGGATAGACTCGGCTTGTACTCACTGGAATTTAGAAGATTGAGGGGGGATTTTATAGAAACTTACAAAATTCTTAAGGGGTTGGACAAGCTAGATGCAGGAAGATTGTTCCCGATGTTGGGGGAGTCCAGAACAAGGGGTCACAGTGTAAGGATAAGGGGGAATTCCTTTAGGACCGAGATGAGGAAAACATTCTTTACACAGAGAATGGTGACTCTCTGGAATTCTCTGCCACAGAAGGTCGTTGAGGCCAGTTCATTGGCTATATTCAAGAGGGAGTTGGATGTGGCTCTTGTGGCTAAAGGGATCAGGGGGTATGGAGAGAAGGCAGGTACAGGATACTGAGTTGGATGATCAGCCATGATCATATTGAATGGCGGTGCAGGCTCAAAGGGCCGAATGGCCTGCTCCTGCACCTATTTTTCTATGTTTCTATCTCCAAATGAGAAGGGCAAGAATGGCTAAAAGACTAACAGTTTAAATCAGGGGTGTAAGTAAACAAGTGTGGGTGGCATATTAAAGGAAATAATTTGGGGGAATGGCAAGATTCTGAGAGGCATAATATGAAGGGTTTCTATATTATAAGAAACCCTTTCTATATTATGAGAATAGCTTTGTATATTATAAGAAAGTACAAATTATATCTGATGGGTTAGCTGACACAGGGACCATGATTCAACAAATGATTCCTTGGTCTGTGCTGAGTTAGCTGATCTCAGTGGTGCTGCAATAGGTAACGAAGGAGAATAAAGGGATCTAAAAATACACAGCCACACACCCATATGCTGATAAAATATGAAATGCACCACAGTTTGAAACTCAACAAAATCAATATAGGATTTGAGACAGCCAGGTAAGACATCCAGACAAAATGCTGGAGTAACTCAGCGGGACAGGCAGGGGAGAGCTTGCTCTCCTGACATCAGTCTGAAGAAGGGTCTCGACCCAAAATGTTATCCATTCCTTCTTTCCAGAGATGTTGCCTGTCCCGTTGAGATACTCCAGCATTTTGTGTCTTACCTTCAATTTAAACCAGCATCTGCAGTTCTTTCCTTCACAAAATGAGACAGCCAATTCGTCTAGAGTAAGTGTACATCAGCATTATGTCAGCACAGATTATCAGTTTGGTGACATTAGTTTCATCTTTCCTTAGATAATGCCCTGGTTCCTGTTTAAAACAACAGTAAAGGAGCTTTTATATCTATCTGAAAGAGCAGATCAAATGTTTTTTTATGTCTCAACTGAAACTAATACCTCAGCAGGCAATGCCTCCTCAGTAAATGGACAGCTTACAAATTTGTACGTTTTCTGTTTTGAGACTGGGAACCACATCTTACGACTGCAGAGTGAATTCTACAACAGAGCCAAAGCTGACCACAAGAAATCAACCATATTGAGTGGAAGAAAGGTCGACACTGGTCTGTGCTTCTTATAAACAAAGCTGAATGACACTACCATCATATATGTACAATTAAACCAATGTCCCTAACTTGATATTTGTGACAAAATCTGTAGGAAATATGAATTTTGGTGGCATGTTATCCAGGTAGAGTGTATTTCTTAATATAAACAGAATTGACAGAGTGTGAGCACAAGCATTACAAGATTAATAAAGTATAAAAGGTTTTACTGCGTTTTAGGAAATAGATTATCTGGATAATACAATATCACCAGAGGTTTTAAAAGCCAGTACATCCGACTGAAGTTATGGAGATAAGTATCATCTGCCAATTATCAAACTCCAACAAAAGGTTTTCTGCAGATTAAGGATTTTTTTAAAAATGCAGCTATAACTCACTAATACGTGCTCAGCCTCTTTGAGCTGCTTCTGTAACTGCTGGATGTCACCATCTCGTTTCTCCATCTCTTTCTCGAGAAGGTGCATTTCCTCCTGGATTTTACCTTGCTCTAATGCAACTTTTACTATTTCTTGAAATTCTCCATCCTTCTGAATCAGTAAATTCAAGATCTGAAAAGGAAATCAATTTTAAGATGGATAAACATTTTTCAGTTACTTGTGCAAGTTAATTTTGCAATACAGTGAAAACCCAATATCGTGCAAAAAAACAAAACAATGCCCAAAGTCCCTAATGCAACCAAGGCAGTTCGCATTTCAGAGTTTAGATGGAGTTCGTAGTGTTCAGTCGCCTGATGGTTGTTGTGAAGAAGTTGTTTCTGAACCAGGGCATTACAGTTTTCTGACTCCCATACCTTCTTCCTGATGGCAGGTGTGAAATGAGAATGTGGCCAGGGTAGCATGGGTTGTTGTTGATGCTGGCTACCTTTTTGACACAGCGCCTCCCTTAGATCTCTTCAAAGTTGAAGAGGTCAGAACCTATGATGGAACGAGCAGTGTTCACCACTTTTGAAATCTCCTTTGTTCCTGGCCATTCAAATTGTTAAACCAAGCCATGATGCAACCAGTCAATATTCTCTCTACTTTGTTCATGAGAGTTTATGAGGACATACCAAATCTCCTCTGGAAGTAGAGGTGTTGATGGTGTTTCTTTATAATTGCATAATTGTGCTGCGTCCGGAAATATAATATAAATAGGACACTCTTAGAAATTATTGCAAATCAAGTGGTCCCGTCCCCTCAACGCGTGGTTGCGGGGGGGGGGGGGGGGGGGGGGGCGGAAGAGGGAGGGGGAGGGAAGAGGGAGGGGGGAAGAGGGGGGGGAGGTGAGATGGCTGCGGCTTTCAAATAATGGGGGGAGGGTGCGTCACTTGCAGCGAGTAGATCCAAGACAGCAGCACGCAGATCCATTGTGCCGTCATCAGCGAAAGCCAGACATTTTTTCCCCAAAGTTTTTTCAGATTTGTGAATATTTTGAGAAATAATGCATGGATTTTTCAGATAAGGAGATTTTGGACTCCAGAGGAAAAATCTCTACTGGAATATGTAAAATTTCCGTACCTGGTTTTCTTCTCCTGGCTGTGCAATTTTCTGGTTTCTGGATAATGCAAGTAGTTCTATTAATTCCCTGAAGATAAAGGGAAAAATAACTATTTAAAATGAAGTTTGGGCTCTGATCTTGAAAAATAAATTTTTCAGGTACCTGCACTAATCAAGTGATGTTATTTTTATACATTCTCAGTGCGAATGATGTCTATCTTCATCATTGTATTCTTAAACTTTTCGAAACCAGCAACATTTCTACCTCAAGTACAACATGGCTAGAAGGAATAGAAACATACTTCTGGTGTGATCCAACAATATAGCTTTCCCAGGACCAAAGTGGAGCAGCTTTTATTACATCAATATATTGTATTGTATATCTTTATTATCATTTTTCTGAGTATTTGCATACCCAGAGGAAAACGAAAAAGCGTTTCTCAACCAGTGTCCATTCAGTAATAGAAATAGAGAATAAAAGTACATATGTCACGAGTTCCGATCGGCAGTGGCACGACAATGGCTCTGCTTCAGTGTGTCCAGGTTGGTGTTTGATGCACGATACTTTGGCAGGGGGCAAAGTCCGTTTATCAGTCTAATTGCTGGCGGGAAGAAGCTGAGGAGCATCCTGCTGGTTTTGCAGCTGATGCTCCTGTACCTCTTCCCAGATGGCAGGATGGAGAATATGTGATGCGATGGGTGGTATGGGTCTTTGATGATGGAGATGGCTCTGCTAATACATCTCTTCCTGTATATGTCCAGCAATAAAGGGAGTGGAGCACCAATAATCCTGCTGGCGGTCTTCACAATCCTGTCCAGTTGGTGCCGTTCGTACGCCTTGCAGCTCCCGAACCAGGAGGTGATGCCGTAGGTTAATGTGCTCTCGATTGTCCCCATATAAAAAGTTCGTAGGTGTGCAGTGGTGAGACCTGTTTTCCGTAGTCTTCGGAGAGGGTGTAGTCGCTGCTGGGCTCTCTTGACCAGTGCTGTGGTGTTGGTCGTGGACGTCAGGTCATCTCACAGGTGGAGTCCTAGGAACTTCACACTGCTGACCCTTTCCACATCAGCTCCATCGATGTGCAGAGGTGTATGGCGTTGTTTTCCCGCCCTCCTGAAGTCAACCACCATCTCCTTTGTTTTTCCCACGTTGAGAATGAGGTTGTGGGATTTGCACCATCCTGTGAGCAGCTCCACCTCCATTCTGTACGCCGACTCATCATCATCACTGATGAGACCCACCACTGTTGTGTCATCAGCGAACTTGTTGATGAAGTTGTTGTTGAGTCTAGCAGTACAGTCGTGTGTAAGCAGACTAAACAGCAGGGGGTTAGGACACAGCCTTGCGGCGTGCCAGTGCTCACGGCTATGGTTTTTGATGTCCTACTGCCCACCCTGACTGTCTGCTGCCGTTGTGATAGAAAGTTCAGAACCCAGTTACACGTACCAGCATCAACCCCCAATAACTCCAACTTCTCCACCAGCTGCTGCGGAATGATTGTGTTAAAAGCAGAGCTGAAGTTTATGAAGAGGATCCTGGCATAAGTATTTTTCCGATCAAGGTGTGGCAGTACGAGGTTCAGTGTTGTTGAGACTGCATCCTCTGTGGATCGGTTGGCTCTGTAGGCGAACAGCAGTGGGTCTATAACATTCCCCAGGCCATTCAACCATACCATGAACTGATTGATTGGTTGATTTTATTTTTGCCAAATCATAAGTACTCACAAATGATGTATTCTGACATCTATGGATAGCAGGGTTGGGATTCTTAAATTTACTTCAAAATACTGTAAAACAGAAAACTTTCATCATCCAATGTTGCTGGATTTGAACCCAAATGGCAGATTTCCCTAAAACAAGGCATCACCCAGTACCCATTAGATCTATTTTATCTCATCAATTATATAACTGTTTTCCTAAGTGTATAATAACCTTAATTTAAACTGAATTTATAACTATTCAATCACAAGGAACATCCAAACTTATACCCATCTGCTATACATTCTCCAGTGAACAATGTTCAATCACAAGGAACATCTTCTCATGTTTTTACCCAGGTCGGCTGCGTGCCCTGCGAATGGCTGCATTTCCCAGGTCGACTCGCTTGCCCCAGGTCTGGCTGTTGCGGTATTTTGTTTCTCTTTCCATAAATGCTGTCTGACCAAAACGGTTTCCAACATTTTCCATTTTAATGGCAGATTTCCAGCATCTGCAGTTTCTTTTGATTTATAGTCCAGACCCGCACCATGTTGGTAATGAAAAAGCACGAGGTGAACCACCTGCGGTGGGATACCCAACCTCTAACCCCTTTGTAGTCATGGCATTTGTTGTTAGTCCAGGTTAGGTTTTGGTCAACAGTGACCTAGGTAGTTGATAGTGGGGACACTGATCCTAATGACACAATGTCAAATTCACTCTTGTTCAAGCTGGCAATTGCCCAGCTTTGTGTGACCAGATTATTAATTGCCATTTACCAATGCTGTCTTGGTCTTGCTTGATGGGTTGGGATGCTTGGTTTTGCCAAATTGCAGCAAAATTTAATTGAACTCAGCCGCAAACATCCCAATTTTCCAACTGTATGATGGAAGGGAAGGTCATTCATTCATAAATCAGATGAAGATGCCCGGGACTTGGACTCTGCCCTGAGGAATTCCTGTAGTGATGTCCTTTTGACTGGATTGATGGACCTCCAATCACCACAGATGTATTATTTTATGCAAGGCATGGCTCCGATCAGCACAGTGCATTCTCATTGATGCCCATTGACTTAAGTTCTACCAGGATTGTTGACGCCATACCCATCATATGCTTCATTGATGTCGAGATGAATCACTCTCAAATCATCTTTGAATTTCAGCTCTGTGGACCATGTTTGGATTTACCTCCTCCCTTTAACTCTGCACTACTATTTGCATTTAAATGCAGGAGAGCAAAACTTCAATCTGCTCTGTTGGTTGTGGCAGCTTAAGCACTTATTGTATGTCATTTATTTTAAACCTTGTATTGCTACTGAGAGCGGTGTTAATAGCACATGTACATATGCCTTCATCATGATGGTTTAAAGCATCTCAGTGATCCCCAGTTAGAGCTGCCAGGTCTTTTACGCATTTTGTCTATAATAATAATAACCAAAAACCGGTTACCCGCCTAATTCTACATTTCTGCTGTTGGTATGCAGCTTCCTAGATCATAGTACATTTTACATTAAAAAAAAAGACAATTAAGGTTTCTGCTTCTAATCTTTTAGGCGCCCCCTCCCAATTTTAACTTCTGGGATACCAGGTGCAGTATTAATTGCAAATAATTGAATCAATTTCTAAGTCCCTGTGGTCGTCTTCAGTACTTTGCCTCAAACTATTCCTCCAGTCTTCTATCCCTACCCCGATCTTTCCCCTTCGTATATCTCCATCATTACCCAGCAACTCCAGGAAATGTCGGAAAATCCCTTTGAAGGGCACAAACGTGGGGCCCCAAGCACTCGAACTCTATCCGCTTCGCGAACGCGGCACCTTACCTACACAAGACTTCCACATCGTCCAACACTCTCAGCATCTTATCCCTGGTGCTTCTCTCCATGGCCGCCATCACCTCCATACACACGGCGAGCCCGCGCACGCGCAGTGGCAGGCGAGGACTAGCGCCACCCCGGCCCTTTGGTGGCGCTTGGATTTGCAGCCCGCCCTGCACAGCGCCTCGCCGGCTGTGTCGGTGGCAGCTGGGTTTGCAGCGGGAGGTGCCAGTCCGCGGTGCACTGGTTGTCACGGGATCGCAGTAGGAAGTGTGGATTAGAAGAAAATATACGAGTATACGCTGTTAAAACACAAAATGGCATATTCTCCATCTTAGCAAATGGCGGTCGTAGTGACTTGTATATTCAGGGCTGCCAACTCTCACGCATTGAACGTGAGACTAACGCATTTGAGGAAATTCTCACGCTCTCACGCTGATGACAGAAGTTCTCACGCTCAAAAACATTTAAAAAAATATATGAATAAATAAAGTCACACTCCTCCACACTCACAAATGAGAATAGTTTTTTTGTCGGTGGGTTCCCCGTAAAGAACGAGCAATTTAGCTTAAGCCCATCGCACACTATTTAAATTGGCAATGTAGACAAAAATGCTGGAGAAACTCAGTGGGTGAGGCAGCATCTATGTCTGAGTTTGACCCTTATTCAGACTCAAGCATTTCTCCAGCACTTTTGTCTACCGCTATATAGATGCTGCCTCACCCGCATTCACATTCCCGTGCAGATGGTGTGATGGGTGAGACACGGCGGTGTTCCCAGCACCGGCTCCCCCTTATGCACCGCACACACCTCCCACCCTAACCTCCGGCAGCTCTGCGTCCGTCGGCCGCTCTGTCCACACCACATGGAGTTTTAACCCCGGTCCGGAGCCAGTAGCGGGGATGAAACTCGGGCTAAGGCGCCGCTCTGATGCCCGACCCACGGGTCACTGTCCCTCACCTCCCCTGGACCCCAGCTGGACACAGAGCACCTTGGCCGGCCTGCATTCCCGGGGAGGGGGGAGGAGAGAGAGGGAAATGCTCCCTGGACATCGCCAAGACTCCGCTCACTCTGGGTGTTGTCGACGTTTCACTGACCCACACTCACGCACAACCTAACACACACCCTTACACACACACACACACTGGCACACACAAGGTTTAAAGGGATTTGGGCCAAACGCGGATAAATTGGACTAGTTTAGATGGGACATCTTGATCTGCATGAACAAGTTGGGATGAAGGGCCTGTTTCAATGCTGTAAAACTATGACACACTGTAGAATGGGTGCAATTGCTCTGGAGATGTTCCAGGGGCGATTTATGAACATATTGGCAGGGCTGGAATTTTTGTTTCACTTTGAAGAAAGATTTGATAACTGGTATTCTCTGCAGCTTCAGAGGTGAAGAAAAGACTTAGTTGAGGTGAATAATTCCTTCCATCAAGGGGATCTACCACAGTCGCTGTCTCAAAAAGGCTGGCAGCATCATCAAGGACCCACACCACCCTGGCCGCACACTCATCTCCCTGCTACCTTCGGGTAGAAGGTACAGGAGCCTGAGAACTGCAACGACCCAGTTCAGGAATAGCTACTTCCCCACAGCCATCAGGCTATTAAACCTGGCTCGGACAAAACTCTGAACATTAATACCCCTCCATCTGTTATTTGCACTTTATTAATTTATGAATTAATGTGTGTATTTACGTATATAATTGTAGTCAATGCCTACTATGTTCTGTTGTGCTATGCAAAGAAAGAATTTCATTGTCCTGTCAGGGACACATGACAATAAACTCTTTTGACTTTGACTTTGAATAATGTTATGAGAATAGGACCTGTTTCGCTTAATAAAGAGTGTAAGAAGGAACTGCAGATGGGGGTTTAAACTGAAGATAGATACTAAAAGCTGGAATAACTCAGCAGGACAGGCATCATTTCTGGAGAGAAAGAATAGGTGATGTTTCGGGTCGAGACCTTAAGACTGAAGAGGTTGAAAACCAGCAATAAAACACAATAACTGGAGATGTGTGTTATCCAACTAAAGGCAGAAATCAGAATCATGTGTTCATCTTTATTGACATGTCACCATAATAAATATTACAGAAAAAAAATTAATGGGGTGGCACGGTGGCGCAGCGGTAGAGTTGCTGCCTTGCAGCACCACAGACCCAGAATTGGATCCTGACTACGGGTGCTGTCTGTACAGTATTTGTATATTCTCCTTATGACCACATGGTTTTCTGTGGAAATTCCGGTTTCTCCCACATCTGAAAGAAGTGCAGGTTTGTAGGTTAATTGGCTTCTGTAAATTGTCCCTGGCGTGTAGGATACAACTGGTGTATGGTAGATTGAGGTCGGTGTCGACTTGGTGGATCGAAGGGCTTGTTTCCATATATATGTTTTACATATATATCTTAATTTCATTGAACCATATACGGTTGAATATGTGGCATTATTTTCATGACAATAAACTCTTTTGACTTGACTTTGATCTTGTTTCTATAGTCAAAGGGCAGGGTTAATTGATTTATTTGTGCAGAACAGTGATGGAAGTCTGACTCCTCTTGCCTTGTTTCTATGTTTTTGGTTCTCTATATATGCATAACAGCATGAATTATAATCTGATTTCCATACATGAATATACTAAGGTCATTCATGTGCTGCACCTGTTGATCAGAGCCTGGCTCTACTGTGGAATGTAATTCAGCATAACATTCACACCTAATCCAATTTGAAGCATAAATGTTGCATCAAGTGTAAATTAAAAGAATGCTCCTGATTCCACAATTTCAAACTGAAAAATGCAAAAGCTTCCTACCGTGGTAGGGGGGACACCCTCCAACCAACCCCCTCCCCTACCCTCGGTCGCTGCACTGCCTCGCAATTTCTCACTCTCGCCTCTCACCCAATGTTGGCAGCCCTGCAGAGAGAGAGACAGAGAGAGACCCCGCACCGAATCCCCCAGCCAGCGCGCACGCCCTGATCCACCGGAGCCTCTCACCGCGCCCGGCCCGGGTACTCACGGCTCATCCCGCCCGTCCGTTGCCCCGGAGACTGAGAGACCGCGCAACACGGAGGAGAGAGGGGCATCAGCCCGGAAATGACGTCGCTGCCCCCGGCCCGTTGCCCCGCAGGCTGCGAGGTCGAGCAGCGGGGCAGCCTCAGCCCGGAAATGACGCCACGGCCAAGATGGAGCCGACCCGCACTGGACGGTGAGAGAGAGAGAGAGAACAAGCGAGAGAGAGAGGGAGCGAGGGAGAGAGGGAGAGAGTGTGAGTGAGGGAGAGAGGGGTCAAGTGAGTCAAGGAAGGGGGTAGGGAGCCTGGTGGGGATTCACACTTTGGGGTGGGGAGGAGCAGGAGGCGGCAGGGGTAAGGGGCAGGGAGCCACAGGGAGGAGGTCACATTGTTTGGGGGTGGGGAGGGTGTTGCAGTTTAGGAAGTCAAACCAGGGCAGGATCTTCACTGTGAATGGCGGGGTGCTGGGGCAATAGACAATAGGTGCAGGAGTAGGCCATTCGGCCCTTTGAGCCAGCACCACCAGTCAATGTGATCATGGCTGATCATCCACAACCAGTACCCCGTTCCTGCCTTCTCCCCATATCCCTTGACTCCGCGATCTTTGAGAGCCCGATCTAGCTCTCTCTTGAATGTATCCAGAGAACCGGCCTCCACTGCCCTCTGATGCAGAGAATTCCACACGCACCACTCTCTGTGAGAAAAAGTGTTTCCTCGTCGCCGTTCTAAATGGCTTACCCCTTATTCTTAAACTGTAGCCCCTGGTTCTGGACTCCCCCAACATCGGGAACATGTTTCCTCCCTCTAGCATGTCCAAACCCTTAACAATCTTATATGTTTCAATAAGATCCCCTCTCATCCTTCTAAACTCCAGAGTGTACAAGCCCAGCCGCTCCATTCTCTCAGCATATGACAGTCCCGCCATCCCGGGAATTAACCTTATAAACCTACGCTGCTCTCCCACAATAGCAAGGCCGATTAATCTATAACCCTGAACGTCTTTGAAATGTTGGAGGAAACCAGAGCACCCGGAGTGAAAACCCACGCAGGTCAAGGCGAGAACATACAATCTCTGCACAGGTAGCACCCGTAGTCAGGATCGACCCCGGGTCTCTGGCGGTGAGGCAGCAACTGTGCGCCCGTGTGCCGCGCAGAATTATATAACGGTTTCCTCCGCCATAAACACACTCAATATGTGCTAGTAATGTCCTGTTTGCCAGCTTGTTGACCGTCTGTGTTCCCCTCCTGCAGGATTTAGGAGCCGGTGCTGTGGACGGAGAGACAGGGACGTGAGCGGCCATTGAGGACGGCCAGGGTGCAGATGAGCCCCCCCCTCCCCGCTCGGTGTGTGGGCCGAGCTTCGAGGGGCTGAGCTTCAATGGAGGACCACATGACGGGGCACAACAAGGAGAAGCGTTATGAGTGCGACGTGTGTGGCAAGGCCTGGCAGTGCCCGAGCAAGCTGGAGATCCACCGGCGGGTGCACACGGGAGAACGCCCCTTCAACTGCACAGAGTGCGACAAGAGTTTCAAGACGGCATGTGTCCTGAAGGTCCACCAGAAAGTGCACAGGGTCGAGAAGCCCTATGGCTGCTCCACATGCGGCAAGAACTTTACCCAGTTGTCGGGGCTGTGGGAGCACCAGCGGGTGCACAGCAGTGAGCAGCCCTTCACCTGCTCCGACTGCGGCAAAGGCTTCAAGTCATCCAAGACTGAAGGTGCATAGGCAGCTGCATACAAGGGAGCGGCCCTTCACCTGCAGCGACTGCGGCAAGGGTTTCACCCACTCCGGCAACCTGCTGCAGCACCAGTGCACTCACACCGGCGAGCACCCCTACACCTGTGCTCTGTGTGGCAAGGGCTTCACTAATTCCAGAAACCTGCTGGTGCACCAGCGCACCCACACTGGCGAGCGTCCTTACACCTGTGCCCAGTGCGGCAAGGGCTTCACCCAGTCCGGCAACCTGCTGGAGCACCAGCGCACCCACACCGGCGAGCGACCCTACACCTGTGCCCAATGCGGCAAGGGCTTCACCCACTCCAGCAGCCTGATGAATCACCAGCGCATCCACACCGGCGAGCGCCCATACACCTGTGCCCAGTGTGGCAAGGGCTTCACCCAATCCATCAGCCTGCTGAAGCACCAGCGCACCCACACTGGTGAGCGCCCCTACACCTGTGCCCAGTGCAGCAAGGGCTTCATCTGCTCCACCCAGCTGCTGTCCCACCAGCAGGTGCACGCCGGCGACCGTCCCATCCACAGCCTGGTGTGTGGATAGCGCTTTGCCATGGCCTCGCACGCCCTGTCTCACCAGCACGTGCACACCAGTGGCCAGCCCTACGACTGCCCATACTGTGGTGAGTCGTTTGACAGCTTGCGGGGGTTGCGGCAGCACCGGCGGGCCCACGCCGGCGAGCAGCTGCTCCCACTGTGACAAGAGAGCATGGGGGCGGTGGGAGTCAGTGGATACACACCAGAGAGACCCTTTGTGTGCGCTGAGTGTGGCAAGGATTTCACCCGCTTGTCCAGCCTGTGGCAGCACCGGCGTAACCACAGCGGTGAGCGTCCCTTCCCCTGCCCGTCCTGTTGTAAGGGCTTCACCCGCCTTGACCACCTGCTAGAGCACTGGCGAGTCCACACCGGCCAGCGCCCTTTCACTCTGCCCGCTCTGTGGCATGTCCTTTGCCCGCTGCCTGCTGGCACACCGCCACAAGGATAGACGCAGTTTAGGTAAACACAAAATGCTAGAAGGAATGGGTAACATTTCTTGTCGTGACCCCCTTCAGTCTCGACCCGAAATGTCACACAGTCCTTCTCTCCAGAGATGCTGCCTGTCCCGCTGAGTTACTCCAGCATTTTGTGTCCTTTTTTGTAAACCAGCATATGCAGTTCCGTGTTTTTAAAGCATTCTGGTTAACCATCTCTGCACCTTCCCAAAGCCTCCACATCAGTCCTGTAATGACCAGAACTGTATGCAATACCCCAAATGCTACCTGACCAATGTCCCTTAAAACTGCACATATACATTCCTCTCTCCTTATCTCACATCCTTATATCTCCTTATTTTCTCTCGCCTCTGTCACTTACTTCACTCATCTGGCGATCACCCCCTCATCTGTTAACATAGTGTCAGTCTGAAGAAGGGTCCTGACCCGAAAATATCACTTATCCATGTTCTCCACAGATGCTGCCTGACCCGCTGAGTTACTCCAGCACTCTGTGAAACGTTAGCTATCCATGTTCTCCACAGATGCTGCTTGACCCGCTGAGTTACTCCAGCACTCTGTGAAACGTCATCTATCCATGTTCTCCACAGCTGCTGCCCGATCTGCTGAGTTACTGCAGCACTTCATGTTAGAGTCATAGAGTGATACAGTGTGGAAACAGGACCTTCGGCCCAACTTGTCCACACTGACCAACATGTCCCGACTACACTAGTCCCACCTGCTTGCATTTGGTCCATATCCCTCCAAACATGTCATAGAAACATAGAAAATAGGTGCAGGAGGAGGTCATTCGGCCCTTCGAGCCATTCATTGTGATCATGGCTGATCGGCCCCAATCAATAACCCGTGCCCGCCTTCTCCCCATATCCCTTGATTCCACCAGCCCCTAGAGCTCTATCTTTCTCTTAAATCCATCCAGTGATTTGGCCACCACTGTCCTCTGTGGCAGGAAATTCCACAAATTCACAACTCTCTGGGTGAAAAACTTTTTTCTCACCTCAGTCTTAAATGCCTCCCCCTTTATTCTAAGACTGTGGCCCCTGGTTCTGTACTCGACCAACTTTGGGAACATTTCTCCTGCATCTAGCATGTCCAGTCCTTTTATAATTTTATATGTTTCTAGATATACAAGCCTAGTCTTTTCAATCTTTTTTCATATGACAGTCCCGCCATCCCAGTGATCAATCTCGTGAACCTATGCTGCACTGCCTCAATCACAAGGATGTCCTTCCTCAAATTAGGAGACCAAAACTGTACACAATACTCCAGATGTGGTCTCACCAGAGCCCTATACATGTCATATCCATGTAACTGTCTATAACTGTTTCTTAAACGTTGGGATAGTCCCAACCTCAACTCCCTCCTCCAGCAGCTTGTTCCATACACCCACCAGCCTCTGTTGAAAGGTCACCCCTCAGATTCCTATTAAATCTTTTCCCCTTCACCTTGAACCCATGTCCTCTGGTCCTCGATTCCCCCACTCTGGGCAAAAGATTGTGCATCTAACCGATCTATTCCTCTCTTGATTTTGTAGATCTCTAAGATCTTCCCTCATCCTCCTGTGATCCATGGAGGATGAGGGAAGGTCTTAGAGGTCTACAAAATTCTGTCCATCTAACTAAATTGTGTTCTATGCTAGATTCCAGCATCTGCAGTTTTTTTTGTCTCCCTCACCTATATCCATCTATCACTTCTGAAGAAGGGTCTCAACCTGAAACATCACCCATTCCTTCTCTCTAGAGATGCTGCTGTCCCGCTGAGTTACTCCAACATTTTGTATCCACCTATCACTTGCCAGGCTTTG
Organism: Okamejei kenojei; assembly: GCA_035221665.1. Lineage (NCBI taxonomy): Eukaryota > Metazoa > Chordata > Chondrichthyes > Rajiformes > Rajidae > Okamejei > Okamejei kenojei. Next base: position 41,686,588 of record CM069142.1, read on the forward strand.
TCCAGACCCCATCTCTCTTTTCCAGCTTCCTCCCCCCACCCTCTCTAATCAGTCTGAAGAAGAGCCCTGACTCAAAACGTCATCTGTCCACTCCCTCTAAAGCAGTGGAGGAACTCAGTGGGTCAGGCAGCATCTGTAGAGGGAAGGGAATTTAAGATGACCACTCCCACCTTTCCTTTCCAACTTTCTCCACGCCCCACACCAAGCAGTCCGAAGAAGGGTCCTGATCTAGATTGTTGCCTGTCCATGCTCTCCAGAGGTGCAAGTTACTCCAGGAGATTGTGTCTCTTTTTGTGAACCAGCATCTGCAGTTCCTTGTCTCTAGACTAGGCGTGCATATCACCCCACACTTGCGCTCGGTCCGCCAAGGCCTGTTGAATATCCCGGTTGCCAACCATTCTAACTCCCCTTCCCACTCCCACACTGATCTTTTTGTCCTGGGCCTCCTCCATTGCCAGAGTGAGGTGACACACAAATTGGAGGAACAGCACCTCAAAGCTTACAGCCCAATGACATGAACACTGAATTCTGCAATTTGAGGAGATTCTTCCCTCCTCCAAATGAAATCCTGGAGTCTTTTTTCTAGCTTCCACCCCCCCCCCCCCCCCCCCCCCCCCCCCCCCCCCCCCCCCCCCCCCCCCCCCCGGACTCCATTAGTCCAAAGAAAGGTCCAGACCCGACACGTCGCCTGACCATTCCCCTCCAAAGTATGCCGGTAGAACTCCGTGGTGGGAAACGGATGGAGAAGTGTTCCTAATATAAGCCCTCCTTGGCCTTGTCGAGGAGCAGACAATCAACAGTACCAGCATCTTCTCATTCATACTGTACCCAAGTGAAAATGCAAAAGTGAGCCAAGCTGCACACAGCCGACGGCTCACAGTACCTGCTGGCTGCCACTGGCCCAAAAACCCAAAGGTATTTTAAAGTTTTTTTAAAAGAGAGTCTTGACGCATTTGTGCCTTGCATAACAAATAAAGCAAGTTTTTCCTAGCCTGACTGTGTTCTTCAGAATTCATGTTGTGCTATCAATAATGAAAGAAAATGGCAACCATCTCCAGAAATGATAAGAAATTATTCTTGCCTCCATGCATATCTGTAGCCGTAGAGCAGTCGGACACCTCCCCACTACTTCAAGGATAGTTCCTGCACATGGCAATATCATTTGGCCTCTGTTGTATTTTATTTGTTTAAATGGATTTGATTAGATTAGGAAATGTTTCTTTCCCACAAGGGTCTTTCCTCTGAGGAGTTTCTATAACAGCATGCCCACTCTTGCCTTTATGAAGAGACTAATGATTTCTACTGCAAGGTATGACTGACAAATAATGGATTAGCTGTACAAAATATAATCCATTGATTCAATTGTGGTTAAATCCTAGTGAACACTGTCACCTTTTTCTAATGCAGCCGTCACAGATGTTGCAGAAGAAAATGGGTAATTATTATACACACTGTGCACAACATACTTTTTTGATCGCAAATAATGTTACATTTTGTTTCAGGCTATTCACAAATCCTCACTATTTGAAGCAATTGCTTATCTCTGCTGATAGAAACTTTTAGCTGATTACTACACCAAGTGGGACCAGTTGAGTCCCGTCCCCCAATGCGGGGTGGGGAGGGGGTATGCCCTCCCTCTTCAATCCCTAGAGAGGGAGGGGGTAGAGAGAGAGAGGAGATGGTTGGAGAGGGAGGGGGGTATAGAGGGAGGGGGATGGGGTAGAGTGGGAGAGTGAGGGGGGAGTGGGAGAGGATTAGAGAGGGAGGGGGAGATGGGTAGAGAGGAAGTGGGCAGTGATGGTGAGAGGTAGAGAGAACGGGAGGGGGTAGAGGATTAGATAGGGAGAGGGGTAGAGAGGAGCGGGTTAGAGAGGGAGAGGGTGGGGGAAGAGTGGGGGAGTGAGGGGGTAGAGAGAGGGTAGGGAGTAGAGAGGAAGAGGGGCAGAGATGGAGGGGGGTAGAATGTGAATGGGAGGGGGGGTAGAATGAGAATGGGAGGGGGGTAGAATGAGAATGGGAGGGGATAGAGGGAGAAGGATAGAGTGGGGGGAGTAGAGAGGGTGGGAGGGTAGATCGGGAGGGGGCATCTTCCTCCCCATCTCCCTCCTCCACGTAGAAAGTGAGAGAGAATTTACTCTGCTTTTGTATGTCATTTTTATATACAATCATTTTCTCTCCTCTCACTCTTTCACTCTCCCTCTCTCCCTCCCATCTCTCTCTCTCTCCCCCTCAGCCTTTTTTTGTATGTTTTTAATGACATTTTTAGTACAGCTCTTGTCCCAAGTCTTGTACTCAAAGCTCTGACTGATGAAGATAAGCTTGACAAACTGCTTCTTCATCACCCACCCTGTTTATCGCTTTCAGAAAATCATGCACTCGTACTATTCGGCGGTCTCTGTGTCCTCCTACAACATTCTCGGGCTCTGCTGCCATTTACAGTGTAAGTCCTGCTGCTTCTGCACGGATCTAACTTGCCACTTTGCACTTGTCCAAGTTAAAATCCAATCTGCCATTATTCCTTGGCCCACATTTCCAGTTAATCTGGACTCGGCTGCAATTTCAGAGAGTAAGTTAGTCGCTTGCTTTTAAAGTCCTGTACATCACAATTTTTGCTGCTGCTGCTGCCTAAAAAGTTACTGAGAATGAGGGGGGGGGGGGGGGGGGGGGGGGGGGGGGGGGGGGGGAGGGGGCGGGGGGGGGGGGGGAGAGTGCATAATCCTCTGAAAGCGCTAACACACAGATAGACAGGTAGGCGGGGTGATGAAGAAGCAGCAGCAGCACTTTGTCAAACTCGCTCGCCTTCATCATCAGTCAGAGCATTGAGTACAAGAGTTAGTTGGGACATGCATCATGTTAGAGCTGCTGTACAAAATATGTTGCAGGGCTGCCAACTCTCACGCATTGAGCGTGAGACTAACGCATTTGAGGAAATTTAAAATGGCAATGTAGACAAAAATACTGGAGACACTCAGCGGGTGAGGCCGCATCTATGTCTGAGTTTGACCCTTCTTCAGACTCAAGCATTTCTCCAGCATTTTTGTCCACCGCTCTATAGATGCTGCCTCACCCGCATTCACATTCCCGTGCAGATGGTGTGATGGTTGAGACATGGCGGTGGTCCCAGCACCGCCCCCCCCCCCCCCCCCCCCCTGAGGCACCGCTCACACCTCCCACCCCTCACCTCTGGCAGCTCTGTGTCCATCGGCCGCTCTGTCCACGCCACATGGCGTTTTAACCCCGGCCCGGGACCAGGAGCGGACCAGGTGAGTGGGGGCGTCGGTGCCGCCTCCGGAGCCATGGGGATGAATCTCGGGCTAAGGCGCCGCTCCGATGCCCGGGTCCCTGTCCCTCACCCCCCCAGACACCCAGGTCACTGACCCTCACCTCCCCGGACCCCAGCTGGACACAGCACCTGGGCCGGCCCACATTCCCGGGGAAGGGGGGAGAGAGGGAAATGATCCCTGGACATCGCCAAGTCTCCGCTCACTCCGGGTGTTGTCGCCGCTTCACACTCACATTCACACGCACAACCTAACACACACCCTTACACACACACTGGCACACACAAGGTTTAAAGGGATTTGGGTCAAATGCGGAAAAGTGGGACTAGTTTGGATGGGACATCTTGAATTGCATGAACAAGTTGGGATGAAGGGCCTGTTTCCATGCTGTAAGACTATGACACACTGTAGAATGGGTGCAATTGCTCTGGAGATGATCCAGGGGCGATTTATGAACATATTGGCAGGGCTGGAATTTTTGTTTCACTTTGAAGAAAGATTTGATAGCTGGGATTGTATTCTCCCCCCCCCCCACCCCACCCCCTTCGGTCGCTGTACTCCCTCGCAATTTCTCACACTCATCTCTCACCAAATGTTGGCAGCCCTGATACTTGATAGCAATATTATGGTTGTCATGGTCATCTTGAATGCCGGCCATGATCCTTGAAGAAGATTGGTGGTGCATGGGGGGGTCGCTTTGCTCAGTCTGTGTCTTACACAAGCGGGTCGGGCCGCATCTCTGGAGAACATGGATATACGACGATGCGGGTCGGGACTGATTCCTAGTTAGTGGAGTTGTATCCAGGTCTTTCACTATTCTTTACTGCAGGTCAACGCTTGTCTGAAGAGCTTTGGAATGTTTTCTTGCGTCTAAGATGTCATGTAAATGCAAATAATCATTGAGAGATTTCTTAGCGCTGGCAGAGGGCGGAAATGGGGAGGGAGCTTTCGAGCGCGTCCTCCCAGGAGGTGGAGGAAGGAACTGCAGATGCTGGTTTACACCGAAGATAGACACTAAATGCTGAAGTAAATGCGAGTCAGGCTCTGGAGAAAAGGAATGAGTAATGTTTCGGGCCGAGATCCTCTGAAGAAGGGTTTCGGCCCGAAACGTCGCCTATCTTCTTCGCTCCATAGATGCTGCTGCACCCGCTGGGTTTCTCCAGCATTTTGTGTCTCCTCCTTTTGACTGGTCGTTTCGGGTCGAGCGCCGGCGGGGGCGGGGCTGCGGATCCCGAGCGCCGGCGGGGGCGGGGCTGCGGATCCCGAGCGCCGGCGGGGGCGGGGCTGCGGATCCCGAGCGCCGGCGGGGGCGGGGCTGCGGATCCCGAGCGCCGGCGGGGGCGGGCTGCGGATCCCGAGCGCCGGCGGGGGCGGGGCTGCGGATCCCGAGCGCCGGCGGGGGCGGGGCTGCGGTTTCCGAGCGCCGGCGGGGGCGGGGCTGCGGATCCCGAGCGCCGGCGGGGGCGGGGCTGCGGATCCCGAGCGCCGGCGGGGGCGGGGCTGCGGTTCCGAGCGCCGGCGGGGGCGGGGCTGCGGATCCCGAGCGCCGGCGGGGGCGATCTCTAGCAGCCGAAGGTTTTCGGAGGCTGTTTTATTTGGGAGCTGCGTCACGCGGATTATACGAGAGCGCAGGGCAGTCGGGCCGAGCGGTTGCAAGTTGGCTGCTGAGTTCCGTCATGGTGAAAGTGGCCTTTAACTCGGCGCTGAGCCAGAAGGCGCCCAAGAAGGATGAAAACAATGAGACGCTCATCATCCCTGAGAAGGTGGGTTGCCGGTTCGCTGTTTTCCTGCCGGACCCAATCCCCTGTTCATCGACCTTCCGATTCGGTGCAGCTCATTCGGGCATGGTACAATGCGCCTGTGGCGGTGGTGTAGGTTAGTTGTAAATATAGCAGAGGGCAGTCTTTAGCGGGTTGTGGTTGGTATTCGGCCCTAGAACCGAGGACCAGGGGCTTCGACCGGAGCAGTGAAATGCCTGTAAAATGGCTGCCGGGCTGAGGAGCCGGCCTCCTTGTCGGAGCTCGCTGGATCCCTGCCCCCTCCCGCAGTATACAGCAACGTCACTGGGGAAGCTCCAGTGTTCATCGTTCAGTCCTTTGAATCTAAGATAGACACAAAGTACTGTGGTAACTCAGCGGGTCAGACAGCATCCCTGGAGAAAAAGGATGTGTGACGTTTCGGGTCTGAACCCTTCTTCAGCCAGAGATGCTGCCTGACCTGCTGAGTTACTCCAGCACTTTGTGTCTAACTTTGGTGTAAACCGGCATCTCCATGTAATTTGTACATTTTGGCTTTGGAATAGTTGGACTTTGAAATGGGCGATGTTTATTGATCAGAAGTGATGTTTAATGTTATTTCGGTGAGAGCACTGACAGGTAGGAAAGCAGCTTATTATGTCATTTTTCTTTCGGAATACTTCAGTCCCACTATTCCTCAGAGTGATGGAAGAGTAAAAACGCATATAGAAAAAGTAAACATTAACTGCTGGCTTGGTCAAACATTTGATTTTGAGGTTCAGAATAGACTGGAATTCTCGTCCATAAACCTCAGAGTAGGAAGGAGCCAAATGGAAATATATCTGTCTGCCTTTGAAACAAATTCTTAATTTATACGAATAGGAAATTTGGGGGGGGGGGGGTGAATGAGATTACAGATTCTGCAGATACATTTTAATTATCAGGAAACGAATTTAACGTAAAGTATTTAGAGGTCATGGTCATATTGTCAAAATTATGAGCATAATGTGTGATTGACTCCTGACGTTTCCTGTTGTGCTCTCTCAATTCCCCGTTTGATTTATGCATTTTGTCAGCAATGTGATCTTGGGATAGTTGGCTGCTAAAGTGGTTTTTTGATAATATATCTTCATGTTGTTAATTATTGACAAAGATATTACATAACATTTTATTTTTCATCGTTGGAAGCTTTTGGCTTCTAAGACGAATATTGTCTATTGGAACAATCCCATTGGCCTACTCTCCATTTATTCTTTCCAGCATTTTGTGTCTACCTTTGATTGTAAACCAGCATCTGCAGTTCTTTCCTGCACACCATTGCCCTACTTCTCTGCAAACTATTTATCTTGTGGCTGTTAACTCTCCACAGATTCTTAAACTGATCACATATGTAAGGAGTAATTTACAGTAGCCAATTAACCTATTTGCACATAAGAGTCGATTAAACACCAGGGAACCCCACTCGGCCGTAGAGTGGAAGTACAACATTCATCCAGACAGCATATGAATGTGCTTGGTGGGTTTATCATTCCGAGTGGATATTTGTGTATAAACCAATTTGGATTAATGTTTAAAAAATTCAGGCCTTGATGTTAACAATTTGACTTCATAAGACTATAATTAGAGCCTATGATAGACACAAGCTCGAGTAACTCAGCGGGACAGGCAACATCTCTGGAATGAGGGAATGGGTGAGGTTTTGGGTCGAGACCCATCTTCAGAATAATTAGAACTTCTCTGCATGGTATCTTCTGTTTGACACAACTTGTTTGTTGTTACTCCTCCCATTCTAGCTATCCTTCAGCACACATGCCTGCTTTCAAATTGATAGCATGTTTGGCATTCAAAGTAAGTCTTATAGTGAGTAGATAGTGTTTTTTATCCCTCCCCATTGGTTCCTTATTAAATTTAGTGGTTACTTGTATTTTGTTTCCCTCCCTCATTTCATCAAATTCTTTATTACACAAAACCCAACAAATATGTAACTTTTACAGGTGTCTTGAGTTAGTTTTTCCAGTGTTTAATTTGTATACTTGATACCTGTAATTCATCTGTTCTAATTTTTTCCAGTCAGCTTTGTTCATATATTTAGTTCATTCTTCTGAAAGAATTCTTCTAAATGTTGTCATGATTCTCCAAACTACTAAATGCTTCCCAGGTATTGTGTGGATAGTTTTCAGCTTTTCCTCTTTAGGCATGTCTATAGATCATGACTTCAGAGGTGCCAGGAATTATAAAGTAACTTTCCAGTCTGTGCTTTTCTGCATGCTTCTTGTAGAAATTTCTTCTACACTGTTTTGCATTGTGTGATTGTCCAAGGCTAACGTTTATCGTTTATTTCAAATTGCATTGAACGTGATGGTTAAGTTGATGCCACAAAATGTTGCAGTCCCACAGTGTTGGGTATGGACCTTCCTGAATTTTGCCCCAATGTATTTCAAAGACAGAATGGTGCGTGACTTGGGTAAGCTTTCAAGGTGGTTATGTTCATATTGCTATCCTTGTACGAAGTGGAGTTTATCGATGTGGAAGATAACACCAAATCTTGGGCAGACAAAAATGCTGGGAAACTCACGGGTGAGGTCAGCATCTATGAGCGAAGGAAAGGGCAAGAACGTTTTGGTCGTGACCTTCCTGAAGGTCCTCGACCCAAACGTTCCCTATTTCCTTCCTGAAGGATCTCCCGACCCAAAACTAGCCTATTTTCCTGAAGGATCTCCGACCGGAAACATTGGCCTATTTCCTCGCTTTTCCATATGCTGCCACACCTGCTGATATTCTCCAGCATTTTTATCTATGCTAATCTTTATCTTTCTATCATTTTCGATTGCCCAGCATCTCCGTCCTTCTTAAACATACCAAATCTTGGTGTTGTTCCTGGCAATAGATTGGCTAATTGCATAAAGTGGTGGAGTGCATCGAACAACAACTTGTTTAGTTGGAGCTAATGAACATCCAGGCAAGTAGTGATATTCTTCTGCTATCCCAGTTTTGTAGAGTTATGTAGATATAAAAGGCTTTAAAAAAGGGCCGTCGGCAAACGGCAATTTTTTTTTTGGCAACTAACTGAACTCCAGCATCATTGTGATAATGTAATCAGGTCACCGAAAAAGTTATCTTTCGGCGGGGACAACAAAACGGGGCGTGATGACTAATGCCCGCGTGTTTACTCAAGTGTTGCAATAGTTTTTTTAGTCCACCGCTGAATGTTAAGAAATTTTCAAAATCTTCGGCAACACCTGAGTGGACTCTGGGCAATCGCCGAAAAAAAAAAAAAAAAGAAAACAAAAAAATCGCCACGTAGGACAGGCCCTTTAGGAGTTTGGTCTGTGTGTGAGTGTGCCCTATTCTTCTTTGCTTGCCGTAATTCGGATAGTTTCAATGAAAATGATCATGTTGAAATCTAAAAAGTAAATAAGAGATTGGGATGTAAACACTGTTTAAAAAATGTCAGAGAGAGACTTTTTTTTTCGAGATAATAATCATCGTCTGTAATATGTATGGATACTACTAATCTATCCTATACTACTTCCATGAGTTTCTGAGTTTATATCTTTTTTCATTTACAATTTTTATCTCCTTCTATCTAAAACCCTCACTCCAGAAGGAATTTAGTCATCTTCTTATTGTCATGTGTTTGGGAATTTTTTGTTTCTACTAACTACCTTTCCTTCTCTGAACCCTCCTTCTTTTCTTTCACCCAATAGAAAGGTTAGAACTGTACTACTAGTACTACTCCACTCTCCATCCACCCCACACCCCCCCCCCCCCCCCTCCACTCCACCCCCCCCTCCACTTCCACTCACCCTCCACCCCCCCCCTCCACGTTCCCCCCCCCCCTCCACCCACCCCCACCACCCCCCCCCCCCCCCACCCTCCACCCCCCCCCCTCCACTCCACCCCTCCCTCCACTCCACCCCCCCCCCCTCCACTCCACCCCTCCCTCCCACTATCCACCCCCCCCCCCTCACACTTCAAACCCCCCCCTCCACTTCATTTCATCACCCCCCCCCCCCCTCCACTCCTCCACCCCCCCCTCACACTCCACCACCACTCCACACCCCACTCCTACCACCACCCCCCCCCCCCTCCCACATCCAACCCCCCCCTCCACTCCACACCCTCCACTCTCCACCCCCCCTTTTCCACCCCTCCCTCCACTCCCACCCCTCCCTCCACTCCAACCCCCTCCCAACCACTTCCAAACCCCCCACCCTCCACTTCCAACTTCCACTCCTCCCTCCACACTCCACTCCTCCCTCCACTTTTCTCCACCTCCAC